>JBDPZO010000008.1:9214807-9469907 GCA_039877585.1 Heterodera filipjevi
TTCCAAAACCTTTGCATTTTAATGGGAGTTGGGTGTGCGGGCTGCACAGCATTAGTTACCCATATTCGTGGCACTCAACCATTGGTAATTGGATGACCAATGGATTGACATTCACTTCACCAATCGCTATGCGGTTGATGAAGACAACAGCGAGTAATTCGAGTGCCAGTGCCTAAAGCTTCCCATAAAAAGTTGACAACTCAAGGCTTTTTGGCCGCGACCCTTGCGCGCAGAGTAAAATATTACAACCACTCCCACATGAAGAGGGATATGTCAGTAAAGTGTTGGTACTCGCTCTCCCCCACCATCCGAGCGTCGAAAGAGTCAGCAACCGAAAATCCTTCTCCACCTAAAACCAAAGAAACAAAGAAAGCAAAACAGACGAAGATGGCAAATAAAGTGGGTGCTGCTTCTTCTAATATTGTGGGAATCACCAAAACAGTAGTGCCCGCTACGCCACCTCCCGCTGTGACCTCAAATACACTATTTCTATTCCTACACTGGATAAAATGAGTCATTGTAACACCACCCCCTCCCCCCCCCAGTTAAGCCTACTCATCTGCTCCCACGCAACCGTCTCCATCACCAGCCACCCTACCCCACCACCGCCAACACCTCCACCACCAACACCTCCACCTACTAAATCAGCCCCTATTGCCATTAACAATCTGTGCCACAATCTACACCAGCTAAGCCAATACCAACAACTCCTCCATCTACTCCAGCCGTTAAACCTACAAAACCCACAACAATGGACCCAGTAAAAAAGCCTACCACGCCTCCAAATGAGACTAAAGTTAAAGCCATTATTGCACGATCGGTGAACATGCCACTGAAAAGGCATTAGTTACAGCTGTAGCTGAACATGTACGGAAACGAATGAAGAACCTGAAAAAGTAATAGATCCTGCTTATGAAGCAACATTTGGTCATGAATGCGGGAGAAGAATTTCCCGATGATGACGACACAGAATCCGAGTGCCATATGAACCCTTCAAAACCATGTTGAGTGGTTGAAATCAATATGTGGAAGACTTTGAACGATTCAAATTGTTTTAACAAACCCTTCCATCAACTATTTGTCCTTCTCTCCGCAGCTGGGTTTTGGCTTGGGTTTGAAAACCCGCAAAATGTGTCACGAAATGAAATGGCAAAATACGGATGCGATTTACGTGGCGGTTTTTCAAGTTTTGCAGTCTATTCTAAAGGATTGACTGAGAATATGATCATCGGTAATTCACTGAGCTCACTGCTTCGTGTTGTGTCAGTCAGTGCGCAACGCCTGGCGAGTACAACGAGAAGATTTACGATTCGCCCATATTGCAAGGGTGTTGCCACGGGAGATCAACGAAATTGAGATTGAGTTACGCACAATGGACAAAGGCCGACTTGTCCCATTCGCATACGGTACGACGAGATGTAGTATTGATATTTAAGAAAGTGATAAATTTTGATTCTCTCATTTTGTATTCATTCGCATTAATAATATAAATGGTTTCATATTTTTGACCCAATCAGTGCTGGGTATGATGACTATGTGCAAATTGGAACTGGTGTAGAAAACGAAGACTTGACTACTCCCGCGGGTCTAGCCCATTTCAGAGAGGTACGTATTCAGCGAGGTGCCGGGGTTGGTGATGTATTCCGTGGACTTTGGCGCTTTTTCCTTCCCATTCTACGCCGAGTTGGCACAACATGGGTCGGAGGCCCTAAGTACGGGCCAACGCGTGCTTGAACGGGTAGGTAATGAGGGGGTGCCGCTGAAGGAGGCGTTGGTGACTGAGGGAAAGCGAGGAATTGACACGGTGTTAGAGAAGGGCGGCTTGCCTAAACAGTTTGGAAGTGGAAGAGTGGGTATAAAAAGAAGAGAAAAGACATGCCAAGCCATCAAACCTTAATTGGTAGACGGTAGCAAAGCCTCTTGCAGTGAAAAAACGAGTACGATCGGACGCATTTGGACTTTACTAAACAAATGGCGTTCCATAAAATTGAACACGACAGTATAAACTCAATACCAATGCCTTGGATTTTTTCCGCATTCCTCCAACCAATGTGAGTGTCTCATCCTCGAAGGTATTCGAACTTCTGCCTAGCAACCCTCACAGATACCCCTTACCACTTTAAACTTCACTCCAGTCAAAATTTTATCGACCTATCAAAGTGTTATCTGCTCACTGAATTACGCTCCGCAAGGAAGGTGCAAATGGTCAGTTGGTCAATTTAACACAAGAGATGTGGACTTGGTATCGCCTATACAGATATCGGACAAACTTGTCCGCAACGCAAAATGAGTATCAATGGGCGTGAAATTTTCAACTCAAATTCATTGATGGCCTATAAAACATATTTTTCGCATGAACTCTCTTATTCGACTACCGCCAAGGACTCCCTTTGAATGCGGCGGGCTATTATCGAGACATAGAAAATTCGCTTGAATCGGGGACTGGGTGTGTGGCACGTCGAAATTTGTTTGCTGCAGCAAAACAGCTCAATTCATTGCCAAAATTGATGCCGATTTATTCAACCAACCTCTTTATTTGATAATTTCTGTGAATTGGACATTGAAATTTTGCCAAATGACAACGACTTTTTGTTAATGCTCCTCCTCTTGCCGCGCGACGCGCTTCCGTTTTGAGGTTGTTGGACTAAAATGTATGTAAGAAAGTGTCTTGATGGATGGCTTAGCACTGGACCTTGCTCGAAAACTGGAGGTCAAGCTGCGCGGTACGCAGTGAGGAAGACATTGATGAAGTCAATGTTCATCAGTCAGGGTCGCTTTGAATTCACAGCCAATCTGTTCATGGACCAAATTCCCCGGCGTATCACAATGGGATTGGTGGCTAATG
This sequence comes from Heterodera filipjevi, assembly GCA_039877585.1. Taxonomy (NCBI): domain Eukaryota; kingdom Metazoa; phylum Nematoda; class Chromadorea; order Rhabditida; family Heteroderidae; genus Heterodera; species Heterodera filipjevi. The sequence continues at coordinate 9,217,653 of JBDPZO010000008.1, forward strand.
GTGATTACGTGGGGTCAATTACGCGAAGTCCATCAATTTCAACCATTCCATGTGCGCGAGATTTCAGTCATTGCAAATGGGCGTTCTTACCCGCAGGCACCCTACGACCTTGACTATCCGAAGGGTAAATTTGTTCGACCTTTCAATGACATGAACGAGGCAGCAGGATTCGCCAACACACTTGAAAGCAACGGCATAACACTAGCGCGTAGGAAATACGCATTGCTTTACGTATTCAATCTGACCAACAGTGGATGACCAGCGGCTTGTTTGACTTATAAAAAATGGGACCACGGCAGTGAGCATTAAATTCAATCACGCAGTACCTGCTGGAGGCATAATGTTGTTGTGATGGGTGAGTGCGATTCCTGGTGATGTTAGATAAAAATAGATCAATAGCACAGATACCAGTATTTAAGCAGTTTGGCTTTTCTTTCATTCTTCCTTTTTGATAAATGTATTCAAAAAAGATTGGTTTTATTATATTCTTCCTCCGCGTTTCTCTTCCGGTGGTGGCTTGTCGTGAAGAAAGCACTGAGTATTCGGAATATTTAAGAAACTGCAAAGATTTGGCATAACCACAACAACAACATCCCACCCATAACCCCAACCACAACTAGCCCTACGACAACCCCCACTCAACTGAACAAATACCAAAATTAGAAAAACTTTCGACCCACCACCAATCTCAGCGATTTTACCCCCTTTAATCCAATTGTGCAAGGACCGAGCCGATGAAGACAATTCTTACCACAGGCCATTGTTGGGCTCTTCTTGTGCTTTATTTGATGGGCTTTGTCAGTTTGGTCCTACAGCAACTTTGTTCCTTTTTATGGTTGAAAACATCAAGTCAGGATGAACAGTCTCCAAATCACAGCAATATTGAAAGAAAACCGACATACCGAACGAATCTTTCGGGGCTGCTTCGCCAGTGATCAATTGCCATCGCCCCTTACGCTTCAATACCCAGCGGCTCTTATAGTCAACCGAGACCCGCACAACATGGATGGCTCCATTGGTGTGCGGTATATGCTCGTCGGTTGGAAGAGCCAGTGATTTATTTTGTAGCCTTGCCTTGCCCATTCCCTCTGGTTTTCACAATCTTTTTTATAAATTTCCCGGGGGATTACACAAAAATGTCAACCCCTTCCAATCACCTTTGACCTCAACTTGCGCAGCTCATTGTATTGTGTTTGGCTTACCTTTGAAGAATATTTGCGCGTCCTTGACACTAGTACTACACCCGATTTGTTTGTAATTGTTATGATGAATAAAATGATTGCAACTAAAATGGGCGGAGCTTAATCTTTAACATGAGGGGGGGTATAAAAGCTGGTCATTTTTCATCACCCATCTCATTATTCTGAAATGGTACTTGTCAGCGAATTTTGTGCTCAAATCCTCTCCTGTCCAACAAAGTCGCTTCGCGACCGACTCAATCATCCGGAGGATCGAGTGCGTGTTTTGGACAAGCTGATTGGAAAAAAGGGGCAAACGACTTATAAGGACCGAAATGGAATGCACAAGTCCTTCTTCATTGGCGGATTAACTGAGCAAGCAGCTGCGTTTGTACCGGCCTACGGTCGTCTATGTAAACCATTCAACATAAATGTTGCTGCCCATTTTTATGCGCGACACCGTGTAAAATTGCATCACCCTACGCACCATGCATCATTGGGGCTTTAGCCGTGGTGAGGACCGCTACTACCCATTGGAGTTGGTTGAAATTTTGGACGACAATAACAACAACAACACAACAACTTATTTGGTCGCTTATTCACTGAAATTGAAGCACAACAACAACAACAACGCCAAAAATGATGATGATGCTGACAATGAGATTCAAGGGAAAAAGCTGAAGAAGGGAAGTAGAAACTTGCGGATGCTATGGACCAAATCTCCCCCGTAAAAACTACTATGCTGACCTATTTCAACATGGTATGCCCCGTCTACGGTTTGTCGATGAGCTTGATGATGATGGTGGGCGCTCCGCACGTGCTGAATGCAGTCAAACGTCATCACCACCATCAAATCATTTTTGGTAAATCACATCTTCTTTGCCTTAAATATGCATTTTTCCTCCTAAAAATGCTCACTTCATTATCTTAATTTTTTACACTGAAAAAAAAATTGCATCTTCTAAACGTTAATTTTTCCCAAATTTCATCTTCATCTCGTTAAATATGCATTTTTCTTCCTAAAAATGACATCTCCTACCTCTTAATTATTTTCAAATTTCTTCTTCCATATGTTGTTTTGCATTTTGTCTTCCATCTTTATTATGCTATTTTCTACCTAAAAATAACATTTCTCTTCTTTAATTATGCATTGTATTTTCTTTTCTTTAATTTTGAACAAATTGTATCTTCTTATCGTATTATGCATTTTTCTCCCTAAAATTACCCTCTTCTATCTCTTAATTATTTTTAAATTACATCTTCCACACGTTAATTATGCACAATTTTTATTGAAAAAAAAAAAAAGGTACAACATTAGTACAAATATATGACAATTTGAAGCAATAATCACAAAATATATACATGTGATATATGGGTGTGGGTATGAGTGTATGGGTGTGTGGTGTGTGTGTGTATGTATGAGTGTGGGTGTGTGAAAAATGCATGTAACAACACAACAACAAAATTGGAATACAACTGTATTACAATGTATGACCAAAATCCAAAATCCTAAGGTTGGCGCCGACAATACCTTTGCCAACAAATGGTTTATAAATTTTTTGGAGGGAAAAGATGACCCGTCCATCCTTAATACTGGGACGAAGGAAATTGGGGTATATCACATTGATGGGTTGGGGTTCACCACTTTCTCCGAATCGCAACACCTTTTGCTTGAACGTCCATATCGCAGGTTCTGATTGTGGATGACGTCGTAGTTGAGCGTCATGCCCCGCACTTTGACACGTATTCTGCATCAGCCTCTGCACACACATTCTTACGCCTCAGCTTCAGTCCGTACTAAACATTTTTTTTTTTCATAAATCGTCCGTGAATTGACCCAATGGGGGCCCGGTGCTCAGAGGGCATGCACGCGTGGTGGGCAAAAATAAGGCTGTCGGTGTCTTAATGAAATAATTTTTAAAAACAAAAAAAAATATTGGGTTTACCAGTGTATAGCAACTGACAGCCAGGTGAGCGCACTACATCCTGCATTGCCTTTAGCAGGAGCAAACGAGCGGCAGACGTTGTCCATAGTGAAATAACTGCAATTTTTAAATTAAAAATTATAAATAATTAAACAATTATTGATTTTACCAATGTTTGAACAGTTAACTCAACCATTGGTAAATTTTTTTCTAACTTCAAAAGTTACCAATGTTTGAGCAGTTATGCTCAACCATCGGAATTTTTTATAGCATAAAAATTTACCAATGTTTGAGCAGGCGTGCTCCTCCACCCACTCCTTTTTTGTCTCGTAGCTGATCAAAAGGGGGTCTTGATTCAGCTCGTCGAGGGCAGTGACTTCCAGTGAGCGGTTGTCCAAGTACTCGGCGAGGACAGCGGGATCATCCGTGATCAACGTCTGGACAAGCCAAAGTTGCGAAGCGCAAATCGACCCCCTTAAAATTCAATGTTTTGAATAGAAATTAATCAATAATTAAAACATACATAAGTTATTGAGGCACAGCTTAGAGATGGACCGCTTCCCCTTGTTCGGCTCCATCTTTTCCGATCAATGGTGATGCCGAACTTTTCATAGCATTCGCTGACGAATTGTTTTCCAGCGCGGCGTTGTCTTTGATGTTTGAGTCAAGCCGGACGCTTGAATTTTGAGCGCCATGAACTCGAGATGTAGGAGCGAAACAGTTTGTCGTCGCTCTGCTCATACTGAGCACTCGGAAGAGCTTGGTCACCCGATATCCTTCATTCAGTGCTGCGTCAAGCTCCAGCGACGTACAAGTGCTGACCCAGCCGCGTTGTGTGTCATTATGCTGACAATGGTAGTGGTCGTCGACTCCACCAGTTGGGTAATCTTTGGCGCACTTCATACACAGCGGGAAGCATAGCCGGTCGTCCACTTTGACGGGGAGGACCGGCACATCGCATCGACGTGCGGGGACGACCCATACTTTGAGGAGTGACAGCTTGTAGGGGTTGTCCGCTGCGCTTTTCCATTCCACCTCTTCGTTCATCACGGGCACCTTTGGGTGGCCAATTGGGTAGCGCGTGATGAAACTAAGCAAGCCAAATTTTTGGCAAATTTTTTTGAAAGAATTATAAAAGACTCACTTGACAAAGGGGTAGAGCGAGGTAAATCGTAGTACGATATCTTCTCATTCTCCCCCGCTTTGTGGAAGAGTTTCAGTGGGCCAGTCCTCCCGCCCATGAAGGCTGCCCTGATCTCCAACGTCCATCATCAACATAGCCCGTAAAGGTTGCGCATTTCCACATCGACAGCCAACATTTGCTCAATTTCACATTCCCAGTAGACATCACTCGCCCCACTTGTTCCGCAAAAATTCCAGCTTTTTTGCGTCGCGCTCCGCACTTCACCAGCCGACTTCCCATTAGGTAGCAGCATGTTGTCGTCAGGGAAACATTTGCTGCACCCGTGCCACACACAACCTTTAAAAATTTTGTTTGAAAAACAAAAACCTTTTTTTTTTACACGCAAATTACCATTGACTTCGATGGCTCTCTTCTCGGCTTCAATCCAAGCGTCTAAGGAGTAATTGGCAACACGCTTTTCACCGCCGGCAGTGGGCAGTCTGCAGTTGAACTCCTGCGTCTCTCCATACCACTTGAAGAAGCGCAGAGCCAGCAAGCTTTGGTTTTGGGCGTTGTCGTAGCCGCGCTCGGGGACAATGGCCAAATGTTCAGCGGGCAGGTGGTTGGTCCGAAAATGTTTCATACATGCGCTGGCGATGGTCTCAGCACTGCTTCAACACATCAATTCCTTCGTGGTTGTCTCGGTCGTCGATGCCATCCACATATTCTTGCCGTTTGGTTATGCCCAGAACTCACGGCGAAAGGCAACCATGCTGCCATAAGGATGTCAACGTCGTTGGTACAGTAACTTAAAAATAAACAAACAATTGTTATTGTTCTTTTTGAAAATGGTCGTCTTACCTGGCCAACGCCTCCAACAAAAACGGCATGGCTGTGTTGCTGGTACCATTGGTCGAATTGCCGCCGCTCTCTGGCATCATCCCTTGGGCTAGGTAGTCGTCAGGAGTAGGAAAATTTGTCGTCCGTAGTTGTCCGGACGATTGGCCATATGCGGGAAGAAGGGTTTCTCTTCGACGTCCAAGCCATAGGCAGGTACCGCATGACCAAGCGAACAGGGCATCAGATTGAAGGAATCGCGGAACACATGTGCGGGTTCTCTTCTTTTGTGCGCGGATCTTCATCTCATACATTTTGTTTCCCTAAAAATTAAAAATGACATTTGTTTAAATATTTGGCATTCTCACTCGTCGTAGCATTTCCGGATTGTATCCTCGCCGAAAAGCTCTTTGAAGGTGATGACCATACAAAGCGTCCCCCAAAATGTGAATACGCATAAGTGTTGGCCATGATCGGTAATCATTGATGAGCCAGCCAACAAACGCTTGCATCGGGTCGTCGCTGACCACTTGCTTGTCAACGGCTGTGTCGTTGAAGGGTCTCTGACAAAACGCCACTGTCGATGCGGACCGCACACCCTGCATCCCGCTGTTGGTTGGCGCCATTTACCATTCTCAATGCATTGCGGACAAGTCACTTTTCCGAATGAAGTTTGGCTCATGGTTTCGACGTTCAGGTTGAAGTGGATCAGCAGGGAGATGCTGCTCGTCTCCAGATCGAATGCGACGAATCGGTAGGACTCCATTTCCTCCATTGGCTCCAGCTGTTGATGTAACAACCTCGTTCGGTGTTGTGAAAGTTGTTACACAGCAGACAGAACTTTTCGCCGCATACGTGTCCTTTTCTTCCTTTTTGAGTGTTGTTTGCTACGTCCCATATCACCGCGCAATCCTTGCATTTCTTTGAGCGACTACAGAAATTTGCTTGTAGATGATGTCGATAACAATCGTTGTTGAGGAATTTTTTATTGCATCCATTGCACTGTTGAAGAAGCCGGCAGTTGGGAGCGCAAGAAATGTTGGACCAACACGGGAGCACAGCAAACAATGGGTTTGCACGAGTTGTTTGTTCAGATGGCTCTTATTGGTCGTTCACATGTCAAACAATATTTCTTTCCTCCAAAAAGGCCACTAATAAATTGGACACCATCAAAATGGCTGTTAAAAACAGGGCCAAGGATGTCGATTTGTCGTGCCCATATTTGTACAACGCTTGTAGGGACCACCGAACCAAAAATGAAGACTCAAAGCGGTGTTGTTGTTGTTGTGCTGCTCGTTGTTCCAATGGTCAACCACCAAAGGCACGTATGTGTCTGCTGTCAGGCATCCAAATCAAGCGGTGCCGGACTCGCCGCATCAATTGCTCGGTGTCTTGTTCAAAATGGCCTCGCTGTCCACGACGACTATGTACGTAATCGTAGAATTTCCATTTTGGCCAACCGCGATCTTTGACACCATTGTTGCTTGCAATGCGTAAAACAGGCAATAACGTTGTCTCAGGATTGTGGATCTTAAACTACAGATAATCAACTGAACAGTAGTGAAGAACGCGACAAAACCTTAATCAAGCATTTTTCGTGCACTTGATGAGGACTGCTGCCAGTTTCCGTCGCGCTCCTCCTTTGATATGGCGTTTGACGGGAGGCCACTGCGATCAACCGTTGTTATGGTGACGGTAAACGGCTCCCCCAAAGATTTGTTTTGCTGCTTCTTGCTTTGAGCTACCCGATGAACTGGTTCAGAATGGTGTTGATTGTGTTGTCGGTTATTTGCCGCAGAGGATTGAATGTCGCCTCCAGTCAGCAGCGGACTGCTGATAATACTCCAAGATGTGTGGTTCGCTTCCCATTTCTCTGCTGTCCTTCTTTGCTTCATCAATGCAATGCTGGAAAATTGCTGCAAGTATCCTTCAGGATCCGCAGGCACGTCTTTGACAGTGAAGCGCGACTTGACTTAGTGTAATTGAATTTGGCGATATGTTCGGTATTGCAGTCCTCTTTTCCACGTAGTCATTGGGTAGCTTTTTTGACGTTGTTGTTGTCTCACCGCCTTCACCCTCTTGGACAATGCCCAGCAGCTGGTTGATGAGGAAACCGTGCCGCAATTTTTTGGGTGTGGTGGGCGCGAGAATATCATTAACAGAAAATGGGAATGGACGTTTTGGGGGTCGGTTATCCATTATTTATTATCTATCAAGTAAAAGAGGATGAATTTTTGAACTTGTAAAGTGATGAAAATGAATGAAAAGGTGTGCATTTATAAGCGAGTGTTGTCATAGAATAGAAATGAGGCGCGCGGAATATGAAAGGATAGACGTGGGTACGGTAAGATAAACTAACGGAAATGTCAAATTAAAATTCATTATAAAACAAAATAATGTTGTTCATTTAAAACCAACTGTGACCTGATGAGCAGCACACTGCCACCCATGAAGCACATGACGACAGGGCACCTAAACGGCTTGGAAAATTAGTAACAGTCAAATATCAACCTCAAGTTCTAAAAGAGAAAATTGCTGCCAGGATAAACGACTTCACATATAAAAAGCACCGCCCTGGTTAACAGCAAACGATATCAATTATAATAAATTTAATATTTTTTATTTAATTTTATTATCGGTCCCCACATTTTGTAACAATGAAAAAAGAGCGACTTAAATGCAGTGAGAAATAAAAAACGAAAAAAAAAATAGAATGATTTGTCAAGATGAGTGGGTGCATGATCTGAGTGAATTCCCGACCATGAGGCGATATTGAAGGTATACCACGCCCATTTTTAAGTTTAGAGGTCTCTGGCTGCGCGCACAAAAGCGCTCTTGTGTTCCCGAGCATGTGCGCTCTTAAAGGCCAATTTTTCAGGTTTAGAGGTCCCTGCGTGCGCGCACAAAGACGCATTGTGTGTTACATATTGTGCATCCCGCCGAAAAGTCAAAATCATTTCCTCCCGAACTCTATTTTTTGCCCAATATTTTTACCAAAATGAAACGACATTCTTATGATTCACACAATTGTCTTACCAAAAACTCAAATTTTCAACACCGCTTCCAACAGAGCTGATTTGGGAGCTCATTTTATGTATTCCTATTATGCGATTATTTGATGGAACTAGGTACAACATATTATTTTCAAATTTATACATTTTTTACATAGAAAAGAATCAAGACTTGGAATGATCAGTCCAATTATTACAAATTTGAAGTTTTACGCAATGGACGACGAAAGGAATTCGATCAATTCAAAACGATATTAGTTTTGTTGAGTGAATAAAATTTTTTATATTTTTAAAAAAATTAAGGGCACCATTCACACCAAATACAACGCCATTTGTGAAATGCGGAAGATGCCTTTTCATATTATTTTTGGAATCATCTCTTTTTCGGCTCAATGAAGAATTATTGGCGGAGGAATTCATGCAGCATTTTTTCTACATTTGTGTTTTGGAAAATACAATCAAAACTTGGCCATTGACAATATTTCTGTGCTTCTCCATTGAACCAGGTATGGAGAGCACTTTGGTTTAGTAACTTGTCAAATTGAATTTATAAGTCTGTGGCTGTCGGAAAATTGAGTGGCCGGGTGATCGATTTTGTTCGGAATCACCCAACCCCTTCACAATGTACAAACGGGCTTGTTGTGGACTGATGTACCCGCTGATCTGCCCGCAGTTCTCAAACAATCGGCACGCGGAATGGTTCTCAGTGAGTGTTTCCTGGTGTTCGGTCCGACGGAAATGAAGTATTCTACCTATCCAAAGAGTGCTGAAAAGGACCATCGGATACATCTCAATGCACTACCTGTCAAAATTAATGAATTTGTTCTGATCAGTGTGAATTTGTTGTTTCTGCGCACTAGAAATGTTCCATGTTCATGTCTATTTGGTTTTTATTTTTTCATAAAAACTTGTATTTTAAGTGGAAATAAAGGTATTTGAAGATATTCCCATTTGCTATTCACCAAAAAACAATTCGTTCATCATCATCATCACCCCCGCTTCTGATAGAGCACTAACATCGGAAATGCACTGGTAAGGGTTGTAAATCTGTCGAGCGATGATTGGTATAAACTATTTCTCAACTGGCATTTTTCGTTCCGCCCAACAACAACAACAACAACAACAACAACACCGCCATTGGCATTCGCAGTCCCGCCCAGCAATGATTGCCTTTCTCACTTTGCCCAGCATCAGTGGTGATTTCCATCTCGCGCTTTGCTCCTTGCACCAAATGCCCTTCTCATCCCCCCCCCCTCTCCTCTGGAAAGAATGGCCATTAAGGATAGTCGAAATTTTCCCTTTTTCCTTTCCAACCCAGAATATTCAAGTAATTTTAGATTTATGGCACGCGTAAAAAAAACGCCAATGAGATTATCGGGCGGCGGCGAATTTTTTGTAGTCAAAAAACAACAAAATACTCCCAAACCGAAACAGAAATCCACCACAATTCATTTGTCCGGCAATAGTTTTTTTATATCAAAAAAACATAAGAAAAACAAGCCCAAGGCAAAGGTATCCCAAAAACCTGTTATTTACCATAAAATATTTTATTTTACATTACTAAGGCATTCGATTTGTCCAAGAATTTGGAGAAATTGTCACTGGACGATGCGGAAAGAAAGGAGGCCGACGACGCACCAATGCACTCGATGTCGGCGTGCCTTCCGGCTGGGATCGGCAATGGTCATCATGTTTGCTTTGGTAGGCACAATTATTGCAAATGGATATGGTATACTGTAGGTTATTCAATAATTTTATTTGTTGTCAATTATTTATTATTATTTATTTATGCTAATTTCAGCCACTGCTTTTGCTGCAGAAAGCATCAGCGAGGCGAAAAAGAATTTGGCGGCGAAAATTGACCAAATCGAGTCGCGACTCCTTTTTGGTGGTCAACTGGGCGCAATGGACAAGTTTCGCTCGGAAATGGACCGTGTGGTGAAAATGCTGGATGAAATGTTCACTACAATTTAACATATAGGAGCGAAGCGTATGGAAGGGTAATATGGTGGCTAATAAGGGAATGAGGCATTGAACTAACTAATTACTCTTTATTTATTTTTTCGTAATAAAACGTAATGACTATCAATATTTCGTTTTATTAACTGAAATACTATGACTTTTTTCTTTTCAAGTTTAATAAAATGTTAGCCTCCTCGCTAAAGTTGGATAGTCGTTACTTAATTATAAAATTAAATAGAAAATCCTACACACAAGAAATTTTTGAAATTTCTTTATTATTAATGAAGTTTTTCATCGTATACAAGTCGAGATTTTGTCGTTTTTTGGCTTAGGTGAGATTTTGTCGTTTTTTGGCTAGGGTGAGATTTTGTCGGGGTGAGATTTTGTCGGCACACGAAAAATTAAAATAAATATTTGCTTTTAATTTTATAATTAAGTCTCGGTCTCGACTCGTGAAATTTTAAGTCTCGAGTAGTGTACTACTCTTTATATGTCCTATCTTGAATTTTCTGGTGCCCAAACTTCCTGGTGCCCAAACTTCCTGGTGCCCAAACTTCCTGGTGCCCAAACTTCTGGTGCCCAAACTTCCTGGTGCCCAAACTTCCCCCTGCCGAAAAAACCTGCGACGAAAAAATCGCGACGAACCGTTCGCGACGAACTGGCCGCGACGAACAGGGCTGCTCCCTTTTTTCAGGTTGTAGCCATTGTTTGAAGAAATGTTTAAGTACCAAAATCCCATTACTTAGGGGTCAATTCTGTTCGAAATCTTCGCGTTTTACCGGAAACTCGAACCGTGAAACTCGAAATGCAAAAACCCGAAATATCGAAACACAAACGAATCCATTATTGAGTTTTCATGCATCTCGCAAGGCTACCGGTCAAAATGTCCAATGGTCAAAATATCCAATGGTCAAAATGTCCAATGGACAAAATGTCCAATAGGCCAGAAACGGTCAAAATGTCCAATGGTCAAAATGTCCAATGGACAAAATGTCCAATAGGCCAAAAACGGTCAAAATGTCCAATAGGCCAAAAACGGTCAAAATGTCCAATAAGCTAAAAACGGTCAAAATGTCCAATACAAATGTCCAATGATCGTTTTTATTATTTCAATCCGTTTTTTCAAAATGAGTGTGAATCTTAGAAAGCACTACTAAGTTGAAATATAAAAAAATTGAATCGAATCGAATAAGTTTCATCTCAAAAAAACGGATGACATTTTTATTGGACATTTTGACCGTTTTTGGCCTATTGGACTTGACCGTTTTTGGCCTATTGGACATTTTGTCCATTGGACATTTTGACCATTGGACATTTTGACCGTTTTTAGCTTATTGGACATTTTGACCGTTTTTGGCCTATTGGACATTTTGTCTGTGGTGGAATCTTCAACCTCTCTCTATCTCTGGGCGAGAAGAGATGAGAGTTCGTGGTGTGTGGTCACTCTTACCTCGGGCCGAGGATTAGTGGGTCTCAAAAAGAAGAGATCAGTGTGGGGGAAATGAGGTCTGCGTAGCTCAGTTGGTTAGAGCATTCCACGGAAAGGAAGGGTCGTGGGTTCGAGTCCCACCGCGGATTGATCTTTTACACTTCCACGACACCACGAAAGTACAACATGGCGCTCCTGGGTGGATCCCCATTCGGATGACTCGGTCAAATGTACGAGTTACCTCTCCACTCTTACGTGTTATCGACCGGGCCGGCGATAGCATATAAAAGAGACCGGGGACCGGTCTTTTCAGAGGCCGGGGATGTGGTGGAATCTTCAACCTCTCTCTATCTCTGGGCGAGAAGAGATGAGAGTTCGTGGTGTGTGGTCACTCTTACCTCGGGCCGAGGATTAGTGGGTCTCAAAAAGAAGAGATCAGTGTGGGGGAAATGAGGTCTGCGTAGCTCAGTTGGTTAGAGCATTCCACGGAAAGGAAGGGTCGTGGGTTCGAGTCCCACCGCGGATTGATCTTTTACACTTCCACGACACCACGAAAGTACAACATGGCGCTCCTGGGTGGATCCCCATTCGGATGACTCGGTCAAATGTACGAGTTACCTCTCCACTCTTACGTGTTATCGACCGGGCCGGCGATAGCATATAAAAGAGACCGGGGACCGGTCTTTTCAGAGGCCGGGGATGTGGTGGAATCTTCAACCTCTCTCTATCTCTGGGCGAGAAGAGATGAGAGTTCGTGGTGTGTGGTCACTCTTACCTCGGGCCGAGGATTAGTGGGTCTCAAAAAGAAGAGATCAGTGTGGGGGAAATGAGGTCTGCGTAGCTCAGTTGGTTAGAGCATTCCACGGAAAGGAAGGGTCGTGGGTTCGAGTCCCACCGCGGATTGACCGTTTTTGGCCTATTGGACATTTTGTCCATTGGACCAATATTCTCGCCCTAGGCAACGCGAAGAAGATAAATTATTTTTGAGCAGTTTTGTAAATCTTTTCATGCTCTGTCGAATGGTGTTCTTTTGGTCGAAATAATTTTCCAGAAGGCAGCAAGGCTCCGTAAGAAAATTGCATGGCAATCTTCTTGGCCAAAATTCTCACAAATTCTTTTCCGGACTTATTTTATGTGCTTTGCACAAATATTTACCCTTTTGGGCTGCTGCTGCCCCTGCATCGCGACAATAATTCTTCACCGCTATCCGTGCCTTTTACCCAACTTTGTACAGAAATTTTCACCAGATCTCGCCCGCATTCAAATATTTGTGCACCTCTCCGGCAAAATAAAAAACGGGGGATAACTTTAAAATATATTAGACTCTACTGCAGTTTATGCGTCCAATCAAAATAATCACTTGAAACGGTTGTTTTTTGTTTTGAAAAACCTAACCTGCAAATTTTTCTGAAAACCCAACTCAAGCGGTTTATTTTGATAGGATGTGTAAACTCTTGATTGGACGCGCAAACTGCAGTAGAGCCATACATTAAACCTTCTAGGCAAAAAAACGTAAAGAGAAAAGTTATAGGGCATTGTATAATAATTTGTTCTCGCTTTTCATTTTGCACGTTTAGAAATTCAAAGTTTTCCATAAAATGGCGAAAACGCAAAGGCTCGGACTCTCAAAGTGATTGAGATTGAATATTTTCAAATCTGCCAATTGATATAATAAATAATCATTTAGTTTTTTCTAATCAAAATCCTATTCATTTTTTCAAAAAACGGCGAAAAAGTGAGAAAATTTTTTATCAACACCAGCTTTTATAGTTGAATTTTTCGAAAAAAGAGGTTGAACAATAGTACTCCCCCCTTTGGTAGAATTCCCCCTTTAATATTACTCGCCTTTTCAGGGGGTTGAAACTTAGGTATTTCCCGGGTGTAATACTTCAAGAAATACGGCAACAATCGCCGGTATTCAATTGTCCTGTTTCCTTTTTTCTTTGAATCAAAATTTAATTTTTTGTTTAACCAAAATAGTATATAAAGTCCTATTTCTTTTTAACCAATCACATTCTCCTCACAGTGACCTCCATACATATATTAATTCTATTCTGTGTATTTTCATCGTCCATTGTTTCGTGTAAGCGCGTCAACAATTCATTTTTCTTCTTCCCACGCCGCACCATTCGCGCAATGTCCAGACGACGGCTTAGACAGGTGACAAATTGGCTGATCGTTTCTTTGTGTCATAAATGTCTAACATCCCCTCATTTTTACAGGAATTCGCCGACTATACGAAGGACCCAATCCCTGGATGCACTGTTCAAATGGCGGAAGAAGGCAGAGACGTAATGCATTGGAAGGCAACAATTCGTGCACCTGCCGGCTCACTGTACGAAGGCGGCACCTTCAAGATGGACATCCGCTTTCATAGGGAATACCCATTCCGTGCGCCTGCTGTCAAGTGCGAGACGATCATCTTCCACCCGAACATCGACAGACATGGAAAGCTTTGCCTTGACATGTTGGATCGAAATTGGTCGCCGAATTACACAACCGCAAAAGGTAGACGCGCCGTGTAAACGGTCGTCACAGAATTTGTTCACCTTTATCTTTCTCTGACTGTTGTTGCCCCTTCCAGTTCTGATGTCCATGATGGTGTTGCTGAGTGAGCCGAACCCGGACAATGCGGTCCATGCGGACGCAGCGAATTTGTACCGTCAGAATCGGACGGAATTCAACAACAGGGCGCGCGACTACACCCGCAGACACGCAATGGGATGAACTTCTGCATGTTGCCAACAAGAACCCGATGTGATGATGATGATGTTTCTACGATGGGATGCAAAATGTCTGACGACATTGGCCAACTATTGCTATTTTGTGTGTATCATATATATTGTTGTAACCGTGTATGAATGATCTGACTCGCCTTTTATTGCATCCGTGTATGATTTAACTCGCTTTTTCCTGTGTATCTTATATGTTATTGTATTTGTGTGTATATGTTTGTACGTAAGACATAAAATAAATGCGATGAATTCATTTGTTCAAGCTCTTTGAGCGTTAATTCAAACCACCAACTAGTCGAAAGTTAGAAAAATAAATTTTATTACCCTTACTATGTTTTGAGTTTTAGGATATTTTCTGATTTTGAAACACATTGAATTTGTCTTCTCCCCATCCTTTGTAATAGACTATTCGGGATTTGTAAATTTTTAAGGCCATAATTAAGAAAGGGACGGTCTCGAAAAATTTTCTCTTAGCATTTGTCGTTTCTCATGCCTTTTCTTCTTCAAATTAGGGTTGCGTCCCCGATTTTTCGGGGTTTCCCCGACCCTCAACCCCGACTCAGGTCGGGGTTGACATACACCCCTAAGAATCAGACTTCTGATGGAAATAATGAACAAATTTTCATATGAATTTGGAAAAGAGAAATTTAGGAGGAAAAATTCGTCAAAATATTCCTTTTTAATGACCGATCCAGATGAAAATTCGGTGTTGTGAATAGAAGCACTATTTCTCCCGGTCTTAAGTCGGGTTCAAATCCCCCTATAAGGCAGGAATTTTAAAATAAGTTTTTAAATTGTAAACTTATTTCAAAAGTTCTCCAAATTTTCAATTCATAAACATCAAAGCCATATTTTAGTATTTTTGTGGGAAATTTGGGTTTTTCCACAGAATTCCTTAATTAAATACAATAAAAACGAAAAATACACCACCAAGAACCCGGTACGGGCCAACTGCGTCTGGAGCCAACTGCGTCTCGCCAACTGCGTCTTAGTAATAAAAGGGCCAACTCCGTCTCAGTTAAAAGAAAAGTGAAAATTTTAAAACTTTTTATAGCAAAATTTCAAGTTAAATTGTAAAAAAAGACTTTTAACATAGGTAAATTTATTGATCCATTTGGTAATTGGTGGAAATCCCCCTGAGCACTTCAAGAATCAAATAAGGATTAATTCTGTTTTGGCCGTATTGGTGATCATTATCAACGGGTTGTCTTCCCTTTTCTTCATTGTATCGGTGCAAAATTGTCAAAATTCTTATGTCGGCGTCGCGATATTTCTTCCGTTTTGGTGGAGGGGCATTTCCGGCCACAAAATGTTCGAGGTCCACATCAATCAGCTTTTGTCGCTCGCGCAATGCGTTGATGAACTTCCAGATTGTTGGATGATCAAGGGCAATCGCCTGTTGCAAGGTGCGATGGTATGCTTCAGCGAAGTTGTTTGTGCGGTCAATGCCATTTATCGTGCGTTCATAGTAGTGCTAGGAACCGGACCGGACTCCGGCCGGATTTTTCCGGATCCGGGTCCGGAATCCGGGTTTTTTGGGCCTCACCGGATTTTTCCGGATTCCGGATTATCCGGAAAAATCCCACCGGCAATTTTTTGAAAATCAAAATCCGGTTCCGGATCCGGCGTTTTCTAAACCGGATTTCCGGATTTTTCCTGATCCGGCTAACGATGGTAATTTGAAGAAAGATACTGAGAAAGGATTTTAGTGGGAAATTGCACCAAAATAAATTATTTTTTTGAAGTATTTATGGATTATTCGTGGCTTAGTTCTTTAGTTGGTTGACTCCTGTTCCAAAAAACAAAAAAATTTGATTTGGTTCGATACCACCAGAAAGCAATCCAATTCAAAACTTTAATAATTTTTGTTTGCGAACCAAATCACATACTCTTGGTATTATTCGAAAGATCTTGTCAATAAGCCTTTTTCTATTTTCTAAACAAAATTTAAACAAATGGGTTGATCTGGGAAAAATTATTTACTCGAAATTTTGTATTCCAAATAACTTAAACCTTGACCAATTTTGGCGAAAACCTGTTAACTAATGGACTTTTAATTTTCAAAAATTTCGCCCGCCGGTGGCGCCTATCGGCACCACCCGCCTCCCATTCGCGTAGATTTTTTATCTTAAAGTTCCCTTAAAATTGGTTATTTTAAGTGCAAAGGTTTTCACGAAAAAACACTAAGATTTTCGAAATCTTTTCCGGCGACGTCTATCAACATTAAAAATCTCCTAAATTGTCCAGCTTTTGGTCAAAATCTGTTACTAAAGCACACCCAGATTTAAAAAAAAATTTCCCGGCGGCGCCTATCGGCACCGCCGTAACCCATTTGCTTTATTTATTAGATTTTTCTTAAAATCGATCACAAAAAATTAGGCATTTTTTGCGCAAATTTTCTATCAAATTGGTCATTTTTGCTGATTTTTTGCTCTTCAAATAATTTTTTTTATGAATTAAGTGAAATTTTTTAAAAATCCGGAACCGGATCCGGATCCGGCTTTTTGAAAACCGGACTCCGGGAAAATTTTCAAAAAAACGTAATCCGGAAAAATCCCACCGGTAAATTTTAAAAAATGAAAATCCGGTTCCGGATCCGGCGAAAAATTTTTGCAGTTTGAAAATCCGGTTCCGGATCCGGGAAATCAAATTTTCCTAGCCCTAGTTCATAGACACTCCACTTTTCCGGAAGAAACCACGGCTGAGACGGTGATGGCCCTTTTAGTACTAAGACGCAGTTGGCGAGACGCAGTTGGCGAGACGCAGTTGGCCCCAGACGCAGTTGGCGAGACGCAGTTGGCGAGACGCAGTTGGCCCCAGACGCAGTTGGCGAGACGCAGTTGGCCCCAGACGCAGTTGGCCAGACGCAGTTGGCCCCAGACGCAGTTGACCTGCTTCGCCAAGAAACCGACCATTTGAAAATTTTTGGCAAAAATTTTCAAAAATTCATTTCGTTAGGCAGTGCAACAAATTAAAATGAAAATTTTATTCATAAATCACAAAAATAGGGCATTTTTTCTGAAAAATTTGATACTCAAAAACACTGACCGGTTTTTGCCGTTTTTAATCAAAAAATGGCAACATACAACAGTAACCTTCGACCGCTTCACACATTTATTTCTGTGCTATATTAATACAAATACAATGCAGTAAAATAGTAAACAGTGTGGCAAAAAACTCGGCCGGCGCTCCCGGCTGGGGGGTGGGTGCGCGGGAGTTTTTCTCCCGTCCCTCACGGCCCAAGGAAGTGATTTGGGGAGGGGGGGGAGGACAAACACGATGTGCCGGGGTTGTTGCTGAGCGGCACCACCGACTTTGGAGAGCAGTCGGCGCTCCCGATTGACAGTTTCGGGAGATGGCTCTGGCCACGAACTGTCGCTCGGCGGGAACTTGCTCCCGTCCTTTTTTGTGGTTGTTCAGCGGGAGATTGTCTCCCGCGGCTCCCCTTCTGTCTGCCGCCGAGAATGGGACGGGACCGGGGAAGGGATGGGACAAATGGGGGAAAGGAATTGGGCACTTCGTGGGCGAAGTCCCGTTTGACACGCTGTTCCCTGCTCTGCTGTGGAGCACTCCGATTTGCTGCTGAGGGAGATTTCTCCCTCTGATTCGCCAAACACACTTTCGGCAAAGTGTTTATCGTGATTAAAAAAATAGGCACACAAAATTGGGCGATGTTATGCGGTGGTGAGCAGAAAGGAAGGGGAGATAAACCAAAAATGATGATAATGATGATGATGATAAAGACGGGTCAAGCCAATGGGCGATGGTCACCCGACAGAGAAGAAGGGATGAATTGGGGCAAAAATGCAAGTGAAAAAAATGGAAGGGCAGAATCGGACGAAAACAATACTTAAGTACCAAACATTCCCCCCGGAGTGGAGGGAGCAAAGATTAGGACAGAGTGGGCAGGGGGGGGGACGAAAGATGCAAATCGGCGGGGAAAAATGCCAAACAAAAAGGAGAAAGGATGAGAAGAATAAATTGGAGAAGTCGAATGTCCAATCGGAGAAAAGTGATGGACAAAGGAATGAATAATCGGAGGCAGCTGTGCAATGATACGAAAATAAAATAGGGGGAAACAAAAGGAAAAATGGTGAAATTAAAGGCAAAACATTATGTAAATGGGCAACTTGGAACTTTCAAATTTATAAGGGTGAGAGAAAAAGAGAGAGAGAGAAAAAAAAGAAATAATACGAATTCAACAAAAATGGCTTTATTTAAAGAACGGGGGGAGGGTTCCTTCCCGGTTCTTCCCGATCAGCGATGCCCTCCTCGGCGCTTTTTCCACTTCTTGCCCGGGCCACGCGCTTGGGCTATGGGGTGCTCAAAAATCCCCCCTGCCCATTCGTGTTCTTCACCTTCTGATAGTTCTCTTGCCGTGCCGTTGGCGTTGAAAACCAGAATTCCATTCCCCCCACGGACCATCTCGTCGGCAGAATTGCCGACAAACAGATACATCGAAGTACACAAGGACAGTTGTATAATACAGGGATACAATATATATGATACACATACAAACACAGTTTTTAAAAGAATACATGGCTACAATATATGATTCACACAAAATAGAGTGTTGTTGGCTGGAATTCTCAGGCATTTTACATCACATCGCATCTCATCAGTCATCACATATTCCTTGCCATGTGCAGATCATCCCATCGCATGTTTCTGCGTGTACTCGCAGGCCTTGTTGTTGAACTCCTCACGGTTGTCTCGATACAAACGAGCAGCGTCAATGTCCAACGCACTGTTCGGGTTCGGGTCGCACAACAGAGAGGAGATGGAGAGCAGAACTTTGACGCTTTAAGACCTTTGCACATCGCCTACATGTTGGGCCATCGTGGTAGACAACATTTCTCATTCTGCACTGTGCTTCTTCATATACTTATTTTGTTTCAGCATGTGTTGAACTGCTGTTGGCCCACGGAGCGACAGTTCGGTCAAAAAACAACTTGGGATGGAACAGCTTGGACGAAGCACGCAGCTATGGGGACCGACGAATCAGTAAGAGGGGAAAGGGCCTCATAAACCACTTCATTTTCGTTCAATTTTCAGTCAAGAGGATGCTTATTGTGATGGAAAAGCAAATGGGCGACAAATTCAAAGCCGAACTGTTGGATTCAGTCAGTGCACAACTTTCAAATGTGCCGGACTTCTACATGGAGACCAAATGGTGGGTGGACCACTAAATTTTGTTGACCTTAATTATTTCTTTCTCTATTCAGAACTCATCAGTTGGAACCGTAAGTCATCAATTCCAATTAATTGTTTGGTGTCATTTTTTTTGTTGTCTATACTGATTACTAGGGATGCGATTTTTAGTTAAATACCTAAAATTTTTTCGCACTTGTAACGTTGAGATAAGCATAAAAAACGAGTTTTTAGCTTGGTTTGGAGCTTTTACACCCACTTTTATAATACCTATTTTTACCTATTTCGGGATTTTTCTACCTATTACCTAGTTACCTAATTTGATACTTATTTCGGCATTTTTGGTGACTTTTTCAGGTTTTTGAATAATTTCATAAGGAAAAGGCCATAAAAAATGAAAAATAGACCCCCTAAGATGGGCTTTTAAAATTTTAAAAAAGTATACCCCTAAAAACAGGAACTTTTTCTTAAAAAAATAATCTCAAAAGCCAATTTTTTTTTGGCAAATATGGAACTTTTTTAAATCTTTCCCCATTCCATTTGAATGAGTTTTACGCCGGAAAATCTCGAAAAATTTCTGATTTTTAACACCAACAAAGGAAAATGACCATTTTTTTGTGCTCAAAAATCGTTAATAAAAAAAAATTTTATTTACCTATTTTGGTACTTATTTCGGAATTTTTGTACCTATTTAATACCTATTTTGAGATTTTTTTCTACCTATTTAATTACCTATTCTAGGATTTTTCTTACCTAAAAATCGCATCCCTACTGATTACTATGTAATATGACTTGCTACCCCATATATTTGTTATTAATCGATGTATTGTACGTTAGTATAAATTAATAAAAGTGTATTTCAATCAGTATTTATGTAGGTATGTTATTTAAATAGCCTTTTACTCAAGGTTCCCAATGGGATGCCGCCGATTTCCGATGTTTTTGGGGTCGGAATTCCGATTTCCGAGAAAAATTTGGGGCATCGGAATTCCGATATTTTTGGGGAAAAATCGGAATTAATTTTATCAAAAATAAATAAAAATTTTCGAAAAATGAGAAGTTTTTGGTCAAAAAAAAATTTATAAAAATTTCCGATTTCCGATGATTCCGGTTTTTCCGATTTCCGAGAAAATTTTGGGCATCGGAATTCCGGTTTTCCGATTTTTCAAATCTGAGATCGGCGGCATCCCTGGTTCCCATATGTGATAATTTATCATATGATTTTGAAGGGTCAATGATGATATTCTTTTTGAAATGATGCTTTTTGGGTTTTTTGAGAAATAGGAGGATTTTTGTTTTGTTTTTTTAATAAAAATTTTCAAAAATTACATTTTTTAGGCCAAAATCCACTAGCAAATTAGACAAAAATTTCCAAAATCTTTTCTTCGGCAACAAATATTGTATTGCAACTTTGGTATCCTTCAAAATTTTTATTATCTTTTCGGCAGCAAGGCTCTAATAGCAATTGGTTTCCAGTTGTTTCTCCAATTTTATTACCGCACATTACCCGCACTTTCATTTAAAGTCCTAAACTAAGTTCCAGTGCTTGGATACAGCAAGCGTAGAATTGTGCACCAATGGCCTGTAAATTTGTGCTCAGCTTTCGCCATTCTTACCCAATGGGTTTAACCAGCGGCGCTCTCAACTACAAATCGGGCTCAAATTTGCTCCATTCTCGAACAATAGTGACCAAATATGATCTGGATTTGCCCGATAATTATCCAGACCCATGGCCTTACAAAGAAAGAGGGTATACATTTTTTCATAATGTGACGTTTGACCATCCCTTAAATGAATGCATCATTCATTTTGAGCTATCACCAATTCGCGCAACACATGGACCAAACAAAAAAGCGCTTGCACGTCAACAGCCGACTGATCACAGTTGAAAGCAACATCGGTGTTGGACGGGTCTGTCTGTTTGTCTTATTTAGTTTATTCCTAAGAGGTCGGGGTACTTTTAAGGCTGTCCTTCTTGGCGTCGTGCGACATAACTTTTCTCAGAAACTATTATAGTACTATAATTTCCCTAATAAATTCCAGAATTTGCCGAATCGGTTCAAAAATTTTTTACGAGGGCTTTTTAATAACGGTCATGGCTATTCAAATTCCGGTCTCTGCACGTGTTTTTTTGGAGTTTTATTTCATTATTGGCTTTTAGACCATTATTTAATAAATTTAAATGTTGTTTTAGTCATCCCTCGCAAAGCAATTGGCCGATGAGTTGGGCTTCCACCATATGCCCGCCTTCAAAATGGATGACATTTTGATTGACCGTTATGACATTGACATGCGCGACTATTACCATTTGGTCTGTGTGGAAGCATTCAAATTCTGATCAAGAACACAGGGAGAGGACCATTTTTAATGCGACATTGTGACTGAATTGGGCGGCTGACTTGCCTCGAATTTGGCACATTAGTCCTTGCATTTATTTTAACGATTAAACGTTTTTAGGAATTAATTTTGTAAATATTCAAATATTTCTTTTAAGTTCCCGAAACGTTTTCGTTTTCCGGACATCAACATGTTCTATAGGAATCCGGCTGACGACCAGACGGCCGTCATGCAAGACATCACCTATGACTGCCGATGGGAACAATACCTGAACGCGCTGGCTCACATATTGAACACTGGTCATCATTAGAACCGGAATTTTGTAAAAAAAAACAAAAAGGAAATCATGAATCGGTATTAGAAAATGGATGGAAAAAGCGACTTCTTCAAAGAAAAATTTCTCGTTTTCTCGGAAACCTGACCAAAAAGCCAAATTAAGGGGGTTTAAATTTGTAAACTGTTGGATTTTTCAGGCCAAGGTGTCGTTATGGAGCGATGTGTCCACTCTGATTTTGTATTCGCAAATGCAATGCGTGAAAAGGATTGGATCAGCAGATCATGTATTACACACAGGCCCATAGCCAGGGTTTTTTATTTAGGGGGCGAGCATCGTCCAAACTTTCATAACTTAAGGCTACAAACTTATATTTTTTTCATTTCGGGTGCGGGCAATTGTCCCTCCCTCCTGATTTCCGGGCCTAATTATACACAAAATTTCTTCGACCAACTTCTCCCGCTTCCCTAACATTCAGATTACAACTTCTATATGTTCAAGCGAAAACAATCACTGCATTTCACTCATTTTTTTCCCCATTTGGTAATTTATTTGGACTGTGAACCTGAAAAATGTCTGGAGAACATTCGAAAGCGGGGCAATGTGAGTAAAGACAAAAAATAAATAATAACGATAATGACTAAATATTGGTTAAACATAAATTCAAAATTTATTAGGGTTTTGAAGTTTTAACTTTGAATCAAATCTTTTACTACATAATAATTAAAGGAATGGAGACAAAATTTTTATATCTTCCGAATTATTAGGTAAACAAATTTTCTTTCATAAAAAGATGTTCCTCAGCTCTTTAAATCTTATTTAAAATTCAGAATTTTAGAAAAACGGCAATCCTTAAGAATGGGGGTCCCTAATTTTACTTGTAAAATTTAAGTTTGTTATTTTTGACTGAAAATTGGTTTATAGGGGTTTTCAGGGGTGCTGAGTACGAATATGAACTTAAATTTATCGTAAGACATCATCTAAGCTGAGATTTCAGCAGATCTATCACTTTTCATCAAGGACATACTCGTTTTCAAATGAAAACATGGCGCTGCCGGGTGCACAAAAGATAAAATCATAGATTAGATGATGTCTTACGATAAATTTTAAGTTCAGATTCGTGCTCAGCACCCTTCAAAACCCCCATAAACCAATTTTTAGCTCAAAATAACAAAGTTAAATTAGGGACCCCCATTCTTAAGGATTGCCAGAAAAACTTTACAACAATACAAATAAAAACAAATTCCATTTAAGCCGGATGAAATCAATGCCGTCGATTTGCAATATTTGACCACGATCCAAAAATCGTACAAAGATTTTCTGAAGGAAATGAGGTATTTTGTTGAGGAGCAAAATTTAGCATCAATTTTTTTGTTTGTTCCAATTTTACACTCTTTTTCACTGTTTAGGGATCATTCCCATATTCTCACCTATGACTGGACAAATCCCGGCATAATCGACTATCTGATTGAGGACATTTTGCAGGTATATACTATGAAATGTGCTATATGCCCAGGGTGTTCCTGCTCACGCAAAACCCGACATCTTCTTCCCATAAACCGACCCCACAATTTCTTGCCCCAAAACCCGGCCCGTCTAAGATCCGCATGCGAATTTTTTTCCACAAAAACTGCATTCTTCATGAAACCTAACAAAATGTTTGTTCTTGGATGGAAATTCTCGTTAAAAAAATAAATATTGTCATTATTTTTTTATTCTTTTAAGATCAATTTTGACTTCTACGAGTGGCACAGCGGTGACGTACTCGCCGAATGGTTTACCCTTGGTGAGGACTATCACTACTGCTTTCAACGCCATCAGTATGTTGTTGTGCAATTGGTTCATCTAATTTTTTTTTTGTTGGTATTTTCGGTTCCGTTTTGGTCCACTCCCTCCGATTAAAAAATAAATAATTATTTTCAATAAAATGCCCCCACCCCCATTTAAAGGGTTACCTCCAAGGATTTGGTGTGGACCAGGGCGTTTAACAATCTCAGCAGGCTGCATTCAGAGGTGGGCGAGCTGTACATTTACCCGCCGGACGGAATACATCACCGGAATGTGATAATGCACGAGGTAATTGTTTGTTGGGTGACTTGACGGCATTTATGCTGCGACAAAAACTGACCCAAACAAATGTTTTAAATTTTTTAGGTGCTTAAGGATCGCTGCACACACGGCTACACAAAACGCGACCCAATCCAGGGGCTTACCCAGTGCAATTATCGTCGGGCGGAATTGCCGGAAAGATGGTCGGTTATTTATTATTTTTTTTCATTTTTTTTTTTTGAATTTTACACCCATTTTTCGCTATTTTAGTCTAAGTATTTGCCTTTAATGGCATTATTAACATTACTCTTTCAGGGTCGAATATTTCTGGAAGGAGGAATGGATTGGTTGTGGAGCTTCTATTGCCACACTGTTCGACCCAACTGGGAAGGGTTATGATCCGGAATATTTGGCCAAACATTAGAAACATCGGCGGGAAGAAGAGAATATCGGGGAAAAAGGAGCGTCCTCAAAAGACTATTTAGGAATGGATTTTTCGCTTTCATGTGTACCATATTCCCTTTTTCGTTGCATTTGTCTGTTGGTTACGGTATTTTATGGAACTGAGCACTATTGTATGTAGTCTCAACAAACAATGGTTATCGCCCCTTCAATATTGGTTCCCTTTTTAGGCAAATGTTCTTTTTCACTGTATGAGAATAAAAAGTAGAGGTTAATAAAACTAACAACATATGATTTTGGGGTTTCCAATTTAACTCAGAAAATAATGGATTTTGTCTCGGTGGTGCCTACAAAATTGGGGGAAAGTTCGTCGAAGTCCACTCCACAAAAGAATTTTTCCAAATATTCAATAAACAAATAACGCATCACTAAAAAAAAAAAAAAAATTTTCCTGGATGACCTTTCATTTGGCCGACGAATAAATCGATTCAGTAAAATTTAAATCGATATTGTTTTGGTGTAAGTATGTATTTACAATAGACAAAAATATTTTTAAATCATAAACTTTTTGTCGCATTAATTTGATTTATAAGTTGATGTTTCCCCGTGAATTTCTCCCACGCATCGTTCTGGTATATTTTTTCTTGATTTGCTATACTATTTTTCTGCTGGCCTTGGGCTTCGCCAAGTCCTCCCCATAAAACTTTTTTTTTTGCGTCTTACTAATTTTTTTCAGAAAATCAATAAATCGATTTTGGCATTTCTTAATGGCGGCCAGCCATGTTTCGGCCCCCACGTTTCGGCCCCAGACTCGTTTAGGACTTTGTAACTTTTTTCAAAGTCAACCAAATTTCACAAATTTGGTATCATTCTAAAGCTTTAAATGTTTAGAAGGTATGAATAAGCTATTGCTAATCGATTGACCAACTTAAAAAAAAGTTACAACATGAAAAACACTAAAAAGTCAGAATTTTGGTATTTTTTGGTTCATACATTTTCTGTAAATCGACTATTCTTTAAGACTTTTAGAAGTCTAATAGAGCTCATGAAGAGCTTTCGAATGATAATAAATTTGTGAAATTTGGTTGGCAATGAAAAAAGTTATGATACTTTAAATGTTGCTGGGGCCGAAACGTGGGGGCCGAAACGACCCCTCCCCTCTTAATGGACGTCCGGCCGTACGCTTATGTCTGTCCACTGCATTTCAGTTACGCTTGATTCGGAATGAAAATCCATTTTGTTGTATGCTTTGGTTTACAGAAATTTTTTGTTTTGTTTTGACAACGAGTCTTGGAATCGACACAAATTTAAACAATGGCATTGACAACGAAGCTGTTGCCTGCCGGCCTCGTTTTTAGGTCTTCAACAGCATTTTGTGCACCAATTGCATGCAGTCGGATGGCAAAATCGGACGTGCCGGCATTGAACACGACGAACATGCCCTATCCATACAAAGAGCAGGCTCCCAAAAGCATCTTTGAAAAGATGGGCTTGCAGAAGACACCGGACGGCGCCACTATGGGGGAATTTGCAGTGATGCGCATGGATGACATGATGAATTTGATCGGACGCGGTTCTCTTTGGTTGGGCATTATAACAAAAAGAAAATACTTATACCATCTATCTTTTTGGATAATTGTAGCACTGAACCTAGACCTAAAGTGGCAAAAAAATAAGTAAAAAGGTAATACTATAGCGACAAAAAGGAGTAAAATAAGCCAGCACAATTAGTGTTGTTTATGCAATTTAAGAACTTAATTGTTTTATGCATTATTGAAAAAAATTTAGGCCTTTGACATTCGGTTTGGCGTGTTGCGCTGTTGAAATGGTCTATTACTTAACACCCAGTCGGTGGTACGTCCTCAAATTCAGATGCATGTTGCCGCTCCTCGGTATGATATGATGCGGTTTGGTGTCGTGTTTCGTGCATCGCCTCGTCAAGTTAGTCACTTTCTTATTCGAATTTGTAGTCGGAAACCCAATAAAAAACGGGTTGATTCCAAAAGCCCTTTTTGTAACAATGATCCACCATTGCATTCCAATATTTCCATCCCGTCTGCTTTACTAAAATAGGTAAATATTAATCATAGCTCCCAAACTCAAAATTGCTCAAAAACGGTCGGAATTGATTTAAAACGACCCAAAACCATAATAATAATGCAAATGAGGGGCGCGCTTGCCATTTTTAAGACCAAAAATTGCCGGGACTGAAGTGTCCAAATTGCGTCGGGACTCAAAAATCTCTTCTAAAAACGACATCTAAATGTCACAAAATTCGCACTAGAAGGCCGCGGAGCGGCCCGCCGGTAGCGAGCATGCGATGACGGAGCAAGTAGTGGGGCGCCCGAGCGAGCGGAGGGTTGCGAGCGCCTGGTTAATGTCGGGCCGAAGGCCCGACATCAGGCGCGAGCAACCCGGAGCGAGCGAGCGGCGCCCCACCTACTGGCCGCCGTAGTCGAGTGTGCGGTGTTTCGGCCAAAATACCACCAATTGCTTTTCAATTTGGCCGTTTCAGTCCCGTGGCTATAACTCTGTCCAATGTGCTTTCCTTCCCAAAATTCGTTTGGATTCATGCATTATAGACAGCAAGAGGTTAAATGGCAAAGATTTTTTAATAATTATTTGTTTTTATGAGCTTGACAATTCAGTCCCAACGTCATTTTGGCATTTCAGTCCCGGCACTTTTTGGTTTTAAAAATGGCAAGCGCGCCCCTAATTTGCATTATTATTATGGTTTTGGGCCGTTTTAAATCGATTCCGACCGTTTTTGAGCAATTTTGAGTTTGGGAGCTATGATTAATATTTTCCCTAAAATAACTGTTGTGGTCGCGCATTTATACGACCGCCAAATAATGAGAGATGGGTGTTGAATTAATTATCATATGCAACCCAGAGCTAATTTAAGAATAATTCCAGTTTTTCGAATTCAGACGAATATCCCAAATTTAGTGCGACTTAATCATTGTCTCTGGCACAGTCACAAACAAAATGGCACCCGCGCTGCGACGAATATACGACCAAATGCCGCATCCAAAGTGCATTTATCCTATAATATTATTGTTGCTATTAGAAGCAAACTCATTTCAGGTGGGTGATCAGCATGGGTTCATGTGCCAACGGTGGCGGCTATACCATTATTCGTATTCGGTGTTGCGTGGCTGTGACCGGGTCATTCCCGTCGATATTTGTGAGACATTTTGTAACATTTCTTCCTGACAATTATTCCAAATTTGTGGAATTATTCAAAAGTTTTGCACTGTTTTTTCAAAATGAAATTTCCTTTCATCTTAAGATGTGCCCGGTTGTCCTCCGTCTGCCGAGGCATTGCTTTACGGTTACTTCAGTTGGCAGAAGAAAATTAAGCGGCCTCTCAAGAAAGTGCAATGTGGTATGAAGGTCATTGTGCCTGTTGAGCTTTATTGCTGAATGCTCACAAATTAATTATACTCATTTAGGTGCGATGTGTGTTGTTTGGTCGCAACAAACGATTTTCAACACAAAACTGGTACCAAAGCCGTCCCTTTTCTGTCCTCTCTTTTGAACCAAAAATTGCCGGGACTGAAGTGTCCAAATTGCGTCGGGACTCAAAAATCTCTTCTAAAAACGACATCTAAATGTCACAAAATTCGCACTAGAAGGCCGCGGAGCGGCCCGCCGGTAGCGAGCATGCGATGACGGAGCAAGTAGTGGGGCGCCCGAGCGAGCGGAGGGTTGCGAGCGCCTGGTTAATGTCGGGCCGAAGGCCCGACATCAGGCGCGAGCAACCCGGAGCGAGCGAGCGGCGCCCCACCTACTGGCCGCCGTAGTCGAGTGTGCGGTGTTTCGGCCAAAATACCACCAATTGCTTTTCAATTTGGCCGTTTCAGTCCCGTGGCTATAACTCTGTCCAATGTGCTTTCCTTCCCAAAATTCGTTTGGATTCATGCATTATAGACAGCAAGAGGTTAAATGGCAAAGATTTTTTAATAATTATTTGTTTTTATGAGCTTGACAATTCAGTCCCAACGTCATTTTGGCATTTCAGTCCCGGCACTTTTTGGTTTTAAAAATGGCAAGCGCGCCCCTAATTTGCATTATTATTATGGTTTTGGGCCGTTTTAAATCGATTCCGACCGTTTTTGAGCAATTTTGAGTTTGGGAGCTATGATTAATATTTTCCCTAAAATAACTGTTGTGGTCGCGCATTTATACGACCGCCAAATAATGAGAGATGGGTGTTGAATTAATTATCATATGCAACCCAGAGCTAATTTAAGAATAATTCCAGTTTTTCGAATTCAGACGAATATCCCAAATTTAGTGCGACTTAATCATTGTCTCTGGCACAGTCACAAACAAAATGGCACCCGCGCTGCGACGAATATACGACCAAATGCCGCATCCAAAGTGCATTTATCCTATAATATTATTGTTGCTATTAGAAGCAAACTCATTTCAGGTGGGTGATCAGCATGGGTTCATGTGCCAACGGTGGCGGCTATTACCATTATTCGTATTCGGTGTTGCGTGGCTGTGACCGGGTCATTCCCGTCGATATTTGTGAGACATTTTGTAACATTTCTTCCTGACAATTATTCCAAATTTGTGGAATTATTCAAAAGTTTTGCACTGTTTTTTCAAAATGAAAATTTCCTTTCATCTTAAGATGTGCCCGGTTGTCCTCCGTCTGCCGAGGCATTGCTTTACGGTATACTTCAGTTGCAGAAGAAAATTAAGCGGCTCAAGAAAGTGCAAATGTGGTATCGCAAATAAGTGATTAAGCGGAGCAGAAACTGGATGAATAGATTTTTCAAAGACCCCAATTTTATTCTGTATAAAAAAATATAAAGGATTTGTTTTCCCATTTTTGTGTGCAATTGGATGACTATGGAAGGTCATTGTGCCTGTTGAGCTTTATTGCTGAATGCTCACAAATTAATTATACTCATTTAGGTGCGATGTGTGTTGTTTGGTCGCAACAAACGATTTTCAACACAAAACTGGTACCAAAGCCGTCCCTTTTCTGTCCTCTCTTTTGAACCAAAAATTGGGACTTCGCCAAGCAATTTTTTTATCATTTTCCTTTTGGGTATTTACGTACACGCACACTTAATTCTCTGTTGATTGATGAGTACAAACGGGACAACAACATTCACCAAACAGCAAATTCAGCAGTGTCAGGTGAGGTCTGCTGACGGTGAGGTGGTGTGTTGCTGAACTCTCCTGCTGGAGTGTGTGGCACGTCACGCGCACCCGAACTGCTGTTGGACACAGAATTCGTATAAACAATGGGGAACTTACAGGGTGGCAGAACCCGAATGTGATGAACCATGTTAAAACTATATTAGCACTTATCGATTAAAAGTTAGGCAATAGGCAAAATACTACAATTTGCCTTAAGTAAATCCCCAATTGGTGTTACGTTGTATTTTTTCATATGGTCAAGTCCATTTACATAAACTTGGTTATGTATAAATAAAAATAAAGGTACGCAGAAAAATTTCATAGAATTCCGTAATAGGAAAGCGAAGTTATTATTTTATACTGATTGCATTACTAAATTCATTTATTTAATTCGATTTTCATCCTTCACCATTTTAGGAAATAGTGCAAAATTTGCGCGTCCACGAACTCCATCAATTGTTGAGCATTTTCCACTATCCGAAGTTGGGCAAAAAACAGGAACTCGTCCAGAGGGCGCAAACAGTGTTATCGAATCCCAAATACCAGGTTTTAATCTTCAAACTAAACTTTCAAAGGTCATACCTGTCTAATTTTCAATCTTAATCGTTCTTTTATCAAAAAAAAAACACACTTCTTGCTTGGGTCTAAGAATGGCAGAATGCACCCTTTTACGGGGTTTCCTTTAATTTTGTGTTAACTCTTATTTTGTCAAGGCCAAGGCTGCGCAAAAGGTGTTGGAAATTCAGGCGAGCAATCGTATTCGTGAAGCCATGCATCCGTACTCTCCCACTGGCAATATCAATGGTAACGCATTGCAAAAACAGCCATTTAAACGTTATAAAAAAGTAAATTTGACATCTTAAGAGGATACGATCTCAGTCAGGGGTTGACATTTCAGCTTTTTCGCCTTATTGATGTGTAATTTACCGAAAACATTGATTCTTGCCAAGCTCCTTCTAATAGGCTCTTTTTAAGGATCAATGCATCAACATCCTCCGTATTCCGGGGCCGTCGGTGGCCCAATGTCTGCGCCTGTTCCGGCGTCGTCGCCCAGTGTCATTGCCGGAGGCGGTGGCATGCTTCATCCCGGCTCTGCGGCAGCTGCTGCGTCGGGCATGGCGCGTGGCAATGCTGGCGGTCCTTCCACATTCAGTCATCAGCAGCAAATGTTCGCCAATGCAAACGCGGCGGCCTATGCGGCGAATCTTGTTGCCTATCAGCACCAGTTTTTCCAGGTTTTGTTTACCTATAATGGGCCCTAAATTCTCCTTGGCCAAATATACATTCACCAAAATTCGGCATTAGCATTTGCCCTCGCACAACTTTGGCAACACGCCAGCGCCGCATCATCATCCGCAAACGCATCCATTGATGGCTGCTGCCGCCGCAGCCGCTGCTGCGGCACAACAACAGCACCACCAGAACGGACAGCCATCGCAACAGCTTGGCGCTGCTACTGCTGCAGCAGGACAGCCGCCACAACCACCACATATTCAGAACCAATATCAGCAGCAGCAACAACAACAGCAGCGACCACAACAACAGCCGGCTGTTGTGCCGCAGCATCGTGCCAGTGGGCAGCTGGTGCGAGACCTTCGCACTGTTGAATTGCCCTTCTACGACCAAATCAAAGTGTGTTGTCCGGGGGTAGGGTGCGACACGAACAAGGGTGTGTCCATGATTTCCGTCAGGGGAGGTGTTGAGGGTGGGGGGGGGCAGGGACGTATCCAGGATGGTGGAGGGGGTGGCGGAGGGGTAAACGTGAAACTTAGGTTTTAGGAAAAAAAAAAGTTAACGGTTAAGTGAGACCCCTCTCCCCCATGGATACGTCCCCGACATAAGTTCTGCTATGCATTTTTCTTTTAAAATTCTGTGGTAATAAATATATTTGAAATGCCGCCTTTTAAGGTGATTGTGCCGATGACTGAACTTCCTCCGTATCCAGTGCCTACTCGGCCTGGTGACGGACGTGCCACGCATTCGTTTGCAGTGCCTAGCGAGGACATACAAAAAGTGCATTATCGCAGCGAGGAACAACCATTGCCACGGTAAAAAACTTATATTGTCGATTCTGCTTATTTTCGTTCGACCTCATTGATCTGTTTCTACTGATTGTTTTAAAATAAATAACACTTAATCCCTAGCCCTGATTTCATAAAGCGAAAGAAATTCTTTTGTTGTATGCAAGCCCCATTTTTAATTTGTCCTAAACCACGGTTCAGTTATGAACTTCAATTGCGCATGTTCTTGTTGGAATCCAGCGAGGAGCAGCAGGACGCTTTTCCGCCCGGTTCAGTGGTGCGACTTGATGACTACCATGTTGGTTTGCCGGTCAGTGGGTTTTTTTTTTTGCCAATAAATGCCAGTGTAATTCGCCCGTCATGTGTTCCGTAATCACTTTACATTCAGCCAGTAATTCCGACCAACAAACCGAATGCGGAGCAGAAGCGCTACCCTCGTCCGGTGAACATAACTCCTTATGCACAACCGCCTCGGAGCCGCAATAAGCCGCACTGCTTAAACTTTGAGTGGAACGGCGACAAGCGCGCTTGGGCATTTACGGTAAGTGATAAAGGGGCGGGTGACGGGTTAAATGGGACAGGGAGAAAAGTGTGGAAAAGATTGCAACGAGAGTGAACCTTGTCATTAGTCCAAAAAGTCCATTGGTTTTGGTGCCTCATTTCCTATTCTTTCATTTAACTAACCCTTTTTTTTGCACAGGTCACTTTGGTGAAACGGCTGAACTCGGAGATACTGCTGGATCGAATTCTAAAAAATCCAAACGCCCGGCGTCCGCTGGACAGGACCAAACAGACAATTATTCGGCGCCTCAACGGGGACGAGGATGACGTGCAAATGGATTCAATGAAAACCTCACTTATGGATCCGGTGAATAGAAATGGAAATCTTTTTTCGGTTTTAGAATGGTGTAATGCATTCAAAGATCATTTGAGGTTTTCGGAATATTTTGGAAAAAATAACATATTTCAGTTGATGCGCACTCGCATCAAAATTCCATCCCGGGCCGCCGATTGCACGCATTTGCAATGCTTTGATCTGAACAGCTATCTGATGATGTCGGAGAAACGACCAACTTGGAAATGTCCGGTGTGCGACAAAAATGCCATCTATTCCAAACTTATCATTGACACGTGGGTGGATTTATTGAAAAACCCAATAGAAGAAACAATAACACAAATTGCTATATTCTTTAGCTACTTTGAGCAAGTGTTGTCCAACGTCGGTGCCGCTGTTGACGAGGTGGAATTGCTTCGGGACGGCTCGTGGCGCTTGCCGCTGGAGCCTGACACGATGGGTGTGGAATCGGAAGAAGAAAAGTTTGGCACGGCACTAGCTGCTGCCGCTGCAGTTGATGTTGGTGATGGCACAAATGCAGGGGACGTCAATGCCAATGCTGGCGGGGATGACGACGACGATGACATCATGGTAGTGACGGTGCCTGTGCCAAAGAAGCGAGCTGTTCCCAGTGCGGGTGGCGGCGGCAGTGAACCTTCGTCTTTTGATGTAATGTATTTTGTTGGGGTTATAGTGTCGCTTAAACAAAATCTGGCACTTTTTTGGATTATTTTCTGGGCCCGAATTTGAACCTTGTTCTAAATGCATTTTTAAAATTCATGTAGAGGGGTCGGGGAATATTGAACATTTGTTCAAATTTATGGTCGAGTCTATGTTTTTATTTTAAACATATTCTTAGTTCTCGAAACAGCCGACATCTGCTGCTGTTCAACAGCATCAACCGCTGGCACAACAACTGCAGAAGCGTATGCCGTCGTCATCGTCTGCGGCACCAACGCCCGACATTGACATCATTTGTTTGAGCAGTGATGACGAAGAAGCGGAGAACCAGCAAATGGCACGCGCAATTGCTGCCAGCTCACGTCAACAACAGCTGCAGCAGCATCATCATCAAATGATGTTAGGTGCATTAGGAGGAGGAAATAGCAACAACACTGGTGGCACTTACCGCCGCAGCAGTGCTGGCGGTGGTTGTGCTGCAGGTACGTCTTCATCATCGTCGACGTCCAACGGTGGTGGTGACTCGTCATCAACATCGTCTTCGTCGGCCAACGCCAGTGCTGCTCCGACAACGGTGAGAAGACAAATGAGGGCCAGGAAGAAAACAACGCGTTGGGGGTGCCCGGATGGGTCATCGGATGAGGAGGAAGATAATGAGCGTTACAACCGCTACTGTGATGACGATGATGATGGTGAAGAAGAGGCGGATGATTCCAGGGTGAAGATGGATGAAGATGACGATGATGACAGTTGGGTGCCTCCGGCCTATGCGACCAGCAGCCGGGCGGACACTACGCGCCATCATCACCACAGCTCCAACCAACGCGACTCGCTGTCCCTTTATCAAAAACGGCCCAAAAAAGCGCCAAAATGAGCGGGGCAGGGGGAGGGGGCAATTTCGAGATGCTCATTTGGTTTTTGATTGTTCTATTTGCCGATATGTCGTGTCACACGGGGACAATAACAACCAAACTGTTTTTTCATTGGCATATTGGCCTTTTTTCTTTCTTTTTTATTTACCCTCTTTTCAGTACCATTAAGAAAGATTGTGAAAATTGACCAACCTTATCCAGAAAAAGGCGTACCCAGAAAGCTTGATTAGTCATGCTATTTCTTTAAAAAAATTAGATTCATAAAACATTCTGGGTACGTCTATGCGCTTACGCGCACTACAACTTTGTGTTACGGTCAAATTGGGAAATCGTTACTGGCAGAAAAATTGCCATTGCATTTTCGGAAAATTTAGTAATAAATGGGAATTTGGAAAAATTTTGTAGGTCTTTCGAATGACATTAAATTTTTGGTTTCGAATTCCCATTTTGACCTCTGCCATTTTATGATGAATGAATGATTTCTTGATGCTGAACGTAACACATGTAACTTATGCACTTTTCCTTGGTTAAAAAAAACTTACTTATTCATTTCGTAATGCGTAGTTTATTTATATGGTCCAACTTTGGTTACGTGTTTTGTTTCAACGCGGAAACGCTGTCACATTTAACGTTTGAAAGACGAAACGACATTTCTCAAATGCTTTAAGGCCCAAAATGGACAGTCATCCGCTGCTGCTGCTGCTCCAACTGGTGTTGTGCCGGAGGCGATGGCCGCTGGTGGCGCAGTGTTGCGGAGTGCGGGCGGTCGGTCGAAAAGCACTGGCAGCGTTTACACGGCATCTCCGCCGTCGGTCAGCAATACACCAATGCTCCGCGTGAACGGCGTGCACCCGCCCATTTTTAGGTGAGCACTGCTTGGGCTTCGCGAACAGGTCTAGCTTTCCAGGCTAGCAACAAGATATATTGAAATTATTAATTAACTGCGTGATATTAAATTCATAAAAAGACAAGATGTATGCAAAGGGTCATGGACGCCTTAATTGTAAATGGAATGCAATACACAGGACTCAAAGTCATGGGATGCTTAAAATCAACCACCAAACCTTATATATGATAGATACCCACTATACCGTGCAATTATTTTCCAGGCCGACGATCGACGAGGTGGCCAAGCGTCAGATTGCCCACAACTTGGCCCTCTTTCTGCAGCATGTTTGCGCAAAGAACAACAAGACCTGAGTGTTGTGAATATTGGTTGTCATGGACGCAACTTTCATTAAGCCTTTTTGATTGACCACCATCACCCCCTTTCCTCCTCCTGTTCCAATCTGATGATGCTAACGATGTTCTCTGCAATTTTGCTGTTACAAATTTATTTATTGTTGAGCTTCTCCTGTTCAGTCCGTTCTCTCCTTATCCAATCAAAATGTTGTTGTTTGCAATGGTCGGTATTATGACTTTATGCGTACATTTTGTTCTTCTATTACA
The DNA here is from genome assembly GCA_039877585.1 of Heterodera filipjevi. Classification (NCBI taxonomy): domain Eukaryota; kingdom Metazoa; phylum Nematoda; class Chromadorea; order Rhabditida; family Heteroderidae; genus Heterodera; species Heterodera filipjevi. The sequence goes on from JBDPZO010000008.1 coordinate 9,253,087, forward strand.
TTATGGTGGATTTACATATTCGTCTTATGTTTCCGTGTTATTTTGTGACCCCAAACGATCTATCGTCTCCGGCTTTGATGGTCACCGTATTCCCCCTCCTTTTTCCTTCGCATGCTTTCTCTGTTTATTGGATAAATTGGATTCCCTTTATTTGGTTAAATTTAAATTATTAGCTAATTCTAATTTAAGTGGAATAATTAACTCGTCATCAGTGGTTTTGAAAAATGGGTTTTATTCAGGAGTGCCAGATGTCCTTATTTTTGACCAAAATCCTTATTTTTTTACCCGTGATGTCCTTATTTTGGAAACTTTTATCTGGCACCTCTGGTTTTGTTTATTTCTCTAAAAAATGAAAAATTTGCGAAGTTTTGGCTTGGAACTCTTGAATCATTATGGCCGGTCCCCGGACCTTTGCAAAAAACTAGACTTTATGCGCTCAAAAAAACGACGTGATAGTCATTTTCGCGATAATTCAGGCACTAAATGGGTAAAAAGACGATTCGTTTCAGGCCATTTCGTTTTTACCCCGATTCGTTTTTTTAACCCTTTTTTGCGTTGGAGCGCAGACAGCGGTAGGTTAGACAGTCCTTATGCTTATAACACGCAAAAAACGAATAGGGGAAAAAACGAAATGGCCTGAAAACGAATGGTCCATGGTGGCAAAACGGACAAAAGGTCGACATAACAAAAAGAGATAAAACGTCGACTCATCCAAAACGATAAAATCTTGGCCTGTCCCTAACAGAAACTCGACCCAATAAGAGTACGGATTAAGATCACATGAAAAATTTTAGAAATCTCATTGGCATTTTGGCTTACTTATTTTTTCAAGTTCTTACGCTAATTTATTTGGCCATATTTTTGGGTAGAATAGCATAAAATTCAATCCACAAATCTATTTTAATAGCTATTAAAATGTAATGTAATAAAATGAATAATATTATAATAATCAATAAAAATGACAAAAGACTGTATTTTTGAGTATATAATGAGTTTAAATAGTGGCGCGATTTTGAAAAGGTTCTGAAGTCGAGTCACAGAAGTACAGTAAGAAAAAGAAGAAAGTTACAGTAGACACAAAAATATGAAAAAATGACTATATAATAATAATAAAAATATTGAACGGAGCAGCATAGATTATCAACAGATCGGTTCAATTTTTAATGGATAAAATTTTGATAGGCTGATCAGTTTGCCTTTTTGACTTCCTTCCAAACCCATGGGAAGTCTGATCAGTTGGGCATTGACGCAGATATTTGATCATTTTGCCTTTTTGGCTCCCTTTAAACCCTTGGATAAAGGCCAAATTCGATCAGTTTGATATCTATCTGTATTTTAACCAGAAAATCGGTTACAGGAATGTTCTGGTCAGTTTTACTGGTCAGTTTTATTAATGAATCTTAGACAAGGTGTCTGATAAGTCTGATCAGTGGTAAATGTTTAATTTTATGCCTCAGGTTGTCTGCAGATTAGTTTGTTTTTGACTAGTGAATTAACTGCCCCGTTTTAATGAGCGGAAATTGGGCGAATACAATTGGGCGGGGCGGGTGAGGAGGAGGATCGGATCACCGTATTCAAAATTTATAGTAAAAATCCGACAGACACTCTCGCTATTACAGTACCCCGAATTGGGTGGTGGTCGAATCGGTCGCTGTCTGTTTGCCTCTTTACACATACACTCTCTCTCTCTCTCTTTCATTCTCTCTCTCGTGCAACAATCACTCATCATCTGCACGCTCTCTCATTTTTGCACCCGCTCTTTCTTTGTGCCGACGAAACTGTCTCTGTCTGTCATCCGATTGGTGTGCCGGTGGCGACTCGCCACGCGTCCGCCTGTTGGGCGGCGGTGCCGCCGGTAGCACCACCGCCCGCCGCGCTCGTGATTGGCACGTCAAGCCGAGGCCGTTTCTCGGCCGGCGGCGACTGGGGCGGCTCTGTCTTCAGATGAAAGGGTGCCGCCGTGTGGTGATGCGACAAGTGGAAGTCGTTCAGCCAATTATCGTGCAGCTGAATTTTCGAGTGTAAACAAAATGTTTTTTCAATAATTAAAACCCCCAAGAAAATGAGGTTCAATTTCTCCTTTCTCAGTTAGAAATAGGAATGAGAGAAGTAATCAAAATAAAATCATTTTCGCAAATCTGAATCCCATGGCTTTAAAAAAATTTAGAAACTCGGAATTCCGACCCGCCAAAAGGTCGGAAATCGGAAAATACAATTTTAAAGTTTATTATGGGAGCAAAATATGAATATCCAAATACAAAGAGGCGATGGCGGTACTTTGACGCCACCGGGAAAATTTGAAAATTTAATAGAATTTTATTGATTGACGAAAAACGAAATTCTAAACGGAACTAAAAAAGTTTCTAAACGCGTAATTCGGAACGAGAAACTGACTGAACCCTGCCCGCCTGCTGCTGACCACCGTCCCAATCCAAAAAACCCACCTGCTGCTGTTGTTGCTGAAGATGCTGTTGTTGTTGTTGGTGGTGATGATGGTGGTGGTGCTGTTGTTGGTGCAGCTGTTGTTGCTGATGCGTGTTGTGCATGTGCTGGTGTTGCTGTTGCGTGCCGCCGCCGCCGACGCTGAGCAAATGGTGCGGTTGGGGCGTCAACGATTGGGGCGGAAGTGCGGCACTGCCGGAACAGGACGCCTGCGGCATCAGCGTGCCGTACGGCGTGGATGCCGGACGCTGATGGTGCAAATGTGACAGGTGCGGATGGCTACTGGACAAACCGCCAGCCCCGCCCATTGGGCTTGACCTGAGCGAAGCGGAAACAAAATGAAAATTTGTTGGAAAAACAGGTAGGAACCCATTAGCGGGGTGGAGAGAGGGAGTTAAAAAGAGAGAAATGAGTAACAACGAGAGAGTGTGGGAAGGAAATGAGAGTAGTCCGTTAAAGATGGACGAGAGATTGGTTGTCGCAAAAAAAAACCCCGAAAACACAAAGGCATTAGGCATGGCTTAAAAATGCTGAAAACGCCATGATTTTTTTTCAGAGGACATTTGCCCGAGCCGGAATTGGGGTAATCGTTCGAGTTAATTCGAAAAAAGAAACCCATTCTAAATTTACGTTTTCTTCTTTTGCTACATTCAAATGAGAAAGGCTCTATGAAAATCCGTGACAAGCGGAATATCCGAAATTGGAAAATCCGACTCTAAATTTTAATTTTTTAAATATAAAACATTATATACTTCGAGTATAAATAAATGTTTGTATTTTTATAGTAGTTTAAAATTCTCAAAAAAAAATATATAAAAAATTTAAATTTAGTCGGATTTTCCAATGTCGGATATTCCGCTTGTGTCGGATTTTCCGGCTCTCATGAGAAAGGAGGCAAAATGCTTAATGGGCCAAATGGAAGGAAAAAAGACATTTGGCCAACAAAAAAGACCCGGCCAAAGGGGTAGGATGGCTCATTGGTTAAGAGCCTTGGACCAGCACAAAATGGGGCCCCGGCGGTTCGATGCCTCCATATCGCACCCCAAATTGTTAACAGTTATAATAAAACCCTTTGCCCCTTACATAAATTTATCAAAGTCGGACAATTTCGAGTTCGGTTTAGGGAATCGTGGAAAAAAGGTTAGAAGAAAATTTTCGGTGAAAAATTGGTTGATTCTAATCCCCAGTATTTGTCTTCTGCTGTTCTCCGCACCTTTGGTGCTCCAACCCGCCGGTGCCCGCAGTGATCGAAGCGACTCCGACGCCGCCGCCGGATGCTGCCGTTGGCATTGCTGACGAAGAGCCGCCCGCCGAGTTGGGCGAGTAGGCGGCGGTCCCAGCGCCGGAAGAACTGTTGAACACGGACGACCCGCCCCCGCCGCTTGGGCCCGCGGGCGATGTCGACGCAAAGTCCTGAGAGGGGGGGGGGGGCGATAAATTGAAAATTTGAATTTTTGCATATTTAATCCCTTCGGCAATAAAACCCTAAATTTTATGCTGCATGCAACAAAATTGGCATTTTTTAATTAAATTGCAAATGCTTAAGCTCTAAGTCATTTTTGCGACGTTTTTTGCCAATAATTTTTTTCTCCATTTGTCAATTTTGGTCCTTTTGTCCAATAATTTCGTCGTTTTTTCCTATAATTTTCGTCCTTTTGTCCACCTGTTGATGGTGCACAATTTTGGGCGGTTGTTGTTGCTGTTGCCTTTGCTGTTGTTGCTGCAGTTGCAGGAACATATTCGTAGCAGTGTTTTGTCCAAAAATTTGTTGCGCAATGTTTTGCACGCCATTAAAATCCGCGTAAGGGACGGAGGCGGTGGATAAAGAGGCGGCGGTGCCTAAAAACGGAGTTTTATTACCATAATTAAGAAATAAAATGATGCTTGATTAATTGTTATTTTTATAATTATATAATTAGATTTCCAAATGGGTTTAATTAAAAAAATATTTATTTAGAAAAATAAAGCACAAATGTTAAATTAATTATATGCATAATTTATGTTGTGTTCCCGGGTAATTTGGGTTTACTAAGCAAGGAGTCTGTATCTTGGTCTGCGTTTTTTTTAATGTCTGCTTTATGCGAATTCAGCCCTTGTGGCCTCAGAATATTATCTGGAATGCATTTGAATTAATTACTCCTCTCTCCTTTTTGATTAGAAAAAATTCCGACCGGTCAATGGCACCAAAAAGATGTTGTGTCCCCCCGGGTTTGAGGCTTTAAGCCATTTTGAGTTACCGGTTATTAGGAGAGGATTTATTATAGAAAAAGCATTAACAATAAAGCATAGACCGGCAATAAGATTGGGTCAAACATTGTCAGAGCAATTTGGATGGGTCAATGCAACATTGGGGAAAGGATTGCCAATGGCCTAAAAACAACACAGGGCAGAATGACCCACTGCAGACATAACGCAGCCACCCGAAGGGGAATTGGGGTGGACTTATATAATGGCACAATTGGGCGGGGCAGAATTTGGGTAGGATGAGGAGAATGACGGCAACACAAAGGGAATGATGGGGAAGAACATCTTAGGCAACAGAAGGGAATGGGAAAGGATATGACACGATAACATTTTAGGATGAACAGAAGGATTGGCTTGGGATTGGACAAGACAAGTTTATGGGGAAATGGCACTGATTGGAAAGGGAGAAAAGTAGGGCAATTAATTAAAATAAAAAATTATTCTTATTAAAAATGTTTAATTATTAAATCAGATTTCTTTTTTCATATTAATTTTAAATTTTAAATTGCACAGCAATTGAATTGTTTGTACAAAAGAAAGACCATTTGAAATGTTTAATAAATTATAAATATATAAATAATTTTAATTCAAATCATTTTACATTTATATGTTTAATTATTTTTTATTAATTTCAATAATTTATTTAGTTTTATTCAATTTAATTTTGTTTTTATTTTATTTATTTAATTTGCTTTCATTCTTTTCCCGTGCCTTGCTGTTGTTGTTGTTGTCCGTTGGCATATTGTGCCGCGGCCGCCGTTGCCGCCAGCGTCGCAATTTGCGACTGCGTGAAAGCGGCTGCAGTGCCCGCGCCGCCGCTAAGTGCCGCCATTTGGGAGGCCAAAGGGCCTGGAAGTTTAAAATTCATTTTTTTTTTGTATTTTTTTATTGTTTTGCCCCACCATTTCCGTTCAGCGTGCCGCCGCCACCGCCGCCGTGGTGGTGGTGGTCGTTGGCCCCGACGGTGGCGGGCAGCGCGGACGGACTCGCCGGAGGGCTGAACCCGTCGTCGTCGGAGTCGGCACCGACGCCCTGTTTGCCCTCCTTTCGCTGCAGGGTCTGAAAAAAAGGGAAAACATAAAATATTGATTTTTTGATTTATTTAAGCTTTAAAAAATATTAAATTTCAAATGCAAAAAATATATATTAAAATTAGTAAAAAAGAAAGGAAAAATATTGAAATATTTTATGTATGAAGAGAAAATAAATTTTAAATGGTTAAAAAATTTATAAAATTTTTTGCCAATAGCCTCCACTTTTTGAATTGCTGCTGGTCTTAATTAGGTGGAAATTTAAATTTTAAAAGAATCAATTATAGTAAATAAAAAAAAAACTAAAAGTTAAATTTAAAAAATGAAAAAATATAACTATTTCTACTGCTGTTCTTAATTTGATGAAAATTAAAATAAGAAAAAAGATTTGCCTTGATTACCATATTTTCATTCTTTTTTTTTTTTGCTAAATTCGAAAATTTTAAATAAGGTTTCTAAGAGTTTTCATGCCGCCCCCTCCCCCCCCCCCCTCGCTGCTCACTTCCATAATGTCCATGTTGGTGCGCGACTCGTGCGGTTCACTGTACTCCGTGTATTTGAGCAGCACTTTGTCCATGTCTGTGCTGGCATACTGTAAAAAATCGGAATTGAGTAATGTAGAGAAATTCAAAAATAAAACGCCAAAAGAATAAAAAAGAAACTACAAATTAATGCCATAATTAAAATTAAAATATTTTTTACTTTAAAATATTTTAAATAATTTTATTTTAATGAATTATTTCCGACATTAATTAAAATGAAAACATTTTTATTTATGCTAATTGGAACAAATATTTTTAAATTAATTGCTTTTCGACTATTTTTAAATAAGAAATAAAAATAATTCAAAAGAATTTAATGGCACAAATATTGTCTTACAGTATGAATAATTACAGTAACACAAGTACATAAATTATTTGATTAAATTAAATTATTAAATTCAAAAGTTAGCACCTGAAAAAGACGATTTGACGAGTTGAAAATGATCAGTGCAATTTCGCAATCGCAAAGCACCGACAGTTCGTATGCCTTTTTCATTAGACCAAATTTGCGTTTGGTAAAAGTCACCTGAACAAAAAAAAAGAGTCTTCGGCAAAAATGATACATCAGACATTTTTGTGGAAATTCTTGAGATCGGGGCCAGGGCTAAGCCAAACTTTGGCTACATTAAAATTTCAAAAATTCCAGGAGTTTTTAGGCATCGAAAAAAATTCAGACTTCGTTTCGAATTTCGGTGTTTTGGGTGGGGTAAGCCAAACTTGGCCAAGCCCTCTGCTCGGGAATAAATTTGACCACTCGTAGGACGAACCACGGAGGTGGGGGGGGGGAAATCGGATTTTTGAATGTTGAAAAAACAAAAAATAGGGCTCTGAAAAGCTCAAAAACGAGTAATTTTTGAGCAGATAGCTAAGAGTTACAAGAGCACTTCCCAACTGAGTCTCGCCCACGAAAGACAAGAGAGATCAGAGAACTGAGTCTCGTCCTTTCAGTCCTCTTAGTACCACTCTGCCCATCCGTCCCTCACCTGTCTGTTCCGTTCGTCCTGAATACGCATGATTTGGATTTTCTTGCGTCCCATTCTGCGCTTGTTGACGTTGTTTGTCGCAATGTTGACGGGTTTTGGGGCTGCCCCGTTAACGTTAGTCGCACTAAAATTCGGGTAGAAAACCGTAAAATTTAATTTGTAAAAACGAAACCAAGGCATGATGAATTTTCTTATATAATGGAAAGTGGGAAAAAAAATTGGTGCGCCCCTCGCCCGGAAATTTAAAAAAAATTAGAAAATACATTTTGTTTTTTTGATTTTTGTAAGGTTTTAAAAAAACAATTGGATTAAATTTAAATTTGCCAATTTTCTCCTGTCCAGGTTTATCGGAACCGTTAGACAATGATCGAGCATAACCCTGTCATCGTGCTCACATTATTCTCTGCTGTTGCTGCTGCTGCTGTTGGTGCTGCTGGTGGTGTTGTGTTGCAGGTACTGCTCGCGCTCCTCCCTCCCCACCGCCGCCGGCGACGACCGCGCCCGGGGGCAGCAACGGCTGCAACAAGTGCTGTTGTTGCTGCTGCTGCTGGTGGTGGTGGTGTTGGTGCAGCTGCGTCGGCTGCTGCGGAACGCTGAACTGGTCGAAGAAGGAGGCTCCTCCTCCTGCGCCGGAAGGGGACGCGTACGGGCGACGCTGTTGCTGGTGGACGGCTGAACAAAAAGTTGGCTGATCAGTGTGAGTGATCGATCGCCCAGCAGAGGGACGCCATCGTGGGGAGCACGGAAATCATATTAAGGCCCGAAAAGGTGAGAGTGATCAGGAATTTGTTGGTCCATTTTAGGCCTAAGGGACATCGTAAGCGGCCTCCTTTTAGAGTTCTTTTGCATAGGCAAAAAATTAGCATTTCGTCATAAGGACTAAGCCCTTATTGATCAATGCAAGAAAATAATGAGCAAATCTTCTGGCCCACTTTCCGATCACTTTTTATGTAACATTGACCAGATTTCCCTAATCAGAGTCAATGCCGCTTCCCCGATCACTTTTCAACTCTCTTTTTGATAAAAGCATGATCAGAATCGCTGAGTCTCACCCTGATCAGATTTTCATTTTTTTCCCTAATCAGAGTTCCAGGCGCACTGTCTTGATCACTTTCAATAATTTTTTTTATTGCGATTTTAGGGCGGGAAATGATTAAGCTTAGAGAAGCAGAGAAGCCTCCTCCGCCCCCCCATTGATCCATCTGCCGAATTTAGTCACACTTTGGTGCTGCTGTTGCTGATGGGCGGCCGCGGTGGTGCCAAGAGTGGTCAAATGACGTTGGTGGTGGAAGACGGGCGAGTGCTGCTGCTGCTGGTGCGGATCCGTCGTCGACGATGACGCGGAAGAGGAGGCGGACGAAGCGACGGAGGGAGGCGAACCGAAGAAGGGGACCACTGAAGGGACAAAGAGCGATTGAGTTTTGGGGATCGAACGGATGGGGGGGCGAAGGATTTGTCGAAAATGGGCGTAGAATTCGGGAGATAAAATTAGGAGTTTGATCACACGCAATTGTCTTGACCAAAGATCACATTTGGATTTTTGGCGGTCTGTTTAATGAATCGGAACCCGAAAGTCTGAACTAAAGCCAAATCCGGATTTAGGACAGAACCAAGACATCGATCTGATCAAACTATTCATGTCTTTATTTTTTTTTTAGACATCTTTAACTTTTCTAGAGGATTTTTGATCAATTCCACATGACAGTCCGGCAGAGGTAAGGTCAAAAAATGCCAAAAAAAAAAAGAAAGTTTCACACGTTGCGGATATCCGGAAACCGGCACCGGTGGGTTGATCAGATCGCTCTGCTCAATGGCGACGGAGCGAGAAGAAAACGCTGTGACGGCGATGGACGGCTGGGCCAAGAAGTTGGAGCAGTACACACAGCCGAACTGATCGACAGAATGATGTACTGCTGCTGCTGCTGTTGTTTATGTTAGCAGGGGAGGCAGAAAAAGCGAAATTTTAAGCGGAAAATTTTCAATTAACGATAAAAGGGAGGGGCTTAAATATTTAAATTAATACCACCTGAAAAATTTGCAAATATTATATTAGAATTAAAAAATAAAATATAAAATTGGGTAAACATTGCTCATACAAAAGTGTTAAAAAAACAGATTACCCCAGAAAATTATTATAAAAAAAAAATATGGCTAAAAAAATTCGAAAACGTTTTCGAATGGCTCAGTTGTTAACGCGTTTGTGTCCCACCGGTTGTTCGGTGTCCGCCGGCGGGGGGTTTCCCCGCCTGCCCATTTTTTGCTGTACAAATGGTATTTTTTGATAAAAGTACTGACGAAAAAAGATGATAAAAAATTACAACCAAAACAAAAAAAAATTTGTTTTTTTGTGGGGAGTTTGTCACGGGAAATGTTTTTTAGGGCAAAGAGAAGAGAGAAAGAAAGAGAGAGTGGGGGAGAGGGAGAGGGGGAGGGGGAGAGAGAGACGGGAGGGAGAGAGAGAGAGGGGAGAGAGAGAGGGGGAGAGAGAGGGGGGGGGGAGAGAGAGAGGGAGGGAGAGAGAGGGAGAGAGAGGGGGGGAGGAGAGAGAGGGAGAGAGAGAGAGAGGGAGGGGAGAGAGAGAGAGAGAGGGGAGAGAGAGAGGGGGGAGAGAGAGGGGGGGGGGAGGGGGAGAGACGGACGTCAATGAAATGAAATAAATGAGAAAAGTCTTCGATTGATTGGTGACAGAGGGAGCAGGGGAAGAAGACGGACGAGAGTCGCTGCTGTTTAGTGATGGTTTTTTGGGCTGTTTCGGGAGAGTTTCGTTCATTGGTTTCGGAGGGGGGGAGGGGGTGGGGGATACAAAAACCAAAGTCCGAGAAATAATCAATGTGAACTTTAAAATTTTTTAATTAAAATTTAAGTGGGGGGGGGGGCTTGGCCTTGAGGGGGAACAAAAAGCAAAGTACAAAAAATTGAATCAAATTTGAACATTTGTAAATATGTATTTATAGGCAATAATTGAAGCTTAGGGAAAAAAGAAAAATCATTTAAATTATGGACAAAAAACAATGAAATTTAAAGGATTGTGGGGGTCAATGAGTGGTCCAATTGCTGGGCCCTACGAATTTGAACATTTCTACCATGAAAGTCACAACTGACAACCTACAAAAAATGTCGGAAATCAAAATCCCGGTCAAAAAAGGAGGAAAATGGAGTAAAAAAAAAAAAAATCAAAATCTGAAGATAGATTTGAAAGTATTTAAACTGTAAAGCCTTGAAAAATTAATTGAGCAACCGAAAAAAAATTAAAGGAATTTTAAAATTGTTAACTGAGAAAAAAACATTTGAAAATTTGGGGAAAAGGAAAAGAAATTTCAAGTTGAAATGAGCCAAATAATAGCGAACATTCAGGGGGTAAAAGTTTTTTAAAGCCTATAAAATTGAAAAAAGGCCACCGGAAACTCGTAAAATCCGGTGAAAAGGCGGAAAATTAAAAAACAAATCGTTGAAAAAAATGATGCCAATTAATGATCAGTTGTTTAGACAGACAAATAAAGCCAAAAAAATAGCAAATTGATGACGAAAATTGGCATAAATAGAAGAGAAGTGATGACAAAAATAATTTGTGAAAACAAAAAAAAAGAAAGAAAATGCCACGGCAAAAAGGGGAAATAAGAAATAAATAAATAAGACATAATTATTGGGCAAAAAATGTTTCGAAAATTATTTTAAATATTATAAAAAATATTTAAAAAATTGCAAAGAAGTGCAAAATACATAATTGAGAATTTCACATAAAAACAGCCCAATATCATAATTTATAAGGAAATAATTTTTAAATAAAATTAAATATATTTTTGTTTTTTTTAATTAATATGCACTAATAAATTAAGTTTTATCTTTTATATAAAATTAAATTTAAAAAATCTAATAAATTTTTATTGATTTTTGTTTAAAATGCCTTTTTAAAAATAATTCTTTTAAAATTGATTTTTAATAATAATAAAACATTTTCCCATTTTTTTTTCTTTTTTTCCCTTTGTGCGCTTTTCTTTTTCTATTTGGACAGCCTTTTTTTTCTCTTTTAGTTGTGCAGCTTTTGCCCATTTCTCCGCTGCTGCTTTCTGCGGCTGATGGTCAACAAATTCATTATTTATTCATTTTTATCAGCGCCCCTTTTTTTGTACGACGAAAAAATGACGGGGAAAACAGCGGAGAAACAGTGGGGAAACAGCGGAGAAAACGAGGGGAGGGAAGGGAGAGAAAAAGCGGGGAAAACGACGGGGAGGGAAGGGAGAGAAAAGCGGGGAAAACGACGGGGAGAGAAGGGAGAGAAAAAGCGGGGAAAACGACGGGGAGGGAAGGGAGAGAAAAGCGGGGAAAACGACGGGGAGAGAAGGGAGAGAAAAGCGGGGAAAACGACGGGGAGGGAAGGGAGAGAAAAAGCGGGGAAAACGACGGGGAGGGAAGGGAGAGAAAAGCGGGGAAAACGACGGGGAGGGAAGGGAGAGAAAAAGCGGGGGAAAACGACGGGGAGAGAAGGGAGAGAAAAAGCGGGGAAAACGACGGGGAGGGAAGGGAGAGAAAAGCGGGGAAAACGACGGGGAGAGAAGGGAGAGAAAAGCGGGGAAAACGACGGGGAGGGAAGGGAGAGAAAAAGCGGGGAAAACGACGGGGAGGGAAGGGAGAGAAAAGCGGGGAAAACGACGGGGAGAGAAGGGGGAGAAAAAGCGGGGAAAACGACGGGGAGGGAAGGGAGAGAAAAAGCGGGGAAAACGACGGGGAGGGAAGGGAGAGAAAAGCGGGGAAAACGACGGGGAGAGAAGGGAGAGAAAAAGCGGGGAAAACGACGGGGAGGGAAGGGAGAGAAAAGCGGGGAAAACGACGGGGAGAGAAGGGAGAGAAAAGCGGGGAAAACGACGGGGAGGGAAGGGAGAGAAAAAGCGGGGAAAACGACGGGGAGGGAAGGGAGAGAAAAAGCGGGGAAAACGACGGGGAGAGAAGGGGAAAATTACAAGGAAAATTTGAGAAAGGTCCGCTTTTCTTTTAGGATTTGGTTAAGGAATGAAAAAATTACTATTTATAAAAATAGTTGATTAAAAAAGAAAATCAAAAATATTATTCAATTCGAAAAAACCCCGAAAATTGAATTTGTAATTTAAAAAAGTTTTATAATTTTTTAATTTGCTCAAAAATAAAAAGTCCAATCAAAAATTGAATTCAACTCAATCAAAAATTGTTCTTCTTCTTACTGCTGCTGAGCTGCTGTTGTCCGTCCCGCGCCCGACCACTTGAAAATCTAGCAATTTTTCCCGTTAATCGGCTGTCACATTCCTCGCCCATCTGTCGCTGCGCTGCCAGCCGACCGGCGCCGACAAATTGTCGGCAGTCGGTCGGTCGGCTGGCCCCAAAAGTCAGTCAGTGTCGCTTCCCTCTGCCCAGCTGGGAGGGGTCAACTGTGTCCTGGCCAACTGAGTCCCAACAAAATTTAGGCACACAACTTTTTTCTTCTTGTCATACAAAATTGGTTTTAACCAGCTAATAAAGTTGGCTAAGAGCTTTGCAATACTACCAAAGGATCAGAATTTGGTTTGGCAAGAACAAAGCTTTATGGCAAATTAAATGTGAACGAGGGAGGACCCAGTTGGCAAGACTCAGTTGGCCCGCCCCGTCTGCCTCCACCCGGGTCCAAAAGAGTTCCGTCCTTTCGCCCCCCCGCCCCCCCCCTAGGCCGGATTTCGGTTGGGTGTCGAGAGTGATGGTTATGCTGGTGGCCTCTTGACTCATAAAAGGTGAATACCCCAATACCCCAATACCCCTCCCCTCCCCTTCCTCTCCCCCTCTTTTTGGGGCCCCCATTGGCTGCGCGAGCACGACTGTCCACTCAACACATCGGACACAGAATTCAATGGTCCATCATCGATCACGAACATCCACCCGTCCACCCAATTTCTGATCAAATGGAATCATTTCGATAGATCAGCGCTCAGTTGTCCCCAAATAATGAATGATTGGGCGCTTGAGACCTGTACAGTAAGTCCCCTCGGTTGGGGGAGATTCAAAAGGACGACGATGAAATGTGATCAGAAAAATTGGTCTTATAATTAATATGTGTCATTTTTTGGGCGAGGTTTGGTGTGGGGGTTTGATCACGAATGATCAAATATTGATTAATAAGAAAGTTGTTAGGGCGGGAGAAATGGCTGAACGCGACTGATCAACTAAGATAATTCTAAAGAATTGATCAAGGCTAATCAATGGCTTCGGGCTGGTCCTGGGCCCGATCATGACGAAAGTGTTAGAGGTGGTATAATCATGGACACATTGATCACAAACAGTTTGGGAGTGGGCGTTTGACCAAACGAGGAAATGGCAAAGGGAAAGGCTGATCAAGCGCATGCTGATCGCGAAGTAGTCAGATCATGACTGATCAGAAAAAAAAATTGTTGGGAAATTGACCAAAATGTTACAACGAACAAAAAAAAAGCCAAAGGCCGAAGGGGAGAGTTCCGGGTTGCCCGAAACCAACAGTCGGAACTCGGTGTTTCCGACCGACCCGAAAGCGGCCACAAAAAAGAATTAGCCGACCCAACCCAAACCCCCCCCCCCCCCCCGACTTGGCTTTAATCTCGGCCCGGAACATCCATCCATCCCTCTGGTGTCCATGGTGGACCTCTTCTTCCACTTGGCCACTTCTGCTGCCATTTGCTGTTTTGTACAATTTTCTCGGCAGCTCCGTCCGTCCGTCCGTCCATTGGCGGGGACACATCAAAGGACGACGAAATTTTCCGCCCGCGAGCTATGCGCAGCCGCTCCGCCACACAAATCACTCACTCTCTTTTGTGTGTGTGTGGCGCGGTGGCGGTCGGTCTGTTTGATGGGTGGGAAAGGGGGGGGGGGGGTGGCGGGAGAGAGAGTGGGGAGAGAGGGCGGAAGGAGGACAAACAAACGAAGGAGGACGAAGGAGGGAGGAAAGGGATGGGATGGAATCTCGGATGGATTCGAGGGGGAGGGAGAGAAGGGAGTACGAAGATTGTACGGAGAAATTTGGGACAAGAGGGACACCGGAGGGGAGGGACAGAGGGAGGGGCCCACATTCCCCCCGCGCCCCCTCTCCCGCCGGCGGTTGGCTGAAGTGGGCTGGGCGGGAGGGGGACGGGGGAAGACGACGACGACGACGACGAAGCTGCAATGAGCAAGCAAAAAGGTTGACGATCGCACCGCGCAGCATCGGCGGGAGGAAAATTCGGATCAAATTTTCGAGGGGGAGAGAGAAAGGAGGCGGGACGGGTGGTGGTGATCAATGAATGGGACATGAGGGAAAAAGAAATGGGCCTTTGATCAGAACTGGGCCAACAGCAAATGGGCCAAGAAGTGTAAAAGGACGGGGGGCAATTAAAATGGACACAAAAAAGGGAAAGAAGGCACTGATGAAAGACTGGGAAAGGACCGATCAATGGAGAAACTGATCCGAAAATGGAAGGGGACTGATTGGACTGATCAGAAATTTAGAGGAGAGAGTTGGACTGATCAGAAAGAAAAGGAAAAATGGGAGTGATTGGGCTCAGATCAAATGGGAATGCTCATACTTGGGAAGGAGAATGATCAGAGATGAAAAGGACCAAGGAATGATTGAATAAGCAATGATCGGATGGAAAGAGAAATGGGACTAATCACAGTCGGAAAATTATCAATTGGACTAACTGTTAGTCGATTGGAATGGGAATGGTTCGACTGATATTGGAGAAACGACTGATCGGACCCAAAAGGAAAATGGAATTGAACTGGCTTGAAAATTAAAAAAAAAGCATTGACTGATCAGACGCGAATTGGTACAAATTGGAAAAAAGTGTAGATAGATGGATTGACAAAATTTAAGAGAAAAGGGGGTCTGATCAGAATGAAAATGCAGTACGATTAAGTCAAATCAGTCTTGATCAAAGAGAAAATTAAATGCGATTAAAATGGAGAGAGACGCAGAAGACAGATTGGTGATCAGTCTTTTAATATTGTAATATATGAAAAATGTGAATGGAAAGCCCAAAAAGACAGGACAAATCGATTGGGAGAGAAACACGGCGGTGATTATAGGCCAACAACAGTGGGAGGGACAAAGAGAGAGCGAGAGAGAGAAAGGCAAACATAGGGAAAGAAAGTTCCGATCACTGAGCAAAAAAGTGAAGCGGGGCATTGATCACAGAATGGAGCAACAGGATAGAAAGTGATCAGAACGGCCAAAATGGGAGTGATCAGATAAGATAAGATAATCAGAGAAGATCAGTCAAAATGTGACTCATTTTACTAAATAAAAATGGGAGTGATCGATCATTGATAAAAAAATGATCAGAGATGAATAAGGGACTGAAAGTGATCACGAAAGGGAATGAATGAGTGAACAGAGATGCAGGCACAGACGAAAAGATAACTAAAACAAAACTATTGAATAGAAAATAAAATGTGATCAGAAAATGGGCACGGGAAGGCACGGACGGCACTGATCAAAGGGCAAACAAACAGATTGGAAGTAATTAGACTAACAAATGGGAAGTTGAAGTGATCAGAGTTTGAAATGACAGTCAAAAATGATTGGGAGGACAAATTTGGTGACAGTGAAATAAAGCGATCAGAATAATAGAAGCGTTACAAAAGGAAAAAAATTTTATCAAATAATTAAAAAATAAATTTTTGAATTTTCAATAAATTCCATCACCAATTTAATTTAATGTTCGTTATGTGTGTTTTGGGCGTGAAGGCACAGCAGCTGTCGTCAATTAGGAACTTTGAAAACTTTTTTTTTGCCCCCGTTAGGTTAATTAGTTAATTGATTTTGTTTTATCCCCCCCCCCCCCCCCTAACTCGGGTCGAGTGGGAATGAATTATGCGGGGGACAGAGTCTGGTGATCTTCACCACCATCAGCAGCAACAGCAGTTCAAACGAAACGCCAAAAATAGCGAGTGGAAATAGGTAAGTTTCAAAAGTCGCCCAAAATTGGGCGACTAACAGGGCCCGAGAGTGTGTGGCAAAATGAGAGGGTGGGAAAGAAAATAGAGTGAATATGTTTTAAAAGATAGGGCCAAGACAAACTGAGAAAGAGAGAGAGAGAGAAAGAGTTTGCTTTTGTGAGAGAACTAGACAAGGGGCTGCTGTTGATAGAGTAGGCAAGAAGGAGAGGGTGGTTTAAGAAAACAGAGTAAAAATTAAACAAATTGAACCCATCATATATTTTGGTGAAGAAAAAACTAATAGGGGCGGGACGTTTCCTTAAAAGCACTTCGTTTAAAGCGCCATTGGACTGCTTGAGACTCGAGTGTTTTGTTGGATGGAGAGAATTCCGGATTTGTTTTCGTATATTTGGGTTAAAAATGAGAAATAATTTTTTGTTTTGGAAGATACAGTTTTTCAAAGCATTAGGACCAAACCGAGTACTCTTACGGGGGTTTTTTGACCTGAAACTTCATATGTTCTAAATTTTCTTCAGTTTTAACAAATTCTATTCGCCCCTCCGGTTCCTCCAAATTCGGAAAATAAAAAATTTCGTCCGATTTTCAGCAACAAAAAAGGGTCACCGCCGTAGGGTAGGGAACATTTTTTAAAATCCATAGATTTGTTTATTCGCACAAAAAATAGGATCTATGGACACGGGATGAAAATTTTGCCACTTCCGGAGACTGGTGAAAGAATTGAAAATCCCTAAAAAAAAATTTGTTTCGTTAGGCGAAAAAATTCAAACAAAAAATTAGTTCAATTGTGAAAGGAGAGAAGGAGAGAAGGAGGGGGGGGGGGCACATTATTTGGAGGACACAACACATTTTCACCGAATGAATTCAAAAAGGCCGTCCGTTCATTAAAGACAAATTTATGCCAATTACGGCCACATTTCAGGCAAAATCGATGGCACTTTTTTGCATTTTCTTGTTTTTTAGAACTTCCGATTTTTCATTGTCGGATAAATCTGAGAAATTAGAAATTTTCAAAAATTTTTTTTTGGTCACCTGTGCCAATTTCGCCAATTTGCCTTAAAGGCAAAAAGAGAGGAGAGGAGGAGGAGGGAAAATCACGCCCGGGGGCGTTTTGTTTGGCGGTAATCCATGCCAAAACTCACGGCCCCAATCCGTCTCCAAATTTAAACAGTGCCCCGGCGGCACTCCCCCCAAAAAAAGAGGGAGAGGAAAAGGGGAGGAGGAGAGAGAATGGCAAACAAAGTGTGTGCCGAAAATGGAGCCAGCCGGGACCTAATTTAGCGCCAGCCGGGCAAAAGTGTGTGTGCCGTGCCATTGGCAAAAAAGAAAGGGAAAGTGCCAACCGAAGCGGCAGCAGCAAGCAGCGTGCCCTCAGGCAGCGTTTTTTTTTGTGTTGCCACTGGCCGGCGCGTACGCCCCGCCCCCGCGCCCCGCGGCACACGCGTTCGCCTTGGCTGCTGCTGAACATGCGGTCCCTCCCCCTCGGGGGCCGGAAGGGGCGGGGAGTGGACAAAATGCCAACGGCTGGTAGTAGAAGCAGGAAGAGAGGCAGGCATCTCCCACCAACCCCCTTTAGGGGAAACACTTAAGGGGGCGGCACATTGAGACGCCATTAGTGGGGGGGGGGGGGGGGGACGAAGCCGTAAGGCAACTTTCAAAGGGAGCCCTTTTCAGACACCGTCACATATAGACGGGCAAGAGAAAAAGATGAGAAAAGGAGGGGGGGGGGAGGGGCGGCCGACGCATTCGACGACCGAAAAGAGCCCAAAGACCCCTCCCATACCCCCAGGGGGGGGGGGAGTCTCGAGAACGATTATCGGAGGCGAGAATGAGATGGAAAGGACGGAGTGGGAGTGGGAAGGGGGAGGGAATGGGAATGTTGCCTCTGTCAAGAAAAAAAAAACAGAGCGCAGCGGACGAACCCCCCTAACCCCGAGGGTAGGGAGGGAGGGAGGGAGCCGACGGTTGCCGGGCGGCCGAGCGGCTGGCAGTAAAAGAGAGAGACAGAGAGAGAGAGAAAGGGCAGCTGGTTGGTGAAAGTTTTCTCAAAGAGAGAGCAGAGAAGCAGACAAATTGTCAGACACATTGTGATCGAGAGAGAGGCAGACAGACAGACGAACCGACAGACAGGCAATATCTTGCTGGCGGGCTCCCTGGAGCACAGAGACGCAGACGGGTAAGAGTACAGGCAGAAGAAGCATGAGAAGTGGCCATGTGGAGAAGCACATAAAAAGAACGCGCCAGAGAAGCAAACATGTTGGAGAGAATACAGTTGGCCAGACAGCGAGAGGCGGGGCCAAGTCAGAGAAACAAACACGCGGCACGAG
This sequence comes from Heterodera filipjevi, assembly GCA_039877585.1. NCBI lineage: Eukaryota > Metazoa > Nematoda > Chromadorea > Rhabditida > Heteroderidae > Heterodera > Heterodera filipjevi. Next base: position 9,271,560 of record JBDPZO010000008.1, read on the forward strand.
GACGGATATAATCTTCGCTTCCTCACGGCGCTGGTGCTTCTCTTCTATGTGTATGTGTGTGCTCTTCGTTCTTCCGCCAATGACGTCAACCCACCGCCGTTGCCGGGGGGCGGGGGGGGGGGAGGCGGTGGGGCGGGGGTCACACAATGCCAACAGGCGGTGTCTTAGGCCACAGTTGTGCCTTTGTGGCGCCCGATCCCCGAGGGATAGTAATAGCCCAACAATCCCCTCAGGGGGAGGGGGAGACAAATGATCATCTCCTCCCCACCCCCCCCCCCCCCCCGCGCCCAAGGGAAGAAAGAACACAAAGAAAGAAGCCATTGGGTAAGGGGGACGGGACTACATTTTGATGATGATGACCCCCCGAGGGATGGTGGAGCCTTGCCCAGGGCTGGGACGCGAATTTTAAACAATGAGACGCGGAAGCGGAACGTGTGATCGCTTCCCAACCCCATCTTCTGCTTAATCGTCAACTTTTTTTTCATATAATTTTTGCCCCGCCCGCCGTTCCCCCGGCGGCGTTTCTTCTGCCAGCCGATTGGGGATGATCATCGGCTGACTTCTTCTTCTTATGTGATATGAATGGCCTTCCCTTATGAAGAAATATGAACACACACACATACAAAACGAGGCCCCGAGAATGGTGGCGGACGGGGCGGCAAATGATGGATGAGGGGAAAGAGGGGAGGGGGGGGAGAAGGAGGAGAGAGGAGGGGGAAAAGGGAAGGAGAAGGAGAGGAGGGAACGGGGAAGGAGGGGAGAGAAATGGGAGGGAGAAGGAGGCGGAGGAAAGGAGGGGGGAGAAAGGGTAGGGGGAAAGAGAGAGAAGAGAAGGAAGGGGAAGGAGGAGGGGAAAGATGAAGGGAGAGAATGGAGTGGGAAGAAAGGTGGAGGGAGAAAGGAAGGCGGGAGAACGAGGGGAAAGGAGAAACGGGAGGGAGAAGGAGAGGGAAAAAGGAGGGAGGTAAATGAGGGGCAAGGAGGGGAGAGAAAGGGGATAGGGGGGGGACGGAAGGGAGGCGGCGGCGGTAAATTTTGAAATGAACTAAGAGGAAAAAAAAGAAAACGAACACCGAACAGCCCCTGAGGGGACCAACCCAACATGATACAACACGCGTAAATCATTCCAGAGAAAGAGAGTAAATGGACAGACCAAGGAGAAAGGAGAGAATGAGAGAGAAAAGAGAATGGCATGGACGAGAGTATTGCAGAGAATTAGAGGGAAAATATCACGGGATCAGAGCAGTTGGTCAGACACTGATCATGCTCCGCCGATGTTTGAAAAAGGGAAAACGCAAAAAAAATTCGGCGTTGGCAAAGTCGGAATTCTTTTTTGAAATGATTACACTTCCATTTGAAAAGTTTAAAGATCACAAAATTTTTTTGGCCTTTGGTGAGAGTTTTATTAAACCAAAGTGCCAAATGCTTTTAACGAAATGACTTTTAATGCCAAGTGCTTTATGCCAATGCATTTTAAGACCAAAGCTTTGATATGGAAGATGTTTTTTTAGGACAAAACATTGAAATGGACTTTTAGAGGACCAAACAATCAAGGCATTAATTGCCTTTTATAGCCAAATGATTTAAATTCGCCTCGGCCCTTTTTTCAGCACAAAAATTGTGCGAAAAAAAACCGTCAAAAGTGTCTTTGCTTTTAGGGCCACAAATCATTTGAATGGACTTCAATGGGCCAAACAATTAAGGCATTAATTGCCTTTTGTGGCCAAAGATTGGAAAAACGTCTCCACCTGTTTTTTGTGTATAAACAGGAAGAATTCAAGCAAAAGAAGAAGCCGACAAAAATGGTACTAAATTAATTTCCGTATGTGTGAGCTTTTCCCTTCCCTCTAAATATAGGAGGAGCTCTTTTATGAATATGGTTGTGATAAAAAGGAAAAGCGGCCCGCCGGCGGGTGAACGAACGAACGGACGGACGGAGTAACGCCGGGGGGGGGGGGGAGCAAAAGTTGGGGCCACAGAAGTGTGAATACACACACTCACTCACACATCCCCCCAGGGTAGGGGACCAAAGGGAACACGCGTTGTTAAGTGAGCGGATGGGACAAGAATAACTCGCCGGGGGCGAACATTTTTATCCCCCCCCCCCTCCCTGGCGGGGCACATACGTTCGTCTCTCGCCTTGGCCATTTCTCAACACTCTGTTGCTGTCTGACCAAAATTTGCTTTTGTCTATCATCTTTGTCTTGCCTTTTGTCTGCTTCTCTGTCAATCTCTTTGTTTCTCAAACTCTCTCCTAATTCTCGACTTTTTCTATCTTCTCTCACTTTTCCTTTGTTCTTTCTCATCTTTCTCGTTTCAATATGGTCACTCTAATCTTTGTTACTCAAGCACACTTTTTATTTTCAAGCATTGCTCAATATTTTTTCTCGTCTGCCCTCTCTCTCTCTTTCTCTCTCTCACTCTGGTTCTCGCTCTCTTTAACCTCTCTCTCTCTCCCTCCCCGCCTCTCCTCTCAACCACCCACTCTCTCTCTCTCTCTCTCTCATCCAATTACCGGGGGCGTTCCGCTCCCTCTCATTGCCTCCGGCGGGCGCCTAATAAAAGATGAAGTGCTAAATTCGGGTACTCCCCTTATGATGGTTTTGACGAAAAGGGTAACAACGAATGCCATGGGGAAACGAATGTTGCAAATCGAACATAAGGGGAAATCAATACAATAACAGCCCGCAAGGTATAGAATACTGTAATTTAACAACCCGCAAAATGCAAAATATGGTATTTTTGAAATTTTATGGCTAAAATTCGATTCTAAAATTAAAAGTCAAGCATAGAGCTTGTGGATGAAGCAGGCTTTTTCAAATGAGTAGAGAAGAAGAAGTGAGTGTTAATGTGTTCCTCTCCACCGGTAGGCTGTGCCGAGTTGAGCTTCCGCTTCCTCCCGGCGGGGCATGCCAATGGGCAAGAAAAAAAACGACGGAAATGTCGCCTAGAGCAAGCAATTAGTCGGGAGCCCGATGTCGCCCCTTTCCCCCGTTAATCGCCCTCGCCGGCAGGGCGCAAAAGAGAACACACGGACAGACACTCTTTAAGGGATTAATTGAGGGAAGAGAGGGGGCGGGGGGGGGGGGAACGGACAGCGGATAAATTAACTAACGGAAGAGAAAAGATTTTTTGTGATAGGGGACAAAGAAATGAAAACCAAAATTCACGATAAATGCCAAAGTGAAAAAAGGAAAGTAACCAGGAAATGCCAGCAAAAAGAGAACTTTGGCACAAAAATGGGAGTTAAAAGTGCAAAACCAAAAGAATAACGCGCTTGTTTGGTAGTCAAGGTTCGTATCGGGCCCAAAAACCGGATCAAGTATCGTGCCATGTCAGTTAAAAAAGTTCCCTTTTCGGGTACAAAAAACATCGCGTTCGGGTCGGGTATCGGTTCACAATGATATTGGCTTCCAAAAAATTGTGACAACATTGGCAAAAATTGGTGGAACATTTATTTGCCAGATTTGGTTGAAATTAAGCAAATGATCAGCAGCAGGGACATTGACCAACTGAAGTTTAAAATGATTGGCGTTTGGCTGATTAACAAGAGACGGACACGCAATTACGGGTTACGGCATTTTTGGGAAACCGTCGTGATGAATACAGAAAAACAGACTAAGGATTGTCGTCCATCATTGAAAGGGAGTAGGTAAGTTCAATGATCAGTCATCAGGGAGGGAGGACTATGATGTGGTGACCGGAAGTGTTTCCCCCAAAAAGGCAAAGTCCGTTTGGCATTGGCCCATGCCTTGCCATTCCGGTTTTCATAATTAACCCTCTCCAACGCCACAATGTTTTGAACTTTAATAAAACCGACAGCAAAAGGCCTCCTCTCTCTGCCTTCAATGGGAGGAGAGGGGGGGGGGGGGCGTTAATTTCACTTTGCTATGATTGTTCTTCTTTCATTGAAAATGCAATTAATACCCCCGGGGGGGGGGGGGAGGGAGGGGGACGGAGGAATGTTTATTGGACCCCCGGGGAGGCCGAGTGTTGTCCCAAATTGGAGGAGAGGGCGCCCAATTTATATGGGGTCCCATGATTTACTGATGATAAGCGTCCGACCTTCCAACCCTTCGGGAAGAGACTGATGAGCGAGGGACAGAACAAAAGACAAAACAAACACCGCCGATTCAGTCCGAGAGAAAAAAAAAGTGATCGATCGCGCAACTTTCAAATTTTGAAAATGGTCGAGAAGTGATCAAACTGATGAGAAAATGGCAATTAATTAAGGATTATTATTACTTTTTGTTTGTGCCGACATATTTCGGCCCGACTAAATGTCGGTTCAACTACCAAAATCAGATAAAAAAGAAAAGACCGACTAATTTTTATGGCTTTTTCAATATTTTCTTATCACCAATTAAAAGTGCAAGTAAATGAAGTAGTTATTGTTGGGCAAAATCTCGACTCTTTTTGTTAGTTTTCTCGAAGCGACTTTTGCCGGGCGGAGATTTAAGACTGAGTTTGTTAGGCTCTAATCGGCCTATCAATTTTTACATTTTTTCTCTCAAAATTTGATGATTCCAAATAAATTTTGAAAGGGACTCCCGCTGGTGGAGGGATTCCCTAAAATACGTGTGATTTTCTTCTCTCCGATTCGATGATAAGAAGCAAAAAAAAGAATGAAAGAAAAAAAGACATTTTGACTGCTGTTTTTCCCTAATTTTGTAAAATGTGTAAATTTCAGCCAAACTTTAAAATGTAAATATAAAGTAAAAAACAATGAAAAATAAAAGCGATCTGTGCAACCAAATATTGGTAATGTTTTTTATCACATTTTTGGACAAAACCGTAATCGGTAGGTGAGATTAATCAATTTTTTAAATTTTTGGCATTATGTTTTTATTCATGCCAACAATTTTTTCTGAAAACGTAAATTTTGCAGAAAATCGGCTTTTTTTTTTTTTGATTTATCATTATGCTTGTTATTCATAATTTTGCTATATTATTTGTTTTCTTTTGTTTTATCCGCTGAAGCTTTGTTGTCTTATGTAATGTATGGCCTTTAATTTTGAGACACAAATGGATTTTGGTGAGGGAAAACCGTTGACTGGGTTTCGAACACTGCAGTGAGTTTTTCCATTTAAAATTTACTTTCTAAGCAATAATTTCGTGTTTTTTTAAGCTTGTTACAATTGAAATTTTTACCAAAAAATTTAGATTTTGTAATTTTTTTACTGTTTCGTTGGCCAAACAAAAAAGTGGGAATTTTAAGAAAACCTTTATGGTCTGGACGACAAAATAGAAAAGTGTCAAACTTTCGTAACCCCTTTAAAATATGTCATATTTTTGTCCAGACATCCGTTGGTCGTTTTGGCCCATTTGAGTTTTCGCTTTGGCGCAATTGTCTTTTATGTGTTGGCCAATTTTTTCTTCAGTTCATTCATCATACAGTTTCTGATTTTGGCAAGTTTTCCCTTAATTACCGAGATTTTTCATTTGGGTTTTGCCTTTAAAATTCGTGAATCCACTTTGTTAATTCGTTTCTTTGTAAATTCAGTTGGCCCTCCATTCGGCAGATTTGTGGGCCGTCAAAAATGTGACGGGTCGTCTGTTGGTTGGCCTTCGCTGGTGGAGTTTGGTGGACGCGGACGGCAAAAATCATTGGAAATTCGAAATTTCACAGGTTTTCGTTTTTATAATGTAAATAATTTTTACGTTTTTTTTATTAAACATTTTTTGGGGATTTCTTTTGAAACTTAACCTATAATATTTTTTTGTTTGTTTATACTATAGAAAAATTTCGGCTTCCAACTGGTTTAAAGAAAAATTTAATTTCGATGTCTTTAAAAAGTGTTTTAGTGAATTGGGCCCAGTTTTCCCCCATTGCCCTCTTTATTCCCGCACTTGCCGTAAAAAAAAATAATTAAAAAACAAAAAATTTTTGAAAATTTCAAACAAAATTTACTCAAATGCAGTCCCCTCTTTTACAACTCCCCCTCCCTTCTTTCCATCAGCAGGAGCCTGACAAATACGACGCGTTTGAGCGCAAAATTTTCTGGGCCGGCCTGGTGGTGGCACCGTTCTTTTGGACTTTGTTGGTGTGCACCGCTTTTCTCACGCTCCAATGGCAATGGATGGTCGTCGCGGCAATTGGCGCAGGTCGGTGGAGACGGACGGACCATAATTTTGAAGTTTATTCTTCCCTTTTTTAAACAATTACAATGTTTCTCACTTTTATCAGAGTGTCATTTTGTTTAATGTTTACTTAAGCGTTTCGGGTCCCAATCTGATAAAAGTGGGGAAGGGGAGGGGGATTTTCCAGTCTCGCCTTTCGGGATTGAATGTCGAAAAAAGGTGTCTTAATTGCTGGGACTCTCCAAACATCTTCATTTTTTTGCACATTTTATAATTTTGGTTCACTTAAAAAAGAGCTTATCCATAAAAAAATTTTTTTCCATTCCCAGGGATGACAATGACCAATCTGTACGGGTATTTGCGATGCAAATGGAGCAGCACGCAGGAGATGACCAACCATATCACGCGATGGGCCTTTTTCTCGGTGATTTACGTTTATCAAACCAATAAAAAATGGCATCAACATTCCTTGGTTTTTAACTGAAAATCTAATATCCCAAAAATTATGGGCATCAGAGTTTTGGTTTCCGTTTTTTAAAGTCAAAAATCGGCTGCTTCCCTAATAAATTACATATTCTTCCTCTTTTTTGCAGATGTTAAAGAGGAATTTTGCACCACAACAACCAACCGAAACAACAAATGTTCCTCAACAGCAGCGACAACCGTCGCCACGAGTGCAAGAAATTGTTTAGTGTAGTGATCTTAGAACAGCGTCGAATTTTGGTTCACAACAAGCGACAATTATTGTGTGACTATAAGCAGCAAATGCATTAATTACACTAACTGTCCCATTTCATGGTTGGTCGAAGGACAAAAAATGCAAAGTTGGACTCAAGGAAAAAAGTGCAAAATTTGCCGAATTATTGACTAAATCAAACCATAACTTTTCTCAAACGCAACCACTTAAGTATTCTTGGTATTGTCCGATAGCTCTTTTTATTAGCTTGCTATTTCAAAAAACTTCGACCTAGCATCGTCCCAATTACTTTCTTTTGTTTTTGAAATTTTGTTCCTTAATGTCTTGTTAATGTGGGTTTTTGAACTTCCTTATAAAATGGATGTCTTAATTTGCCGAAGGTTTTTTTTTTTTTTTAAGTGGGGATGGTGTGTCTGCACAGCAAAAAACGTCAATTATTTGACCCAAAATCGATTTAAAAAATTGGGTTTTGACTTTTTGTTCGAGTTCGGGTCCGGGGTCTGAAATCGATCGAAATGAATGTCAGATTCGCGATCAGCGACCCCGAAAACTCCAACCCCTAAAACATCCATCATCCTTTCCCTTCGTTCTCATCATCAGTACTGTGGCTGCTGGGCCGGCACTTGGCCACCCATCAGACGGCGGCAAAAACTTCATGAAAGTTTATTACGCATAAAAATTCTTTTAAGTTTTTTGTAAACTTCTTCCAAATTTTGCAATTTTTCTGAAATTTCGGCGGCGAATTTTGGGGTGCTCCCAAAATAATGGGATTAATTACACTCGTCTATCCAAAGCCAGACAACTGCAAGTTTTGCTACCCATTTTATTTTTATTTAACGAAATAAAAAATGAAAATTTAATTTTTCAAAAGCCAAGGGGCAAGGGGAGGGAGAAATGTTCGTTGTGTCTCTCATCATGGACATTTGCGCTCCACGATGGACTTTCCGCTCTCCTCATACTCGCCCTTTGAGATCCACAACTGCTGAAAGGTGCCCAACGAAGAGACAATGGAGCCGCCAATCCAAGCGCCGAAGCGGCGTTCTGTCGACGTCGAATAGTTCGGATTGGACACCCGAATTTTGATGGTCTGAAAAAGGACAACATTTTTTTTAGAATTGAATGGTAAAAATTGGACAAAAGACCCACTGAGGACCCAGTGAAAGTAATACCCAAATTCAGTGTCGAATGTTCTTGGCAGTGATTAGAAAAAGAGTGAGTGCCTACTTTTTGTTCCCCCATATCGAAATTTTAAAGGGGAAATTGTATTGACAGGGACCCGAATTTTGAAAACCGGGTCCGGGATTAAACTGTCTTAAACAATGGCGGATGCCGTAATTCCCTGCCAATGGTTTTGTGATGACTCACACTTGGACATTTCTGCGCCAAGTCGTGGTTGAGCCGATCAGTGAAGCCGACGATCAGCGAATTGCCTCCGGTGACGATCAAATTGCTGTACAATGACTGAACATTGAAAGATAATATTGCGCCAAAAGTGTCCAGCCACCGGTCGAATGTCGATGTCGCAAGTATTGCATGAAGTGAGTGCCACTTGTGACACGCTCATCAGTGTGGCACGCTCCGTCTCGCTGATGTCCGCGTGTTTTAGGTCGAATAGCGCTTCTGGGATTTTGGCGCGTTCCGCGTGAAAGTCGCGTCGGTAACCGCCTAAAAAGTAAGCAATTTTGGCAACATTTAGCAATGCTCTTAAAAGAAAGACGCTGCCCTATCGAGTATTGAGTCGAAAAAGGAATTGACCATCAAATTCGAATTCCAATAAATTACTTTTTTCACAATTTTTTTTTTGCCCACATGGAAATCCGTATTGCACGGCCGGCAGTTTGTCCATGAATTCGAAGTCAATCGGTGCCTCGCATAGTTGCAAAATGGACTGTATCATGTCCTCTACGACTTGCTGAAAAGTTCGGGAAATTTATTAACGTTTTAAACCTAAGGGTTTTAATGGAAATCTACAAGATTTCGATAATATGATTACAACCAACCCTTCACTTTACTATACATTAAAAACTCAATTAAATAATTTTCTCGTGTACACCCCAAAACGTCGCCGCTAAAACGTCGCCAGCCGAAACGGCGCCGAAAAAAAAATTGGATTGTTTTTAAAAATTCTCTCGTGAAAAACGATTTTCCATAGGAATGAATGCGTTTCCCTAAACTCACTGAGCCCATAAATGTCTCATAGCTTTGCGTCACCGGCGGCACATTGGCGCGCGGCGTCCAAATGGGTGCGTCGCCTTCTTTGACCTCTTTCTGTAGTATAAAGAAAAAATGCCAAAGAACAAAACAGGCCATGCACATGAACACACCTTGGAGCCCACTTTGTAGTAGGGTACTATATCTACGCCCTCTTTGACTAACATTTTTCGGCATTGGTCCACGACGAAGTCACCGCCGACCGGTGACTTGACAACAGCTAAATTTTTATTTTTTGATTATATAAACTGATCCTATGAAAATTTCAATAATTTGAAAAAATTAAAAAAAAATGATGCGGTCACTTTCGATAAGTGTATTTAAATAAATAACCCAGAGAAGAGGGTTATTTTTCAAATTCTAAAAACGTAAAACCCCGATTACAATACAATTTGTGATGCAATATCCGTCATAGACCGGCACTGCGGATGTGTGGGTGGCGCCACTGTCGATGACCAGCCCGGCGGTGCGACCGCTGGCAAATCTGTGGGAGTACAGAGAATTATGAAAACAACGACAAACGTTCATTTAAGCTTAAAAAAATAGGAAAAAATTGCCTTATTTTTATAGAAATAAGTCATTAATTTTCGGGTCGGTTTTTTGAATTACAAGGTTTCGTTGTTTTCTAACGAATACAATTTGGAAATTCCCTTTTTAGATGGGACTATATATAATGAATTTGACTGGGAATTTCTTACGCTGCCAGCACGGCATTTTTGGCCAAATAATAGGCCGGTGCGCCGTACTTCTCGAACACCAATTCGGTCAATCGTTGCCGCTTCTCCTTTGGGTTCCACTTAAAAAAGCAAATAAAAATGGGAAAAAATAAAGTAAATTCCGAAAAATTACTGGTGGCTCTGTGAACAGTACGCCATGTTCACGACTCTCTGTAAAAAAAAACCGTGAAAACGGTAAAAAAAAGGTAATAGTTTGCCTGCTCCAAGGCATGGCCCATAAATGTAGTCGAGCATTTTTTCGAACAGCTCCCAGTCCTCCACTGAAAATTGCATGACATTACACAATTGTACTTCATTCCGGAAAAATTGCCATATTTTTAATCAGAAAAATAAGAAATAAATTTTGTCTCTTGTCTAAGGGCCAAACTCAACCCCAATGAAATGAGATTATCCTGATGATACACAGCAACATGAGAACCGAAGAAAAGAACTGTTCCAAACCAAACAGGTCCAAACATTTTTCGGAGGGCGGGAGGGGTTATAAGCCGACTATCTTTTGGGCGGGCGAGAAGACTTAACCCTCCCCCTCTCTTGCTTAGATAAAGGAAAGCCTTACCCATGCCCTCTCGCATGTACGGCTTCACCTCCATGCCTTCACGTGGCACATTCAACTTGGTGGTGCCGATGTAGTGCTCGAACTTGGTGTTACTGCTGCCATTGTTGGCACTGCCGGGGTGCCGAAGACGTCCAGAGGCCACCTCATCAATTGTGGCATCGGTGGACTGTGTGTGGTTGTTGTCCTCTTCAGTGCCGGTGGAGGACAGCGGACGGACGCCAACCCGTGCCGGAATGTCATAGCGCGGGAACTCCTCGCCACCGTAGCCGACACGAAAACTTAACCGCGATAAAAATGGAAAATTTATTTAAAAAAAACTGATTGATGGAAAGTGAAATTTCTTTTAAAAGCAATAGAACATGGGGAAGATTTTTCCTTTCTGTGTTTATCAATCGGACATGGATTCGGCCGAATATGGGCGTCGACTTCGAAAACAATACAAAATTTGGTGTTCAAGACCAACGACAGAACTACCACCTGTGCGAGCCGGGATCAAACACCAACGCACCAACATCATCTGAAGTGTGAAAAACAAAAATTACCATAAATCAGTGAATAAGTTTTTTCTTCAATTTTGTACCTCCGCCATAAATTCCACCGCTCATTCTGGTCGAAAAACCTGTGAAATATTCATTCGTTAAAAGTTGACAATGGCAAAATGAAATCGGCACGTTTTGGTGTTTAAGCCAAGGTGAAATAGGTATGATTTTTGTGTTTAAGCCAAGAAGAAAATAGCAGTGTCAGAAACCATAATGGCAAAAGTTGCAATATTTTCGCCATTTACGTTTGGAGAGGATTCCCTATCCCCAGCCCCGACGGTTTACAAGTTTGTCAAATAGTTAACGAAATTTGAGTACCAAGGAAAAGGGCTCGTTCATTCATCAACAGAAATATGAGAACAAATTTAGGCCATCCCACATAATACCGCATCAGTCAAAAAAAAATTGTATCAACAAAAAACAACATTTTAACGGAACAGCAAAAAACCGTGTCCTTCTTTATCAACCATCATCCTTTCCCTTCGTTCTCATCATCAGTACTGTGGCTGCTGGGCCGGCACTTGGCCACCCATCGACGGCGGCGGCTGTTGCTGCTGCTGATGGGCGGGTGGCATTTGTGCCTGGGTCGGCATGCCAATGGGCATTTGTTCGCGGTGCTCAGAGTACGGCGTAGTTGGCGCAACGTCAATGGGCGGTTCTTTGACCTGATCAAAAGAATATATTTGAAAATTGTTATTATAAGTTTTGGAAGTGGTTCATATTAAACTGAAATTTAATCAATTCACCTCAAATTAGCAAGAATATTATAATCTTTTCTGACATTAGTTTACTTTTTTCTTGAACTGGTAGCCTATTTTTTCAAAATTCTTGGTGTTAAAAAACATACTCCTAAATGCTTTATATTCTGTAAATGAGGGTAAATATCGATAGAGGGCCAAACTCAAAATAAAACTTTAACGGCCAAAAAACAATGAGAAAAGGGAATCGAAGTCTTATTTACAAATCGTCAGTAAATTGTCATTTTTTCAAATATAATACATTATCTGAAACTACCGCCATGTGTCCAACAATGTGTAAATGAGCGTACCTGAATGTGGTCAGGCAACGGATTGCGCGGTCCCATCTGTCCCTTAGGGTCGTGCGGCAACATGATTTTCACTTTGATGCCCAAAACACCTGGAAAAGGGGAGATTTTTTGCAAATCGCCAAAGAATTAAACAAATCTTATTAGCCTTCAACACACATTTAAAAACCAAAGTGCTATAAGAAACAATAAATAAACACTGGGATTCAATCAATGGGTCAATTGAATTGATAGGGATAAAATTCGCTATCCCGACTGGGGTCCTGTCCTGGTCGTCCCCGACAATTCCTAGTCATATGTATTATTTTTCTTGTAAATTTGTCCCAAATTCAATCCACTTGTCGTTAAGAAAAAGAAAACCTTGTCGCATTTGCACATGGCGAACCGCCTCCTGAATGTACTCAGGTGACCGGGTGTCCCGAATGGATCATCACGCCGTCCACGAACTTCATCGCTTTGGCACGCTGCCCGCGCAACTTGCCGCTGACCACAATTTCACAACCGCGCGCACTGCTCTCCATGATGAAGCGCAGCACACCGTAACACGCACGACGCACCGCGAGCCCGCCGACCAACTGTTGGAAAAATATCAATTTGAAAAATATTATTTTTTTTCTTCGAATAAAACATGTCATATTTATGTTTTTTTGGTATTAATCATTAAAAAATCGTAATAGGCTGGTTCGTTCCTTCTGCTCCCCCCCCCCCCCCCCCCCTCAAATCCACGAATGTGCAGAGTATTGATTTTAGGCAACTTTTTAAATTTTTCGAATTGGGGGAGGGGAGAAGTACTAGTAAAATAAATCATGGGAAAATTATAATTTTTTCACCTTATAACGCAACGATTCGCATTGGGCCACCGCGCAAAGCCCACGGCTGGACACTTTTTCCGCATAGAGCTAAAAAAATTGATATAATTTTATAACACCACTTAACAAAACTACGAATTTCGAAAAAAACACACAAGCTCTAATCCAACTAATTTAAAAAGGAAACCCAAACGAATAATCGGACGAAAATAACTCAACTAATTAATAGCAAACTAAGTGGGAATCCCCGATTTTCTTAAATAAAAAACCTCAATTTGTCCAGCGGAATAGCCGAAACGCTTCTGCACAAGTGCGGTCAGTTCGCGAATGCGCTTGCCACGTTCGCCCAGCACGCTCTGCGTGCGCGTTGCCATGATGATCACTTCGGTGCGGGACGGGGCACGGCGCACCTCGACTCCGGAATAGCCATCCTCAGCCAATTCCTAAAGTTGGACAGTTAACCTTGGATTAGGAATGCTGGTGTATATCAATTTTTTAACAAAAATAGACAAGGGAGCGTTAAACAATTCAATTAAACCTTAAAATTTTAGGACAAATAAATAACGGTCAAAAATAGATTCAACAGAAACTTACAAAACAAAAACGCGAAAATATTAATTAACTTAGAAAAAGCAATTTCTGGTCCAACTTGAATTTTAAAAAATTTTAATTTTCATAAACCTTCATGAGAAAGTTGTTCAATTCAGCTTTGAAAATTCCGTCTTGCACAGCTTTACGCTTCTTTGTTATCGCTTGCTGTTGTGCCATTTTTACGGGTATTTAATTATTCAACCGCAAAATGCTTAATGAAGGCCAAAATCTAAAAACATTACCTTCATTTTTTTTTCTATAAAAAACCGTTATAATATAAAATTGTGGTCAAAATTTCATTAAAAAAAATGTTAAGGATACATATTTGTACAATAAGCAGGGTGTTCTCCAAAAATAGGAAAATTCGAAGTTTCGTCGTGAAAAATTATGTAAAATCGATATACAAAATGCCAATAATTTAACAATAAATGCGCGTCAATTTGAATGTTTGTTTTTTTTTCATTTTGGCGGTGCCGTCTTCAAACATTGAGCAACCATTCGCCGCAACTGGCCACTTTCGTGCAGTTCAAACAGTTCAGAGGCGCCTGAAGATTTCCGAAATTGTGATTTATGAAAGCAAAAAATTTTCAAAAAGTGACCTCCGATATATTGGCCGCAAACGAAAATGTACGGGAAAGTGATGGCCTGTAAAAAAATTTTTAGAATTTTCCTGCTACTGGTTAGCCTCAACGCAGGGGTTCCATTTTCCGCATTTGGGCTCCCAATTTAGCATACTGTATGCCCCGTGTTTTTCAAACACACTGATAGATACAGTATCCTTTTTTCGTGGTCTAACCCCGGTCAAATATTGCAGGTCAATTTGCAGTTGCTGTTGCCACGCTTCGTTGCCGGACAGCTCCAAATAGTGGGCACGCACATCCGGGTAATGAACAGCAAGCAAATGTTTGGCACGTTGGCACGGAATGCACTCGTTCAGGGTGTAGATCATAATACTACAGTAATGAAAATATTACAGAATCAATCCATAATATAATGTATACTATTACAGTAGTGAATAAGTAAAAATCAAATATTTCATTTTAAGCCTTACGGATAAGTGCTGATCTGCTTCTCCAGGTAGGACGAGTACGGTGACACCGGCATTTGTCCGCCAGCAGAGCTACCATAACCCGCGCCAACTCCGCCCATACCGTAACCTTGTTGACCACCGTAGCCATAAACACCACCTCCCTTGAAAAGAATATGAACCCAATTTAGACTGTTTTTGAGTCCTTTTACGGACTAAGCTGCCATATGGGATTTGGCACTTATATTCGGAACTGAATTGGATTGTGTTTTCAGGTGCCCAAGATCCTGAGGACCGGAAACCCTGTCGGGATTTTTTAACATTTAGCCCAGTAAATTCGGACATATTACAACAACCTGTTGGTACGGCATCGGCATCATGGACATTGGCTGCTGCTGTTGTTGCTGAATTTGTTGTTGTGGCTGTGCCATGGCCATGGCCATTGCCGGTTGTTGTTGTTGCTGCTGCTGCGGTTGTGCCGTGGGCGATGGCGGCGGTTGCGGCATTTGTTGTGCCGAAAGCGATTGTTGCGCCTGTTGTAGCTGTTGTTGTTGTTGCTGTTGAATGCCATAGGCGGCGGCAGCGGCGTTCATCATTTGGGGCGCTGAGGCGGCGACCGATGCACTAGGCACAGGAGGAGCTACCCTAAGGGATTTTTTTCAAATTTTAAACTACCAAAATTTGATACAGTATCAGGGAATGTACTGTATCCAAGTAGCTAAAAACTTGGTCATTATAAGAGCACGGAATCCCAACGCAAATACCTAAAAATGGGTCCGATATTTGTAATAGTAGTCGAACACCAAATTTAGGGCCTTGTACCCGTTTAGATTTTTTAGACAGTCCGACTAATTTGGCATTGACTACTTGTTCCTGCTTCACCAATGCCAATTTTACCCAGAAGACCCAGTCTGCAAACTCAAATTCAGGTGCGATCCTGGTTATCCGGTCACAAGATTTGGGTTTTCTCTGGTTTCGATCACAAGCCTCAGTTTTCTCAGGCCTTGGTTTTTTCCCGGTTTTACGGTTACATTACTTTTTCCGTGTTTTCCGATAATTGCCTCGATTTTTTCCATGTTTTCCGTTCTTATGATTCTGTTTTTTTTCTGTATTTTCCGATCATGGGTTTCTTTGGGTTGTTACCCCGTCTGCTGCTGTTGCGGTACTGCTCCCCCTGCTGCTCCTGCTCCTCCCAGTGCAGTACCGCTTGTGCCGGTCCACGCCTGCAGGTCAGGTGCGTTTGGGTCCGGCGACATCCAATAGATGCTGCCCGCGTCATTGTTGGCACCACCAACCGCGGCAGACCCAGCGCCGAAAGCGTCCATTTTGCCAGGCTTTGTTCGGAAAACGGAAATTTAAAAAATCCCAGCAAATTTGGCAAATCCTGTGAATTATGACAAGGGACCCGATAAGTGCAGATATAGTTCGGGCGAATCCGACCGGTACTCGACCAATTACGGACCGAATCCCGTACCAAATCGAGATGGAAATCCAGAGCACTCTTAAGGAGTGATGCCGTCTCGCCGAGTCAAATGGTACATTCCAGCCAATGCTAGGTCGTTTCGTAAATCCGCCATTTTTTACTAGTCTTCTGAACATAATTCGTCATAACTTTTCTCCAAAGCAACCAAATTTAACAAACTTTTGAAATTAGGCTGACTAATAGAGCCAATCAAAAGCTATCAGATGACATCAAGTTCATTTAGCCAAGTTATGACGAATTATGTTCGTAAAATCTGTAAAAGATGGCGGATTTACGAAACGCCCATAGTGGCGGAATTTACAAAACGACCTAGCACCAAAATTTACAGGGTCCCGATAAGCCATGATGAGTGCATGATCATTGGTGGGCCAAATGCCACTTCTTTTTTCAAAAAAGGAAACATTGGAAAAACTCGAAATTTTTAGGAAATTCCAAATTCGCAGCCGATACACTGTTCAAGTCCCTGCCAGTCTCGAGAATTTGTCAGGGAATTCAACTTTTTTTTCCCACGAAGTTCCTTCACCTGTTGTCGCACGTGCCGTGGGCCAGCCGACGGTTCGCGTGCCGGGTTTTGGAACGAAAACATTGAGGACAGTCCGTTACGGTATTTGGTCACATCCGGGTCGTCGAAGAAAGTGGTGACTGACCGTTGGGATCGCCGAGGAGAAGGCTAAATAAATTTGTACATTTTTTTTGGAAATTTATATTCGCCTAAACGAACCCATTCCATCGAGAGGCATGGACTTGCAAACAAAAATGAGGTCAAAACTGTGAGGAGCACATCAATGCGACGGAGCATTATTTTGATAGAAAAATAAGTATGGTCGTATGCTGTTCAGTTAGGGATTCAGGGTGGCAGAAACCCGTTTTGGACCTAATGGAAAACGGACGGACGGAAAATGTCGACAATTAGCGTAAAATGGAAATCGGCACCCCTGCTGTTGATTATAATATTTTTCAACTTCTCAATAGACGAGGTGTTTTAAAATTGAGTTTTTAGTGGAGCATGCGAACGTTTTTTCACGGATTTAGTTTTTCGGAATGACCCAATGCTTTTTAATAGAAATTGTACTTTTAGCAAAAACATAGATATCATATGTAATAAGTCAAAAAATCATAAAAAATAGATTCATTAAAATTCCAAAAAAAAAAAACAAATTTTTAGAGGCCCAGTAGAGAAAAACTAAATTCAATGACGAGGGCACAAAAAACTGAAATTCCGAGATGAGGGCACGGAAAAATGGAAAAATTGCGTAAAGACGGCATGGAAAAACGGAAAATTCCTGGACGAGGGCACAGAAAAATAGGCGGGATGAGGGCATGGAAAACGAGAAAATTCTCTTTTTTTTTTTCTCTCCTTTTCAGCATCAACTCCTCCTTCGTCCTCTTCTGTTTCCCACTGCTGTGTGTGGTGCTGCTGAGCTGAAACTGATGGATGTGCAGCACGGGTCCCGCTCCTTTTCAACGGACACTAACAATTCATTGGATTGGCCACCCCCCCCCCCCCCCCCCCCCGGCGCCCATTCACTTCGTTTTGCGCGCCGACGGCGCCCCGCCATTGTTCTCACTCGCCCACTCTCTCTCTCTCTCTCGTTTCTTTCTCGGGATTACTCTCGAAGACGAGAAAAAGAGAGAGAATTGGGGGTGTGGACAACGACACCATCCCTTCCGTCGTAGTGGTTGTGGTGGTCGGTCGTCGTCGACTCCGCCTCCTTCTCCCCCCCCCCCTTCCTCGGGCGGGGGAAACTCTCCGCCGGGCACCGCCAATTGACGGCCAATAGCGGGCGGGTGACCAACCGTCGTGGCAATTCCCGCCACAAGGCAAAACTGCTGTGGTTGGTGATCGGGGATGTCCCCGCCCCCAGTGGTCCAAAATCGGGGAAAAATTCACACATAAAAAGTAAGTAAGATTGGGAGTCTGGGGTCATTGGCAATTCGTACAATTAGTGATTCGTACAAAAGGAATTTCAATGTTCTGAAACAATTAAAGTTGTTTCGAGTTCCGGTTAGCTTGTGCCATCACCAGTACAATAATCTGATTGATAAAGCACTTATCTGTAAGCTCGAGACCACATTAGAACCATTGTACGAACTGCCTTTTGTACGAATTGCCTTTTGTACGAATTGTCATTGTACGAATTTTCCTTTTGTACGAATTGTCATGACACCGGGAGTCTGAACAGCGTAGATGATCAATTTTGTTGATTAAATGGCGAGAAGAAATATTTTCAATTCCTTCTTTTGAATAAGTGCAAATTGGTGAGCACTGAATATGCTGCGTCTTTTTCACTGATCAGACTCCTCTGGCACCATTCTGATCACTTGAGTTACATAATTTTCTTTTCTGACCAGGCAAATATAACACACTGAAAAAAAAGAAGAAGAATCACTTCCGCCGCCGACCATTGATCATTCAAAGATAAGTTTTTTCCTCACCGATCGGCCTCTTTCCAGACAAAAAAAAATATCCATTTCCTTCTCTCTCTCTCTCTCTCTCTCTCTCTCTCTGTGCGTTGTCCCCACCCGTCTTTTTGGTCCTTCCGTCTTCCTGCGCTGCTGGACAATCACCAACAACAATTGTTGGATGGAAAATGAGAAAAGTGGAGGGGGGGGGGGGGAGGGGGGAGGGGGGAGGGCGGAAACTGAGGAGAGTATTGTCTCGTCCATTGTTAAAAAATTGGACGGGATCGGCGGACATATGAATGACAACAGCAGCAAGAGGAAGAAAAGTGGAAACGAGAAGAGGAGGAAGTAAGCGGAGGAAGGGGGGG
Source organism: Heterodera filipjevi (assembly GCA_039877585.1). Lineage (NCBI taxonomy): Eukaryota > Metazoa > Nematoda > Chromadorea > Rhabditida > Heteroderidae > Heterodera > Heterodera filipjevi. Next base: position 9,290,107 of record JBDPZO010000008.1, read on the forward strand.
GGGAGGAAAGGGGGAATGACAAGAGGGAGATAAGGAGGGAGAGAAGGGGGAGAAGGAGAGGGGAGAAAGAGGAGGGAGAAGGAGAGGGGAGAAGGGGGAGAAAGAGGAGGGAGAAGGAGAGGGGAGAAGGGGGAGAAAGAGGAGGGAGAAGGAGAGGGGGGAGGGGGGGGAGAAAGGGATGAATGACAAACGGATGAGAGGGAGAAGGTGAAGAAGCGGGATGAATGATAAGAGTGTAAGGATGAGCGAATGGAGATCAAGGAGCGGGGGAGGGAATGATAAGAGGGGAAAAAAGAAAGAAAATTAGAGAGATGAAACGGAAGAGCTGGAAAAGACGAAAGTAAGTTGCGAATGAATGACATGACAAGAGGAAGAGGAGGAAGGGAAAAGGGAAGAGGGAAGAAAAGGGGTGAGGGAGGGATACCGAAGAAAATGAATCTCTTAGCATTCAAGTTAAACATTCTTAGTACCCTGACTAAAAACATGTGTATGATCAGCGAACCCGGAAATCCCCAGAAAAAAATGGCTGCCACGTTGGAATTTTATTGGGAACCCTGGCATCGGTTTTTGAACGAAGCTTCCCGACTCAGTTTTCAAAATTTCGGCTCAAAGCAGTGATCCGGGTCGGAATAGATTAGAATTAATATTTGACCACACTTTGTCAAGATGAAAGTAAACAGATGATCAGGCAAAAGCATTGAAAAAAAAACATTTAATTGTGAAAAAAACGGATAGTAATGTGAAGATTTGAAAATAAAAATATTTATTTATGAAAATTGTGATCATTCACAAAACTCGTCATCATTATCATCACATCCATCGGCAGACATAACTCTTCTCCAAATTGTCAGATCACTCGTAATTGATGGGGACCGTGTGGTGTCCTTCGGTGACCAATGGCACTGTCACCTGAAAGTTTTGGCATTTCAAAAAAAAAAATTTACAATTTCATACACCATACATACAATTATGGACAATATGAGAATCGTTCTAAGGCAGTTTTCTTAACAAAAGTTGGAAAAGGTTTTGGATTTGAAAATTGGAAAATGAATATTCTAAAAATTTTTCAAAAAGCCACAGACTCTGTCGATTAAGTGCCCACCAGGGATGGGACGCGACCGCGATCCGCGATTCGCGCCCTTTTTTCCGCGATTCGCGACCGCGGGATTTGAAATCCGCGATTCGCGACCGCGATTCGCGGCAATTTTATACAAATTGTTTAAAAAGATAATTTTTTAAAACAATTTGTAAACATTTTCCAAAAAACAACAACGACAAATTTCATAAAATTTTTACAATTCTTTACAAAATAGGGATAAAAATAACAAATTGGGTCAAAGATTTCACTGAATTATGATTTTACTTCTTTTAGGAATTTCGCTTCCCGAGATTTTTCGAAGCTATTTTGGGCAAAATTCCGAACCCAATTTGCAGGTTTGTAAAGAAAATTGTGAATTTATGGAATTTGAACCATTTTTCCTTAATAAAATTCATGAAATTTCCAATTTTCAGCATCGCCGGCCACTCAATCCATATGAATTTTTTTCAAAATTAGACGCAAAGAAATGAATTTTTAAGGAAAACCTATAACATTTCATCCAAAATTTTCCCGGCGGCGCCTAACGGCACCACCGGCTTACACACTATAAATTTTAAGTTTTGAACATTAAAAAAAAGGCCCTTTTCCAATTGAAAAACTTGATTCTTTTGCGTAAAATTCTCCCACATTCTAAAAAATTCCCCCGGGCCCGTAGCATAGAACGAGGGTAAGGGTTGTTTACCCCCAACCCTATGGGTTATTTAACTCCAATCGGTAGCATAGAACATAACCCCCAAGTTTCGGGTTAAATAACCTGGTCAAAGACCCCTGAGGGATTTTTGATTGGTAGCATAGGACAGCAACCCTGGTTAATTGCCAATTTTTTCACCCCTTTATCGGCATGGCCGGGTTATTTCCAAAAGATTGGCTTTACTTTTTAAGTAAATTTTTTCCTGCTACACTTTGAGACTGTAAACAATTGATGTACTCAAATTGACAAATTCACAACACACAGCAGGGGTGGACGCGGACCGCGATACCGCGTATCGCGGCTTTTTTTCCCGCGATTTGCGTATCGCGACCGCGGCAAATTTGAACCGCGATTCGCTCCGCGACCGCGGGATTTTTTGCATCCGCGTCTCACCCCTGACACACAGCAATAAAAAGTGATTGTCAACAACACAAATGCACTCAATCACAAAGTGCTCTTTTTGGTGCCAAAAATGATTCTCTTACTACAATTGTTAGGGCACAAATGCCGCGTCGCGTTGGTCCGTTATGAAATTGTTGACCTTTCAAATATGTTTTAAATTAAAAAAAGGCGCCTAATTCTAAGTGAACAAAACACTTCACCGACCCGCAGGACATTTGATATATATAGCTAGGAATATTGAAAACCCAAAGCAAAACCCCGGGGCCCTGGGGGAAGCCCAGGCGGAATCCCGATCCCGTCGAGATTATGATTTGTCATAATTGGGCCAGGGTTGAGCGAGGATGCCGTAGGGATGCGCAAAAACGGAGTTTCCGAGACTTGGACCCAAAATCCAAGACTGAAATTATTCGGCACACGACCAATCCGAAGCTTAAAAGGAACACGTTCCGAGTCTCGAGACTCCGAAAAAACCAAGGCAGAGTTCTAATGTTTGCGCCTATGTCCAAAACCCTGTTCAAATTTAATTTTAATCAACCCAAAAACTATTAAGGCGTGATTACGCATACCAAAGAGCATTTTGTAGTTCTTTTAAAAAAAGAATTCGAATGTTTGTATAAATGGGCATTATTTCAAAAACTCTCGAAGAATGAAATTTTTGGCCCTAATCAATTCATAATATCCATTTACATATGATCAAACTTTTTTGGATTCATAAAAGTTAAATCTAAACTGGATTTAGGACATAGGCGCAAATGTGGGGTAACCGTATCAGAGATGGCTTGTGTGATTAGATTATTAGTAGAGACCGGAATTCCGTTTTTTACTTTTATTTCGTTATTCCAAAACCAATTTTTGGCATTGTAAGCTCGATTTCCCAAAAAAAAAAAAAATTGGCCAAAGGAATCTTGATATCAGATTTTTTTTTTTTTGCCAGACGCTGTTTTTGCCACCTGCTGTTGTGGAGTCTGCGTGGCGTAAGTTCGCCCACCATTTGATGGCATAAAGGCTGACAGAATGTCAATAGGGAACGGGAAAATGACGGTCGAATTGTGTTCGGCACTGCATAGAAAATAAGCAAAACATCATTTAAAAAATTAAAAAAAAAATGCTTTTGAATGGATTTTCTTACGAAATTGTGTTCAACGTTTGCAGGTATCGCAGTTGGAGTGCGGTGGGCGTTTCCGCAAGGGTCAACGCCGCCTCGCGTAACGCACGCGACGCCAGCTGTTCACCCTCGGCAGCAATCACCTGTGTGGGGGCGGGGAACACAGTGAAGAGAGAGAGAGAGAGAGAGAAAAGAAGACAGAGAGCGAGAGAGAGAGACAGAAAGAGAGGGGGGGGGGAGAGAGGGGGAGAGAGTAAAAGAGGTAGAGAGAGAGAGAAAGTGCGATAAAGAGTGACAAAAAAGTCAAATTAGAATGATCAAACTAATTATTAGGAAATGCAAGGTTCCCAAATAAGTGATCAGAGTTTCTCGTTTTTCCCTATTTTTGCCAATTCCTTCCGCTCCCTCCCGGCTCACCTTGGCTTTTGCTTCGCGCGCCGCCTCCGCTTCCGCGGCCATCGCGCGTTGCATTTCGCGCGGCAGGCGCACGTCCTTCACCTCCACACGCTCCACTTTCACGCCCCAATGTTCGGTGGCCTCGTCAAGCACTTCCTGAAACGAATTTGAAACTGATTAATGCATGGCGAGATCAGCAGCAGATTTAATCCCTGATTTGCATTACACAGCAGCAGAAAATTGGTCGGTTTAACTGATCGGAACAAAAAACTGCAAAATGGCGGAATTATGAAACGCCCAAAGTGGCGCGAATGGACATTTTTTATTTAATATTTCTTTTCAATTTTATTTGATTTTTCAAAAATTCCCCTGGCGGCACTTAGCGGCACCGCCGGACTCCTTTTATCTTTTATTTTGTCGAAATTTACCTCCAAAAGTCTCCAAAATTTACTTCTTTTTTTTTGGTAAAATTTGTTAATAATTCATGCCCAGACAAGCAATTTTTTAGATTTTAAAATTCTCACCCGTATTTTTGGACAATAACGCCGAGAATCGGATTGTTTTTTTGGGATTGACTGCTGCTGGTAATTTTACGTTCCCCCCCCCCCCTTTCAAAAATTTCGACCCGACCTTTGGGTTTTTAGTGATTTTAATTAAAAAAGAGTAAATTTTTGTGATATTTATCATTTTAAGTTTGTGCGGTTAACCGACATTTGCGCCCCAATGGCCAGAGATAATCTCAGAAACAACTAAACTTAAGATTTTTAATATCATTCGAATGCCCTTAATGTGTTCAATTAGTATATCAAAAATAAAAAAAATTAGTAAAGTTACAAAAAAATTATGACCTGAAAAACACGGAAATCTGTAAAAGCGAGATTTTTATAATCCTTTTATCATAACTTTTTCAAAATAAATCCAATTTTTTTTTTATTTTTGGTATACCAATAGAGTAACATCGAGAACTATTGAAAGATACTGAAAAATCTAAGTTTAGTTGGTTCTGAGACTTATGCTTTGTCCTGGGGCGCAAATGTTGCTGCACCGTTCGAGATATTTATTGGATTTTGTCACTCTGATCAGAAATGTTGGATTTTATCAATGAACAGATTTTGTAGCCATATCATAAATTGATTGAATTTTGTCACTGATCAGAAATTGTTGGATTTTTTTTTAAAAATCAGAATCAAATCTGACCAGCAATTGGTATTCCGTCCCAAATTTCCCCCATTTCTCTCTGCCCACCTGCATTTGGTGACTGATGTGTTCGCGTTCGCTGAGCATTTCGCTCAGCGTTTTTGTGCCCAACACATTGCGCAGCGTGGTCTGTGCCAACAATTTGGTGGAGCCGGTCGAATTTTCAATGTTCACAATGGAAATGGTTGCGTTGAACACGCGGAAATAAATCACCTAAACGGAGGGCGGGGGGGGGGGGAACTTTCGAAAGGTTTTTGATTTTATGGAAAAAAATGAGAATTTTTAAAATTTTGGGGTCTTCAAAAATTCTTTGAAAAATAAGTGCACTCGGCCTCGCGTCATGTCAGCCCCCCCATATTCTGTTCCCGACCCCTCTTCTCCGACTTATTTAGGCCCTTTCCCCCTCCCTGGCCGCTTAAAATCAAATTTTAAATTTTTTTTATATAGATTTTTCCGTTTCTGACAATATTTAAATCAAAAAAAAAAAACCCGACCGCGTCCACTTCAACAGTGACAGAGTCTTTGGATAAAATTTCCTGGGGCGGCACTTGAAAGGACATAACGCGCAGGTCAATCTTACGGTACCTGAGACGCAAAATTCAAATTTATGATTATTATTTTTTTTAAATCTCACTCATCAATGCAAGGAATGATGAAAAACAGGCCTATGCAAATAAAATTAAAATTTATCAACAAAAAAAAATAACACAAATAAAATATTCACCAGGCCCTTTGGCTCCGCCCTTCTTCAGTTGGCCAAGACGGAAAATCACCTTAAGGTTTGGACAATTGTGGCACAAATCTCTGATTTCCACCCGATCATTCAGCCTTGCCCGTTCCAATTCGTACCGGATCGGGTCGGGTCCCGGAAACCTGATGGCCTTGTAAAACCCCTGCCACGGATCGAGTCCGATCCCGGAAATGGCCTTGTAAAGCCCCTTCCAATTCTATCGGATCGGGTCTGGTTCCAGGCCACGTATGATCCTGCCCGGTTGTCAGTCCCGATTCTCTCCGAAATGTTCGACTGGCCCCGCAGAATCCCGGCTTTATTATCCTCACAAATGTCTTTCCTTCCCCTATGTTTTTTTTGTTGTTACTTACCGCCCGTTCATATTGCTGTACAATCTGAAAACAATTGACTGAATAGCGCCATCAAAATCTCCGAAAATTTATTATTCTTTTTTATTTTTTTCAATTTACTTTAATGCACATGAACACGGAGATGGGGAAGGTCAGGATTGTGAAGATGTAGGAGAGAATGATCAGAATTTTAGAGCAGAGTCTGTTAAATGTACAAAATTTATTTTTTTAAAACATTCCCTAAAAAAATGATCAATTTCCTCCCCCAATTTTCTCACCCGTACGGCTCCGTGTCGTCCGCGTTCGGCGCTGCCCACGCGGCTATTTTGCCGCTTTCGCTTTTTGCCGGACGTGCCGACTAAACGGATTTTGATTTTAAAAAGATAAAAGAAGCCATTTAAAGAAATTGTGATAATTAAAGATAAAGGACACCTCTGCTCGTGTAAGGTTGTTTCCGTTAAATTTTTTAAAATAATCTAGAATTTTTCCTCAAATTTTTTTAGTGTTTTTGAAAAACTAATTTTTTTTTTGTTGGGAAATTTCAATCCATTTTCCCTAGAACATTTCTGGGTTAGAAGTCTGAGTTGAAAATTCCGCAGGTTCCTGGAATTTTTTACAGGTATGATCTCATAAAAAGGATTGATCATTTTCGGTTTGGAATTATTTTCCTTTGGAAAAAATCAGTTTTATTTGCAAATTGATCAGCCTGTCCTCTAAAATTTCGGTGAATCCGTCGACAATTCCCCTTTACTTGTGCCGGGTTCATCTCCGTTTGGTGCTGTCCCTGCTCGATGACCACCGCGGTGGTGTGCTGCTGATGCTGATTGCCATCTGCCGGATTCAGTTCCGAAGTTGAAGAAGACATTTTCGAATAAAAATGACAATTTGTGAAGTTTTATTAAAAAATTATAAAAAATTTACGAAAAAGTGGGGCACAAAGTGAAAAAACAAAAATAAAGGAATAAAAAGCTGATAAATTTTCAAAATTAAAAAGACATTAAAATGAAAGCAAAGTTATAATGATTTGTTTTTTTGAAACTGAAATTGTTTTAAAAGTTCGTTTAATTTCGAAAGCCCTTGGCAAAAATTAATTATGAAAATTGGGAATATTTTTGTAAAAAATAAAAACTAAAATAGTTTTTCGAAAATTGGAATTCGAACTCTTGAACATTTCCAATTAATTGTGTCGTCATGGCAATAAAAATGGGGCATAATTAAGGGGGGCATTGTCATGGCAAAAAATGTTCAATGTTTTAATTACCAATTAAATTTTCAATTGCCAAACGAACGCCGGCGGGGGGAAAGGCGCCGACGGACGACAGCTCAATTCACGCTATATGTTCACATATTTTGTTTAAAAAAATGAATGGAGGCGGGGAAAGGAATGAATTTGACAAATAAAATGAAAAGCACTTTGTGAATTTGGAGGAAAATAATTTGGTTAATTTATTAATAATTAAAAAAAAATAATTAATAAAAAAGAAAAAATAATTACTAAATAATTTATTATTCGTTAATAAAAAAATTTATTTAATAGTTTTTATAAAAATGGGAGTTAAATAAAAATTATGCTAGATTTTAAGAGGGACCTGCCTGGCGCAACTGAGTTGAAACATTTTTTTCATTAAAATTGGTTTAATAAAATAAAAAAAAAGACAATTTTCAAATGAAAATTTCTATTTTTAATTAATTTTCATTGCCGAAGGATTTCCTGTGAATGATTTGATAAGCTGATAAGAATAGGGTAATGTAACAAAGCCATCAAAAATTTACTGCCCAATTTATGGGCGAATGACACTTCCCTTCCCAACTGATCAGACAATTTTCCTGGAATTTACCAATCATAATTTTTTTTTTTTTTAGATTATTTAATATTTTATTTTTAAAATTTCTTAAACAAAACTCATCTTTTCCTGGAAAAAAGGGTGGTGTAATAATTGGAGGACAAAGAATTTGGCAATTCTGACCTCGGTTCGGTTACTCGAAACCCGGATTTCCTAGACTATCGGTCACGCTTTTAAAAAAATACCGGAACTAGAAGCCCTGGGGAAAAAGAATTGTTTCATTAAAAATCCATTCGGGTCGTTTAATTTTTCAAAAAAAAAAAACAGGGGTAGATTAAAAAAAATTCTTAGGTTCCTTTAGTGTGTCTCCGACATTGGGCGGTGGGTGCGGGGGGCACAGAGTTTTGTACCGATTTCGCCCAAAAATTTTCCCCTATTTTATCGGTTTTTGGAGAGAAAATGGAGAGTTTTATGAGCTGAGTCATTCAGCAAATTTCACAAAATGATAAAATATTTTCACGCCACACATTTTCGAAATGATGATGAATAATAAAAGGGGGAAAAATGGAGGGGAGGCGAAGGAAAAGAGACAAAAATAGGCGACAGAATAAATATTAGTAATAAAAAAACAATAACTAAATTATAAAGATAGACCGTGCCCGTAACCAGCCGGGATTTCCGCGTTCCATGTAAGGAAATCCGACTTTTTTGGGTCCCCAGATTTTTTAATTTTGCAAAAAATACAGAGAAACCAGCATATTTAAGGGTTTATTAATACGAAAAATAATAATTCAAAAGGCTTCACAAAAAGAGCACTTTAATATATGTATTTTTAATTGACGTTTAAATATTTGAAAATTTTAATTCAAAAATTGAACTAAAAATGCCAAAATTAAAAAAATTCCGAATTTGCACAACAATAAATAGTGTTTGTGCGTCAAAAATTGCTACACAAATCCATTTGACGTCAGCAGCAGAAAAGAAATTAATTGCGGCATAAAAAGGAATGTTTTTTAATTTCTCACCTTTTTTTTTTTTGCCATTTTTTTTTTTGCCAATTTTGGCATAAAATAAATATTCCCACGAATAAAATGTTTAAAAATAATTATTGTTATTCGTAGTGTCCAAAGATAGGAGCAGACAAATGGGAAAAGCTGATGAAAAACAGATGGGGACGAACGGACGGACAGACATTCCCAGCCAAGCCGTGCCAAGCACATTAATTACGAAATGTTATTACAAAAAAATTGGCCCATTTAATAACGAAATAAAAACAAATTTAAAAAATAAAAATTAAACTACAAATGTAAAATGATTAAAATAAAATGAAAAAATGGGGCAAGGAATGAAAAAATGAAAAATTACTCATTCAAATGAATAATTCGCAGAGGAAAAACATATAAATGTAAAAAGGAAGTAAAATGGACTTCAAATGTTAAAAAAAAAGAAGTGCAAAACGAACATTTTTATAAAAATATAAAATAAATTTCAGAATTAAAATTTAAGAGAAAAATGGCAAAGAATAAGAAATAATAAAAATAAATATTATAAAAAATAAATTGTATTTTTTTAAAATATTCGTGAAATTACTAAGAAATATATATATTTTTTTTTATATAAAGAATATATTTTAAAAAATCTTGAGCATTTTCCTTTTGGATAGGTTGCACATCTGCACACTAACTGCTGATGTTGAAGATGGTAAACATAAACAGAAAACAACAGCTGCAAGACCTTAATAATTAGGTGGGAAAAGATTTTAATGAGGCAACATTAAATTTGGCGTTTTGATATTTGCCAAATTTTGTAATTTTGGGGTTTTGGCCCATTGCCAAAAAGGGGTATTGATGATTATTGTTGTGAACGAGATGCGCCATTTCTTGCTCAATTTGCGCAAAACAAGAAACAATTAAAGGGAGAGGGAGGTGAGAAAGGTGAAGGGGAGAATAAGGCCTTCGAGTGCATTTCAAGGAATTACAAAAGAGGAGAAAAATAGCGGGGAAATGAAGAGAGTGAGAGAGCATGACGACGAGAGAAACGAAAAAAAAAGCATAAGAATCGAAGAGAACGACGAGAAACGCAGAGCAATTTGAATTTAATCATTTTTGATTTTTGATCCAAGGGAATTTCAGCAATTCAAAAAGGGAGAGAAAATTGTAAAGGAAATCGAGAGAGTGTGAGAGCATGACGACGAGAGACACAAAAAGAGCGTAAAAAGCGAAGAAAGCGCGAGAAAGTTAGACCCTAGCAACTTTTTGACCATTTTTATAATTATCAATCAAAACGCTGATCAGCAGCTAATCTCACATCAATTCCTTTTCTGCTGCTGGGGTCCTATGCTAACAACAAAAAGCCCAGCACCAGCCCTAGAGAAGCTAAACAAAAGATGAAATATTGGATGAATGGCGGAGAATAGACTGTCAGACAGACGTGCCGAAATAGTGCATTAAACCTGCCCAGCCCCAAGGCGAGATAATGAAAGCAAAGCAATACATGTTAATGACCATGGTGCTAATTATTATTGCCATAGGCAATTCCGCCTCCCTTTGGCGGTTGCGCATGATCATAAAAAGTGCAGCAGGAGGGGACGGATTGCGCAAATGCATTTATTCAAAAAAGAAGCGGTAACAGCCGATCACTCCGATCACTCACCACTCATTCTCGGCGCAAAAATGGCGTTCTCTCCACGAAAACAACAGCAGCAGCAACAATTGCTGCTTTCACTGCTGCTGGGCATCACATTGATCACCAGTCAATTCGTGACACTGATCCGTGGGCATCCGCGTAAATTTTTCTAATTTTTTGGGGTCGATAGAAGGCCCCCAAAGGCTTCGGCCTTAGGCCAGAGGTACTTAGCTAGAAAATTTTAGACCTATTTTCCGACTTTTTTTTTTTTGTTCCGTTTTCAAGGATTTTATAACATTTTTTGTTGTGAAGCACATTTCACAAATTCGGTATCATTCGAAAGCTTTAAGTGTTTAGAAGGTAAGACAAACTATTTCTAAGCAACTCTTAAAAAAATATAACGAAGGGCAAAAAGCCAGAATTGTGTAATTTATTATTCTTAAATTTTTTATAGTTGGGTAAAGTTTTTCAATTTTTAGAGGGCTAATAGAGAGAAAGACGATAAGCAGAACTTGAAACACCCTAATTATAAAAAATTTGGTTGCCTAATAAAACTCGGTAATTTACCGTTTTCCAGTCGACTTTCGCATTTTTCGCTATAAAACCGGTAACGAAAATTACCAGGTTTTATTTTGATACGGTCACTGGAAAATTCCCTTTTACTTAAGCGACACATTATATAAATTATTTTAGAGTATCGTCAATTGAAATGTGCCACACCGGATGGCCAACTGAGAGCCGGGCCTGACCCGGCCAGGTGTCACATTGTAATCAAAGATACAGAAACCGAATCGCCCGGAAGGCCGGCCGCCGAGGGGGACGGATGTTTTTGGGTGAGCCAAAACAAAAAAACTATTCAACATAAATTGGACAATTATTGTTAGGAAGTGCTGGACAATGGCGACGATGAACGGGTGTACTGTGATTTGGTGTGCCCAAAGGCGCATACCGTATTCATTTCGTCCATTGACCAAGGGCATCGAGCTTGGTGAAATGGGAATTTGGAATCTTTTTTTTTATGAATTATTTTTTTATTCCCAGCTTCAATTACTACACGTATCAGTTGGAAAAGAGAGATGAGGATTGGTAAGTGTGACGAAGTGATACTGGAGATTTTTACTGTTTGATCTTTGACTTGGCATCGATAGGGTCGATTAATCGATTTGTTTTTCGTTTTTAGTCGAGAAATTATATTTTTGTCAGGTCTCCTCTAATTGGGACCTAAAAACAGAAAATTTTCCCGGTCGATTTGATGACTTGGTACCAAAAGACTTGAACATTTAAAAGAAATCCTTCATGTTTTTTTGGATAAGCACAGTAGTCCCTGAAGCGATTTTAAACTCATAGATAATCTGAGCCTTTCCGAAGTTCCAGAATTTTATAAACAGTCGTGATCAAATCTCTGATCAGCCGAACCATTTACCGAATTTTCGGAATTCAGATTAAACTAGATGAAGAGGAATTTTAACTTCTTAAAAAATAAATTCGTATAAATTATTAATTAAACCCATGCGACTCCCCTGCATTTTCAGGTTCCTATGGCGCTCAGGAAAATGCCTAAACAGCACAATTTCCTTTACAGTTGGTTGTAAATTTGATGAGCCTTTTCGCACCCAATTTCCAAGCGACACGGTCGAGGCCATAAATTTTCAATAAAAAACAAACAAAAGAAATTAAAATTTTCAGGACATTTTTGCACGACTCCGAGCGCGCGCACGAAAAGCTCTTCAATGAATGAAATTAAAATGCCCAAAAATTGGAATTTTAAATTTATTTTCTACAAAATAATTTTTCTGTTTAATGAATTGATAAAAAAGAGAAACTTTTTTATTCGTTTAAAATTTAGTCAGTTGGTCGGATGCAATATGATTCAAGATTTAGCAGCCCCGGTTTGCTAGAAATAGAGTAGGTCCGGTAACAAAACGGCGATATGTAAGTTTGGGCACCATAGAGCCAATATTAAGAAATAAAAAGCCATAAAAAGTAAAAAATATATAATTTCCCGGTTTAAAAATAAGTCTCGGTCTCGACTCGAGAAAAAAATTTGAAGTCTCGAGCAGTGTAAGCTCTTTATATGTCCTATCTTGAATTCCTTGGTGCCCAAACTTCGCCCTGCGAACAAACCAAAGACTGGGACATTTTTGTTTGATTCTTAAATTTTTGGATAGGGTATGCCTGATAAAAATTACAGACGATGGACAGTGGGAAATAAGGTGAAACACGGAAGTAGAGATGGAATTAGCCTAATTTAGTCCTCAGGCACAGAATGAAATCCTTTTACACTCTCTTTATTTATTTAAAAAAGTTTAAATTTGGCATTATGTTTTTTATTCGGTCTTAAAGCAAAAAGTAGAGTTGCACGGTAGTACTTTGAAATCGGGGCCGGGTATTGCCGGGACCAGAAAAGCCGGAATCGTGGCTTGGACCTGGTTTTGAACCGGGCTCAGGACCGGGACCAACCGGAACTGACAAAAGACGTTCTTTGGTTCCCATTTCTCAACTTTTTTAAGAAAAATCGGGGGTTCATTCACAAATTGCATCCATAAAAACATTTACTGAAATATTACAACTAATACATCCATTTTTAATATAACAACACTCATTTTTTTTTTACTTCTCTCAAAATGCAGACAGATTTTTGCAGACAAAACGCACGCCCACAAAATGGATTTGTTTTGCGGCACCGAATTAGCATTTAGCAATTCCTATTTTGCTCCTTCACGACACTCGCGCATTATCAAAATTAGTGCAGGTTCATCATTAAGCTGTGCCGTCATTTTTTTTAAATAAAATTTTTATTCAAATCTTCCCAAGTTCTGTCGAATTTACATTTTTTCAGATGCCCCTGTTCGTTCGCTGACTACCACTGAAATTCCGCCATCAGCCGGCTCCTTTTCCAGCAGTGAAGGCGGTCTGCAGAACCGCTTCATTTTGTGGCACGCTTTCACGCTTAATAAATAATCTCTGAAATTTCTCGGACAAAATCTAATTTTTTTTTTTCATACAAATTGATCTCCTTGAGCCAAACCAATATATATACGTTATATTTTTTATTACATGTTGTATATATTTTTTTGGTTTTAGGCGTGCTGAGGGAGCAAATTTGTACCTCAACGAATTTGCTGTTGATCGCGATTTGATTGATGCGTCGTTATGCATTAATTTCTCACAGTCATTGGTTTGTTTAAAGTTTTACTTTTTTTGACGAAAAAAAGGTTCACTGTTGTTGTTTTTCTTATTCACTGTTTATGGTCAAAGACGGGTTTCAATAAATGCAATTAGTACAATATTACTAGTAATTCCAGGCTTTTTATTTTTTGCGAGCGTAATATGCAAAAATCCTTCAAAAATATATTTTTCTCTGCATTAAGCTGATCCCAGGCACTCAACTTTTCCTTGTGCGTCGCAAATTGCTCCTTTTGGTTGTGCCTACTCAGTCCGGCATTCATCGCTTTTACGTGCATTTGGCACGGCATCAGGACGACTCGCTGGTCATATTGCTCAAATTTGTCCAAAAATTTTAATAACTGTTTTCGTAGTCGCTGAATTACTATAACTAAATGTAAAAAAGGAAAAGATGCATAAATAAATGTTTTTTTTTTTGTTGGTAAAAATGGGTCTTTTTGGAAATATTCATCTATTTCATACAAAAGTTTATTTGTTTTATTATACTTTTTATTTTGGTATAGGGAGATTTTGCGCTGATCAGTCGGTTACACGACAACGGCGAGCTGTGCGCCCACCACGAATTCCACGCGTGGCGCACGCTGAGCGGCAATGCCGCAATTGGCACAAAAGCCGCGCTTGGCACGGACGCAGTCGGCTGTACAGTGGTAGCGGTGTGTATGGCGGACCGGCAACTGTTGCGCGTCACATTCCCACCGCCCAGTCCATTAACAACGACAACTGCGACGACGACAGTCGGCAGCGGTGGAAATGCAACTTCTACGGGTGAGCCAACTCGGCACTGATAGCGTTTAATGGATGATGAATGAACTAAAGCCTTGGGTTTTAAAAAAAAATTTCAAGGTTCATCATAGGGTTAGGGTCTGATTACCAGGTTTTTAATAAAAAAAATCATGTTTTACCAAAACATTATCAAAAAAATACATGAAAATTATTTAAGCAAAAAAGATTTGTCCAATCTCAAGACAAAAAAAGTGAATACTCAATTCACTATTTGATCTTTTTTTTTTTGGTTTGCAACAGCAAATGCGAACTTATTGTTTTTGTTTTTCAGAGGAAACACTTCTGCAGGCCACCGGTGTGCTGAATCGGATGTTTTCGTCGTTGAAAAAACAAATTGCCGGTGCGGCAGAGGCTCGCGATGTTGCTGTTGTGGTTGACGACCGTGGCGAGTTGATCATTTACAGGTTGGTGGGAACCAGCAACCATACGCCTGGACTCGGACTTGGTTTATCAATAGGGTGCAGCCAATTCTCGGGTCGAAAAATTTTCTGGCTTTTTCGTTTCGGCTTATTTGCCTTTCTTAAAACAATCTCGCATAATTTAACCCAATTTTGATTTCCAAAAATTATTTCAGTGCTTTCCGCGATGCAAAAATCCGCGCTTTTGCCAGTGGCACTTGCATCCAATCCGGCACTGCTGCCGCTTCATCTTCATTCTTACATTCCATTGAGTTGGCCAGCCTTGTTGTGGCCCATCCAGCCGAACCACCACCGGTGGATGTGCAGCTGAAGGGATGCCCGGTCAAGGGACAGAGTGCGCATTTTCTGCTTGTCCGGGTGATCTTTGTCGACAGAAGCCAGGTAGAGGGAGATAAGGGAAATAGAGTTATCAAAGAACAATGCATGAGAGAAAGGATTGAAAAGAGAGAGAGAGTGAGAAAGAAAGGGGCAAAAGAAAATAGAGAAGAAGTGATCAGAAAAATGGTTGAGAGAGAAAGAGAGTAAAGGCATCATAAAGAATAGAAAAACTGGAGGTAAGAGAGGGAGAACTATTAGAAATAGCGAAAAGAAGAATTTATAAGTAATAAGGTGACAAAGAGAGAAGGCATAGTAAATGGAAGACAATGGAAAAAAGAGAGTGAAAGTGAGCACATCATCATTACCCACCAAATTGTTCGTTTTTTTCAGTTCATCGTGCTTAAACAATCGGCCGGTAAGCTGGTCAAACTCTTCTACACAACATTGAACAACGTATGTAAAAAAACAATTACGAGAGGTCGGAAAAAAGGTCTGGAAATTTTTACAATGACAGATTTACGTGATCGACTTTGCCTGCTCCTCCAATCCGATTACTGGGGGTCGAAAGTGCTGTCTTTGGGCCGCTGTCAATGAAATTTCGGGCGACAGTTCGCAATTGGAGGATGACCAAGATGCCGAGGTTGGTCAGAAGAACCGTAGAACAATAGGGGAATGTTAAAATTTCTTTGGATGGAAGGAAAGAATAAAAAGCTGTGTTGAGCCAAAATCCTATCCCCTTTGTATTTTGATTCAAAAATTGCAGGAGGCGGACGGACAGCCGTACACATTGAAGAAATGCGAATTTGAACTGCTTGACCAGCTCGGCGGCCATGATGTGGTGAGCAGTACTACCACCAACACTGGTGCCCCTAATCACCACCACCATTTGCAGTCGTCGGTGATGTGGGAGAGCGTACGACCGGCGACATCTTGCGGCACAGCGGTGGATTCGTTGCTGTTCCGATATCCGGACATGGAGGCAGTGCGCACCCGAATATTTGACGGCAACTCCTACGCCTTTGATGTTGTGGTTCGAGCTGTACAGGTCAGCCGAGTCTATTCCAACAGTTAACCCAAATGTCGCCATGCAACCAATTGTACACTAAAAAAAAAAAGAAATAATTTCAACATGAAGATGTTTAAAAAAACAATTTCGTTTTGGCTTTTTTTTAACTTATTCAAAATTGTTTCAGATTGTTTGTAAACAGACAATTCGACCTCCTCTTGAGCATGACAATTGGATTGGACTGCTCCGTTTTATGGATGACTATTTTGCTTCCAGACAAGTAAAAAAAATTAAAAAAACGGAGACACTACCATTGCTTAACCAGTTCAAACTGTCTCATCTGACGGGCACCACTGGCGATGTGAACATTGAACAGGAGGAGGACACGGAGGAGGACATAAACCTTAACAACAGCAGCATGAGCAGTACCAGTCCCTTGCTATTACTGGACGCAGGTATAATCATAATAAGCCTATCTCAGTTCGCAAATGGCTTACCTGGTTGAATGATGCCTTTTGTATAATTAAGCCAGGAGGGTGATGACTAACTGATTTACAAATGGCCTCGATGGCTGAAAGAGCCATCCCATATATTGGAATCCCAAAGTGGAGAAAAAATGACCTGGAAGGGAGGAAATCGTCTCTCCATCATTCTCTCATTCCCGGCAGGGACGTATCCAGGATTAGGATCTTGGGGGGGGGGGGGAGGTACCGAACCGAAAAGGCAATTCTTAAGGGTGTACTTTTATAAATATTTCGCCCGAACCTAGGGGGGGGGGGGTACCAGCTCTTTTTTTCTCTTACCGAGGGGGTCTTGGGGAGGGGGAGGGGGTACGTACCCCATGCAATATGCATAACTGGTATATTTTTCTTTATACTGTCAAGGTGGCACTGCTGGTGGAACATCACGTGCGGCGGTGTTGGAAAAATTCTGGACCAACCTGCTCAAGTCGTGCAACCAATTGCAAGAAGAGCAGCTGAAACCGATTGCCATTTGGACAGCGTCTGTGCCAGGATTGGCTGGCCTCATTCAAACGGTATGTAATCTCTGTTTGTCGGTTTGGGTGCAATGCCGGCTGTGGACGGAAAATGGCAAACCAATGACTATTCAAAAAAAAAAATTCTCATTTTGATGATTATTACAGTGCCGTTTCACCATCTATTCCCCACCGGATGTTCAACTTCGTGCAATTTCCGGTCCAAACAACCAGGTTGTCCGTGCCCTGTTCGACCTTGTGAAGCCCAATTTGGTAAGGCCCACAAACTTAATTTTTTTTTTTTGCTGTTTTTATTGCATTATTTCTACAGCAAGCACACGTCAAAGACTGCACAAAAACGCTTGACGTCGTCAACAAACACACCGAAGAACTTTGCGAGCTGATCAACGCATTTGTCGAACACTGTTCTCCTAAACAAACCGCCAAATGTAATAACTAACAAATTTTGATCAGAAAAATAGGAGGGGTTGTCAGAGTGTCATGCAATTAATTTTATTACGTCCAAATTTAAATTAAACCCAATTCGTTTTTTAGTACACAGCTGCAAGTCACCGCTGCTGAACTCTTCGTTCACCATCAATTTGACGGCAATTGCACTGCGCAGTCGGCTGCTTGTCCGTCTCCGTCTCGCACACACCATCAGAGAACTAATGAACACAGTGCCACAGCTTATGTCCATTACGGTACGGTATAAAGGGGGTGGTGATTTAATTAAAAAAAAACGATTGCATTAATTTTATAAATGTTTTATTTTTATTTTTCCCCGCCCCTCCTATGTTGTTAGGTAAGCAACAGAACACAGCCCAACGTGGAAATGGTGATCACGGAACAGAGAGCACGCGTTGCGCAGATGATCACTTACTATTCGACCATGTGGATTGCACTTTCTGTTCGACTCTTGTCTTCAAAAAGCTTAATGGCGTTCGTATTTTTTGTTCTTGCTTTCATAAATGCGGAAATTGGAAAAAAAATCGGGTTGCAATTTACTATTCGGCAGTTATATATCGAACTAAATGTCTTCTTTTTCATGGTCCCCATTTTATAACGGGGATCCTGATTCTACATTTTTTCTTAATAGTCTGTCTCTATTACACATTTTTCAGTCGTGATCAACAGTCCCAACGGTTAGTCAACGTGGCCCAGGCCTTTCTGAAGTACGGTGGGCCTACCATGGTGAAACGGTTTTGCGGTGAATTTGACGAAGAGCAGCAACAGAAGGATGGTGATGCTGCTACAAACGGTGCTGATGGTCAAGGAGAGGAGGAGGAGGACGACGACGATGACTCGTTTGTGCGTGGGTCGGACGAGGAAATTCCGGGTAAACGACGGATTTGACCTTAAAGTTTATTCATTTTTTCAATCTTTTTGCATCATGATTCTGTCTATGTTTCCGGCATATTTTGGAAACTCTGTTCAAAAATATTTTTTTTTATACAGACGACTATGACATTTCGATGGATGAGCAACCAAGTGGGTGTCCGCCTCCGTCTCGTTGGGATGGCCACCAACATCGGGCCACGACAACAATGGCAACCACAAAGGAAATGCAGCCAGTGCCTGGCGCTACAATGCCCCGCTTTGCGCGTTTTGTGGAAGAGCTGCTGGAGGGCACCATTTTTGCGCTGTGGCCCGAGACATCGTTGACGCTCCCCCGGTTTTTGGCGGACAAAAAATTCTTTGACGCACTCATGGTAGGCACAGGATGAGGACCATACCAACCAAGTCTTTTATTATTTTGCAAACCTTTTTCTTGTCTTGAATGAGCAGAGACAATTGATTAGACCAAAAAACTAACAGTTGTTTAACCATCATTTGGCCAACCCATCTTGGTTCAGACAAAATTTCTTGTTTTATAGAGTAATAAGCATATAAAAACCCCAAATACTTTACAACAGAGTTATTGCACAATGAGTGCTCGTCCTGTGTTGCCGCCCGAGTTGGCCCATGCCTTCCGTTTCTTCCAAGCAATTGCATTGTCCGGGAAGGGAGATCCAGATGGAGCTTGGTGAGTAAGTAGTGTGTGGTATATAGGAATGTGGAAGCTATAAAATATATTAAGTTAAAAAAAACAAGATTGAAACAAGCTTACAATAATTACTGATATTCTCTCTTTAATCCGATTCCCCTTCCCCCAAGCAATTAAAATTTTATTTCAAAACAAATATAAGATTGAATAACCTAAGAATTGCATTTTCACCAATGATATTATTCCACCTTAACTGGTCTAACTTGCCCAATGGACAAAAAAAAGAAATCTGAATAAAATTTTTTGTTTTCTTGTTTAGGAACCTTTTCGAAGAAGTTGCTTATGGCGTTGCAAACGAAGACGAAGTGCTGAACACGGTGCTATCTCTGATGTATGCGTCGCCGTCCACGGAGCTGTCGCCTCCCGGCGTCGCGACAGCTGCGGCCCAACGGGGCGCAAAAGCGGCTACAACACTGGCCAACGAACGCCGTCGCGCTAACCAAAAACAACGGATATACTCCTTGGCTGAATATTACAACAAGGTTTGGCTTTAGTGGTTGCATAAGTGGGCAAAAGAGGTGGGCTTACGTTAGTCCCAAGTTTCAAGGGTACTTTTTTACAAATTAGTCTTTTTTCTCGAGAAAATTGATATTTTCTATCAATTTTTAATCAAAAAAAAAACAATTGGGCAGTTTTTTGGAAATTCTAAGGTACTTGAATTTGCAGTTAAATTAGTGTTGAGTGCGGAAAAAGAGGCGTGCGTGTATGAGAGGGGCGTCCATCATTTTGTTGTGCTTTCCTAAACTGTAAGCAAATTTGCACAATCATTTCCAAGGTTATGCAAGTCTTCCGGGAACACAAACACCGCGACCACGTGGTACAGGCGGGCGAGAAAGCGGTGCGTCTCGCACGTGCACAAGGCGGTGCCGGCACTTTGAATCCGGACGCGTTGGAACTCTTGATAGTGAGTGCAATGAGTACAGACACCTTATTTCCCCTTCCTTCCCTCAAACATTCTTAATGCAAAAAACCATTTGTTATTTTTTTATTAGTTGAAGTTTTTCAAAAT
Source organism: Heterodera filipjevi (assembly GCA_039877585.1). Taxonomy (NCBI): domain Eukaryota; kingdom Metazoa; phylum Nematoda; class Chromadorea; order Rhabditida; family Heteroderidae; genus Heterodera; species Heterodera filipjevi. The sequence goes on from JBDPZO010000008.1 coordinate 9,310,230, forward strand.
TTACGTACTTGGCTTTTTCTCCGCATTGTTTGCCATAAGAAAAAGCTTTTTATTTATTCAGCTTTTTCTATTAAACTTTATTTTTTAAAAGAAAATATTTGGTTTTCTTTGGAAGGAACCCATTCCTTTGTATATACTAGCCGGGGTTCCTTACCCCATTTTGTATTGCTACACATTTTTGAACAAACATATCATGATAAAGTCATCGTCCTTCCCCCGCCCCATTCAGTCCGAAATATACACCACAATGTTCACGCAACATTTGTTGTCCGCTCACTATCCGCAAGCGGTGCGCGTCGTGTTGACCAATCCGAACACGCAGCGCCAAATGGTGTGCCTGCGTCAGTTGATCATCCATCTGTTGGACAAGCGCCAGCGTCGTGTGCTCGTCTCGTTGCCCTTTGACCGGCTGGCGCCCGAAGTGATGAGCATTTTGGAGGCCCGCTGCAAGGCATGTGTGCCATAATCAAATAATGAATGACAATGCTTGAGGCAGGGAGGAGTATAGGCGCTTTTTGCGTTGTCACTTTCTAATCCTTGATTTGGTTCTTGTTTTTTTTTATAAAAACAAATTTCCATTTTTTGAAAGGGGTTCTATTTTTTTTTTTTTATAAAAGCATTGTCAATTTCCTCTAAATTTCAGGCCGAGCTGATCAACGGGGCACCAAATGGTACCAATCCGATGTACGAAATCACTTATGCCTTTCTCATTTCCCGATGTGAATTTACTCGAGGTTGGTGGTTTGTTAGCCAAATATTATTTTTATTTTGGAAATTTTTCCAGCTGCCAAACTGATGTACGAGTTGGCGATGCGTCTCCGTCGTGAAATTCAGTCACGCGCGATGCTACAACGGCGTTGCGCCGCACTGGCGACCGCCTACCAAACCATGCAAATTGACATGGACGAGCCCAACATCAGCTACGAAGCGGCGGAATATGAAGTAAAACAGTTAATAGTGGCCAAGTTTGGCACTTTCTCTCTCATATTTGCTTTAAATTAATTGAAATGGCAATTTTTAAAGTTTGCAAATAACTAAGGATGACCAACTGATTGGCACTGAACGTCTTGCTGACGATGGTGGAGCCGGTGAAAATGAAGCGGACGGAATGGCTGACCGGGATTTCGAAATGGTTGACATGCAGGAAGAGGAGCAAGAAAGTGGGTGTTTATTAGCATCATTTTTAATGTTGTGAGACTTTCAAGATTAAAAAAAAACGTTAAGTTTCAACAAAGTAATAGCCTTAAGAATCCAAAAATTTATCTTTTGAACGATACCAAGATATTTAAGTTGGCTGGATTTGATTTTGGCCTTATGCTTTTAAACTATGGCAAAAAAGGAGTTGTGCATCTCTTTTTTATTGTTCAGCAACTGCACATCGCATGCCAAGTCAGCAACCGTTGCAGCAGCCGTCACGTACCCGTGTCGTGGTCACTAAGGAGGACGTGGCGCGACAACTGCTCCAAGCTGAGGCCCGTCTGGCACTGCTGGACGCGGACGCGCACATGGTGCCACCACTCGGGGACGAGGATATTTTGCGCGAGTCGCTCAACCACAAACGCTTCGACATGGCCTGGCTGTTAATAAAGTTGGGAATGCAAACGAAAACTTTTTTTCATCACTTTTTTCAGGCAGTTTGAGTTGAAACCGTACGAGCTGTTGGAACGTGTCACGGAGCAGGCAATTCGTACGGATTACGAAGGGGATGATGATGGTGACGAAAATGTCGGTTCATCATCATTCGGAATTGAAGCAATAGGAGACGAGAATAAAGACAACGAAGCAGCGGCCGACACAAGTTTGGGCGAAAGGCACAAGAAGAAGCGGGTTGTGGACGACGAGTTGGAGGAGTTGGACTGGGTGGTGTACAATCGACAATATTTGGGCGACGGAGGGTTCGTTTTATGGATTAAAATAGTACTGAGAAGGCACATAAGAAAGTTGAATAAGACTTTAAAAAGTACATATCATTTTTGCAAAACAAAACACCGCTTTCACTAGCCCAAGAAATCTCAGAAAAGGACAGAGTATTCTTAGCCTCCCACCTTTTAATCAGGGCCGATTTTGTTTTTATTTTTTTCCTTTCTTCAGCAGTCATTCCGCACATTGGCGCCTCGTCATTTCCTATTTGGACTTGGCCATGGAGTTGTTCCCGCATGACACTGCAATTTTGCGCACGGTCGCCAACACTTTTCTCAAATATTCGTTGAAGTTGCCCACCTGGTTGGAGAGTCGCTACAAGGTGTTTAAGGACGGAGATAGGGGAAGGTTCAAGGCGTATGTACCCTCTCCGTTCACCCTGCCTTCTTCTCCCCTTTAGCGCGTCCATTTTGGCGATTTGTTACGTCTGTTAATTGATTACGACGACCTTGGAGACGCGTTCCGCTTGCTTCTTTCCCTAATTGACTCGGCCCGTCAACGCCTCCGGGAATTTGTGGCGCGTTGGATTCGCACTAATCCCAAGGCAAAGTTTACAAACAAATCCCTTGTTTTGGCATATATACTCAAAAATATTATGTTCACCGTCTGGTTTAAATTACTCACTTTTCCTTCCAGGCAACATTCATCCCCAACGAGGAGCTGGTCACCCTTTTGCCGTACACGCACATCGAAGAATTGTTACGGTTGGCAGAAAAGCGTACGGACAGACACCAATTGGTATATTTTGTAGTTATGTGCAAAGACAAACCAATTTAGATTAAATTTAAATTTTTACAAATCCATTTCAGCCCATCAACGAGACGGTGGACAAGTTGAAGCAGTTCGCCGACTTCCAAAAATCGGTCACCAAGAATCCGATGGCATTTTTAAAATGAATGATAATTTCCTTGGCAATACGTTTTTTTTGTTTATTCATTGTTCTGACACAACCCTTTACTGCTTGAAATGTTATATCGAATATATACACTTATTTTTGTCTCAATTTGACTGCAGCTTTTTCCTATTTTTTGTTAACAATTTTGTTTTGTTGATATCTGTGCAACATTTAGTTTATTAACAAAAATAAATTTGCTCTGCGTTTCGGACATAATTTATCTTTTTGCTATTTTAGCCGTAGATGATCCCAGCCGGCAAGCGGATCAATTTGGAGGATTTATGCGACCCGGTAAGTCAGATTTGTCAGAATCTGTCGGTGCGTTTTAGGTGTCGTTAGAATTCCCGTGTAAAGCTCTGATCATTGTCACGTCCCTACTCCAGCTCATTCTCCCCTTTCCGTTTCCCTTCAGTTGTTGCCGCCCAAACAGAAGTTGGTGCCCGACGAATTCTTTGGTGTTTATTGTCTTGTCAGCAAAAGTCTGGAGAAATGTTACAAGGTAAAAAAAACAATGGTTTAAGAATACAACAACAAAAAAAAAAATTCAGAATCGTTGTTACATCGGCTTCACGGTGGACCCAAACAGGCGCATTCGGCAACACAACGCGGGCAAACAAGCGGGCGGTGCCAAGAAAACGGACAATCGAGGGCCATGGTCATAAAAAATATTATTTGTGTGCAAAGTTGACAACTTAATTTTGTTTTTGTGATAAATCCGGATTTTACTTTCCTTATCCAGGGACATGGTTTGCATTGTGCATGGATTCCCGAACGCAATTTCGGCGCTTCGCTTTGAGTGGGCGTGGCAAAATCCGAAACGCTCCAAGCGATTAAAGGTCAGTTTAATATGGTATTACGAAAATATTAATCCAACAAAAAAAACCCATTCAAAAAGGAAGGTATATGCTAGGTTGTTTCATAAAAAATGTTCACCTTTTATACAAAAAAAAAGACAATCAAAGTTGAAAAAGTATTGGTTGGGAGGTGCCGATAGGCGACACCGTAGAAATTTAGCGTAATTAGTGAGTTTTTTTTTTAAAACTGACTAACCCAAAATTACTGATTCTGATGAATTGGATAGGCGCGGCCGGCAAATTTTTCAAAATTACAACTCCATTTGTTATGAAAATAATACAATTTTTCAAACGTACTTCATTTTAGCATTTTGTCGACAACGAATTGGCCAAGCAGCGGCGCGAGTCACCCTTCGCCTATTCCTACCGTATCGCGTGCCGTATGCTGAACACGGCGCCTTGGTGTGAAATGGCACTCACTTTCCGTTGGCTACTCAGAGTGCGTTTTTTGTGTTTCTTCGTTTTAACCACTTTTTTGTGCCGTAATCTGTTTTCGACTCACTGAAATTGAATCTTTTTTTGAGAAATAAGACTAATGCTTCATTAAGAATTCTATTTTCTATTGCCTTTTTAAGGAATATGAGTTACCGTTTCCACCTGAATCGCCGCTGCCTGCCCACATGAATTGTGTGTACGGTCGGGTTCAAAAAACCAATGTTACGGTGCCCAACGATTTGCGCGAGTACGCGACGGTGCGCGACTGCCATCAGTGCCGGCAACAAATAGGCGAGGTGAATACAATAAAAATGGCATGAATATTATTTAGGGTTATATTATTTTAATTAGGGTCATTAAATTACTTTAATTAGTTAGTGCCATTAGGTCCTTTTAAATACGCTTATTTGTTACATTTGCCATTTTTCCGCAGATTTCTCAACTGCTTCGTTGTCAAGCCACTGAAATTTGTGGGGCTCATTTTCACGGTAATGGTGATTCACTTTTTTAACAAGCAAGCCTCAATCAATTAATTTTATAAAATAATTTCTTGGATTTTCATCAGAATAAATGAATGAATCTGATCTAAACCCTTGCTGGATTATTAATATGTTTTCAGTTCGTTGCCTGGCCGAGCATTGTCTCCATGAGCAAGGACTGCTCCAACTTCGGCTGGTGCCCATCCGCGGGATGTGCCCCAAATGTTCGGTGGACTTTTTGTGGGGCGACTTAGTGCGTGATCAGCGCACTTTGCTGCTGATAGATGACGCAAAAAATGAAGTGGACGGTGTCAAAATTGGTGGCGGACTAATCCCGAAGCGAGTGCAGAAGAGCTGATCAGAAAAAATGTGTGAATTTCACATTATGAATGCTTAATTAGGGTCATTAGTTTTTCTTCCAGCGAGCAAATCTACAAAATATGAGAAAACGAACTGTTGCTGATCAGATCCTCCGGACATCGCCTCATAAGAAGCTTTTGATCATCAGCAGACAGAAATGACCGACAAATAATGTGAAGGATGATGAATTGCTGCAATAAGAAAAACTTTTCCTCACTGTTTTCTTTATTATGTCACATATTAAATAATGCTATTAATATTTTAATAAACTTTGGAATCGTTTGAATGCATTTTTAGGCATTTTTTTCTCGTAAAATGACTAAGTACCCACTTTTAAGGTTTTCAGAATCACAAGTTTTTTGAACACAACCATTTTTTTTGCAAAATATTTACTCACAAATATCCCCTGCATTTATTTCATTAGAACAAAAGTAATTTTCATTAGTTTTTTCGTCAAATGTGTCCAACCAGTTTGTTATTTGCTTCTGTCATCTGTCGCCTATTCACTAGGGATGTGCGAGAAATGATTTTTACCGGGAATCGAGACCGGGAAATGACCCCGAGAACCGAGACCGGGAAATGACCCCGGGAACCGAGACCCCAAAAAACCCGGGAAATTTCCCGAGTCGGGAACCGGGAGTCTCGCACATCCCTACTATTCACTGTTGCTGGAACTGCTGAGCGATTGGTTCCCGGTCGTATTCTGCGTTGTCACACGAACCGCACTGGCGACTCGTTCGTACATGTATCGCATCATTGCCGAGATGTTCATTACACGCCCACTCAGTTCGAACGTGTGTCGACTGCCTGGAGACATCGCAGCTTAAAAAAAAAATCAGACAGGAGCGGCAAATTTACGAAAACGGGTATCACAAACTCACATTGTTATCTTTGATTCGAGAGCAAAGAAAATGACCTTTTCTGTAGAAGGGGAAGAAACTAATGGCACAATTCTTGTTCCTTATTCCAGAAATCTCCAATTTAAATAGCTCTAAAAGTTACAAAAAAATTATGACCTGAAAAACACGAAAATCTGCAAAATCGAGATTTTTATAATCTTTTTATCATAACTTTTTCAAAATAAAACCAATTTTATTGGTTTTTGGTATATCTTTCTCCAATTCCAAATACTTTTTGGCATAATTCGAATTGGCATGAATTGGAGAAAATAGATGGTCTTTCAGCGGCTTTATGCTCTGTCCAAACAGATCACTGCGGTAGATGGACCTCCAAATTTTCTTACATTTTTGACGTATCACATATTGACCAGGGGTGGGGCCGCGATGCGATCCGCGACGCGCGATCCGCGATTCGCGACCGCGGCAAATTTCATCCGCGACGGCGATCCGCGGCAAATTTCATCCGCGACCGCGGGATTTTTGACCATTTTTTAAATAAAGAAAATGTATTGAACGATTTGTTTAATATTCTTTTAATGAAATATTCGGGCCAAGAACGTTTGGGTCCCCACGTTTTGGCCCCGGGAACGTGCCCGGACGATTCAGAGTCGCCGATTCAGGGTTGCTGGTCCAATACCCACTACCAAAAATTTTTTGTAATTACTAAGAAATGAATTTTTTTTAGAAAACGTAAAGAAAAGACACTCAGAAATTGCCATTTTTAGGGCAAAATCTCCTAACAAATCAGACCCATATTTTCAAAAATTTTCTCGGCGGCGCCTATTTGAATCTTTAAAAATTAGGGTGCAATTTTTAGTGATTTTACTATTTTTCTGCAGCTTTTGTCACTAAAATTGTTAACTCACTATTTAAGGTTTCGTCACTATTTTAGGATTTTTGGAAAATTTTCTCGAGAAAATGCAATAAAAAAGAAAAAATGAACCTTAAGGATAGGCCTTAAAAATTTTTAAAAAAATACACCCCTAAGAATCGACTTTTTTTTACGCGATCCGCGACCGCAGCAAATTTGAACCGCGATTCGCGATCCGCGACCGCGGGATTTTTTCGTCCGCGCCCCACCCCTGATATTTACCATTTTATCTTTACCAAACAAACCAATTTTCCAAATTAACTCTTGCATGTCGAAGAAAAAAGAGAACAATTGATGAATTCAAAAATTTGGAGAACTTTCGAAACAAGTTTACAAAAAAAAACTTATTTAAACCTAATTTGAAGAAGAAAAAACATGAAAGGGACAAATGCTAAGAGAAAATTTTTCGAGTACGTTCCTTTCTTAATTATGGCCTTAAAAATTTAAAAATCCCGAGTAGTCTATTACAAAGGATGGGGAGAAGACAAATTCAATGTGTTTCAAAATCAGAAAATATCCTAAAACTCAAAACATAGTAAGGGTAATAAAATTTATTTTTCTAACTTTCGACTAGTTGGTGGTTTGAATTAACGCTCAAAGAGCTTGAACAAATGAATTCATCGCATTTATTTTATCTCTTACGTACAAACATATACACACAAATACAATAACATATAAGATACACAGGAAAAAGCGAGTTAAATCATACACGGATGCAATAAAAGGCGAGTCAGATCATACACGGTTACAACAATATATATGATACACACAAAATAGCAATAGTTGGCCAATGTCGTCAGACATTTTGCATCCCATCGTAGAAACATCATCATCATCACATCGGGTTCTTGTTGGCAACATGCAGAAGTTCATCCCATTGCGTGTCTGCGGGTGTAGTCGCGCGCCCTGTTGTTGAATTCCGTCCGATTCTGACGGTACAAATTCGCTGCGTCCGCATTGACCGCATTGTCCGGGTTCGGCTCACTCAGCAACACCATCATGGACATCAGAACTGAAAGGGGCAACAACAGTCAGAGAAAGACAAAGGTGAGCAAATTCTGTGACGACCGTTTACACGGCGCGTCTACCTTTTGCGGTTGTGTAATTCGGCGACCAATTTCGATCCAACATGTCAAGGCAAAGCTTTCCATATCTGTCGATGTTCGGGTGGAAGATGATCGTCTCGCACTTGACAACAGGCGCACGGAATGGGTATTCCCTCTGAAAGCGGATGTCCATCTTGAAGGTGCCGCCTTCGTACAGTGAGCCGGCAGGTGCACGAATTGTTGCCTTCCAATGCATTACGTCTCTGCCTTCTTCCGCCATTTGAACAGTGCATCCAGGGATTGGGTCCTTCGTATAGTCGGCGAATTCCTGTAAAATATGAGGGGATGTTAGACATTTTTATGAGACTAATAAACGATCAGCCAATTTGTCACCTGTCTAAGCCGTCGTCTGGACATTGCGCGAATGGTGCGGACGTGGGAAGAAGACAAATGAATTGTTGACGCGCTTACACGAAACAATGGACGATGAAAATACACAGAATAGAATTAATATATGTATGGAGGTCACTGTGAGGAGAATGTGATTGGTTAAAAAGAAATAGGACTTTATATACTATTTTGGTTAAACAAAAAATTAAATTTTGATTCAAAGAAAAAAAGGAAACAGGACAATTGAGTGCAGTGTTAATTGAGTGCCGGCGATTGAATGCATTCTTTATTTCATATTTGTTCATTCACATCAGGGCTGGACGTAATTGATGATTAGGCTTCCCAATTGTAGGTATGCACATAAATCGCTAATTTGCGCATAAAACTGGGCACACTTTTAATTTTGTATTTTTATAAAAAGTTCTTAGAAATGGTACTTACTCGGAATTATGAGTCATAATTTTGTATATTTTTGATAAGAGTTTTTGTTTATAATTTTTTTTTTTTTATTAGTGGTCTACTCTTCAAATTTCAAAAGCTCGTTTCTTCATTATAATTTTGCGCAAATTTCAATGGAGCTGAAAAGGGACAAGGGTAAATCCGATTTTTTTTTTCTCATAAGGCGCTTAATCATATTGTATTTTTGGGGTTAAGTGTTTGCACTCCCCTCATTAGACCAGGGGCGGATATGTTTCTGATTTTTTAGATTGGTTCTTCTGATTTTGGGAATTTCCAGATCCGAGCCCAGCCTTAAACCCGCTTTTTTCCTCAAGAGGGCTTAATCATACATTTGCGGGTAAGCGTGCCTTTCCCACCCCCCTCTTTAATTATCCTTAATCCTCTTTTGGGGTTAAGCGGTGCCTTTTCCCCCTCTTTCGCCCTCTAGGGTCAAACATGCTTCTCCCACCCGCTCCCTCCCCTTTCCCGCATTGGCACACCATCACCCACCCCCACTTTTTTTTATTGTCTTTTGCCCGTCACAACAGCCAAAAAATAGCAAAAGGGCAGTCTGGCGACAGCAGAAGCTGCTTCTTCTGCCAACATTCATTCATTCATTCTTCATTCGTCCGTATTCCTTCCTCTTCCCATCAACAGCAGCTTGTCGTAGGTCCCCTCCTCCTCCTCTTCCTTCTTCTCCTCTTCATTTTTTCCACGCACACATTTCTAATTGCGTTTGTTTGCGTCAATTCTCTCCCCCTCTTCATGGCCCAAATGCTGCGGGGAAAGAAGGAAGCGCTGGGGGGGGGGGGCGGGGCGGGCGGGGACAGGGCTTTTTTCTCCGTACCCCGCAAGGGTGGGCCAAACCGGGGGGGACATAGAAAACAATTAATTGTCCAGAGGACAAACAAGTTGGGAACATCTAGCTCATAGCGCAAAAGCACTTGAAAATAACTGAAATTTGTCTTAAATACACCTCCGCGGGGATGGAGGCCAAACAGGGGACTGTGTGAAATGAGGGGAATATGGGTAAGGGAAACCAATATATATGTACACACGCGGAGGATTTTATGGAATCGCTGTTAGCGCAACAAAAATTTTGCCGTTTATCCGTCCCAGCCGGGGTGGATCAACCTGCCGGGGACGAGGTATCGGGGAGAACAAATGTTCGGGGGGGGGGGGGGAGACGAGATTAATAGGATTGGGGATCCATCTTGCAACTCAAAAACCACAACCCCATAAGTTTTGAGAAATGGCTCCCCCCATCCGTTCTTGGATTAAGTATTCCCCACAAATAGGCACAGATGCATGGCAAATTGAGACGGTAACAAAACCGGATACTCTCAGGATTTTTCCATGGTCCTATTACTGTTCAAGGTATTAGGAATAAAATATGGCGTCCTTAAATTGCCCAAAAATTAATTATGTCTTTAGAAATCTCCCAAACTATCCTTTACAAAATTTTGTGCTTAAACAGCGAATCGTCTTCTATCTTTTTTCACACTCTTTATTTTTGCTGACACTTTTCTTGCTTCATCTTTGGTGCTTACAAATAATTGTCCATGCCCCTGCCATCATTGGCACCACGGGTTAAGCAATTGGCATTGGCATTGGAATTGCCGTTCCTCACGCGCGCACAGCCCCCGCGGGGAGGGACGTTTAATTTTCTTGGAGACTTCTCCCCCCCCCCCCCCCCCCTCATTATTTATGCCGCATTTGCATTGCTAATTATTAATGAGCACTCTCTTATTTTTTTCATTCTTTTTATTTTGGCGCAATTCTCGCGCAGCCGACAAACTTTTCTATGATGGCACTTTAAAAAATGTATTTAAATTTCGAAATTTATTTTTATAGTCTTATTCTTTTTTTTTGATTGTTTTAACAAATATTTAATGCCAATATTCTTTATTTGTTTATGTTTTTTCTTTCTTTTTAAAATTTCTCTGATTTTCTTTTATATTCTTTCTTTTGTTTTATTATTGCATAATAATTATTTTTTTCCTTTTTTCATGAAATTCTCTCCCACCTTTTCTTTTTTAATTTTCATTAAATTATTTTCTTTTCCCTATAATACCTTCTCAATTCTTTTTATTTACTGTGCTTCTTTTGATTGCTTACTACTGTATATGAACTGTACGTGGGTTATTTCATTTTTTTTTTAAATTTAATTTTTTTTTATATTTTATTTTAATAATTTTTTTTTCTTTTTTTTTCGTCAATATTTATTCAAATTCGCTAAACTCTCAAAATTTTGAAAAACGCTTTTTTGTGGCTGAATAAACAAAGCTCAGCAAGTGTATTGTTTGAGTTCAGTCTATCTAATCCACCAAAAATGTTTGTCGTGCATTTTCACTTTTTAAAAAGCAACAAAAAAAAAATATAAATTTCGAAATAAATACAATTTTAAATAAAATTTACCAAATGTTTTATTCTTTATTCAATTTTTACAATTTTTATTATTTTGAAATTATTTCATTAATTTTACAAAATATTCAGTTTTTTTTCTATTTTTGCTTCACACCACTTCCATTTTTCTTCCTCATCTGTTCTCTTTTTACGCTTTTCTTCTTCTTCCTCCTCCTCCTCCTCCTTCTCCCGTTCCCGTGCCATTCGTCTCCGACAATTTTCCTTTTTGGCATCCCCCGGGGGGCGGGGGGGGGGGGGGGGAGGAGAGAATGGAAAAAGTTCAGTTCAACTTCATTAGGCTGAAAGATTCTTCGCGGTCCGTCCGCCTCCAGCCGGACCACTCATCATTAACAGCACATTTGGCTGGGGGAGGGGGGAAGGAACGCAAATTTAATTTTGCCGAATGTCCGTGACACCTCAAAAAGAGGGGGTGGGCAAGGGAGGGGGGGAGGAAAAGGAAGAAGAAAGGAACACCACGCCAAGGGGGGGGGGGGAGAGAGTCGCGTCATGCAAGAAAATTTATTTTATCTTGAAAAATTTTGGAAATAAAACTTAAAAATATAAGTTTTATTTTAGTTCTTTTTCTTTTAATACCGTATTTCCTAAGATAGAACCCCCCCCTAATTTAGAACCCCCCCCTAAATTATAACCCCCCTTTTGAGGGGTATTGAACAATAGAGCCCCCCCCTAATTTAGAACCCCCCCCTAAAATATAACCCCCCCCTAAAATATAACCCCCCTTTTGAGGGGGGTTGAACAATAGAACCCCCGGGGGTTCTATTTTAGGAAATACGGTATATAAAATTGTTTTTTTATTTTTTTAGCCCATGGAAAATAGTAAAATAGAAAAAAAAAAGAGAATATTTTGGTAATTTTTTTTGAATTTCTTAGCCCTAAACACAAAAAAAGTAAAAGAAAAAGTCTTTTAAAATTTTAGCCGTTTATTTTTAATTTTAAAAGTATTTTAAATTTTCATTATTTTCAAATGTCATCAAAATCGGCGCCATCGAATAACGAAGGTCGACGAAAAACTGACCCAAACAAACAGGTGAAAAATGGGAAACAAATAAATTATTAATAATATAATAAATTTAATTTTAATAACTTTTAGTGCCGCCCGAAATTAATGCCCCACCAGCAGAACAACAGCAACGTGCCGATGAAGAAGTACTCGCATAGCGCCATCTTGACTTTGGACAGCAACAATAATAGGTGCACAAAAAAATAAAAAATTTATGGAAATAAAATGCAAAAAAAAAATTAATAAAATATTTACAGGTCTAAGCTGCCCATGGAGTTTGGTCAGATGAGGGCGCCAAAAAGTGAACGGCTGGCACGAAAACCGTACAACACGAATTGGTGGGGGAAAAGAACAATTAAATTACTGTAGGGCAAAAAATAATTTGAAGTCGTCAATCTGTGCCTAATTGGCTTTTTGTGAGCTTACTATACGTTAAGCGACATTAGTAGACATTCGGCTCTTGGTATCCATTTCTTGGCACAAGAAATCTTTTGGATTTTTGCTATTCCAGTCCCGTACTGACAAATCCCGGTCTTGGCTGTCCTGCTCAAGTTCCATTCGCGTGTTTCATGCCACGATAGTTCCGTCCATGCCTTGGCGTTAAGCCATTACGTACTGAAAATTCTCGGCAAAAGTGCTACAAGCGTCGTGAATTGAATATGCTGTTAACAGAACTCACCAAAAACACCGCTTTAAATTGTTACAGTACACTCGTCCCCCTCCGCGGGGAAAGATACTGTATTGGTGCGTGCACTTTTTAAAGGCAAAAAATTGGAAGAATTGATCTCCCGAGGGTGAGAGTGGAAATGTTGATCGAGTCTTATTGACCACCTGCTGCTCCCTCCTCCCTCATCCTCTGTTTGTTGTCCCCCCGGGCGATGTTCCGCCGTGGGACATCGATCACCGGCACCACCAAAAAGCACTCCCCCCGGGGGAGGCGAGAGTAAAGAGGCGGCCATTCGTCGATCGGCTGATCGGACCCTCAAAATCAGGTCCATATGGACACATCCCAACCCTTCACTGCCCTTGGGCGACAGGCTGGCCAACGGATCGACAAATCCATTGCTGACGGAGAGGGGGGAGGGGGCAAAGGCTATCGGATGGACCACTAATCCCATCAAATCGGGCCGTTCTTCTGCTGCTGCTGCTCGCTGTGCTGTTGTCCCGGCTTGTGTCTTCCTCCCGTCCATCCCGTCAAGTTTTCCTTTGTCCGATCAGGTCGCTCTCCCCCCCCCCCCTCTCCCGCTCATTTAGCATTGACTTTGTCCGATCAGTCCCAACCCGGTCCCCCTTTGTCTTTGTCCGACCAGTCCCAACCCAGTCCCCCTTTTCCTTTGTCCTATCAGTTCCAATCAGGTCGCTCTCTCCCTCTCCCGCCCCCCCCTCTCCGCCGAATTTGCTTTGTCCGATCAGTCCCGATCGGATGTCACCCTGTCGCCCGAACCTCCGTCCCCCTCCCCTCCCCCGGGGGGATTTCTCCCGCTTTATTAGCCATTGGCCCCATTCTTTTGCTGCCCGTACAATTCCGCACCAGCTGAACAAAAATGTGCGGAATGTCCTCTGTTGCTGTCATTTTTTTTGAGCACTCCCATTTTGGTTTATAAGTTGAGCATTTGTCCATTATTTTTAGTAATTTAAATGAAAAATTAATTTTTTTTTTAATTTTTTATTTCGAAATAGCGCAAAATATTTATTTAAAGGATGGCGAAAAATTTTTTGTTTTGTTTGTTCTCCCACGTCCTGTCGTCGTCCCACGAGACGGACAGCAAATATTTTGGCAGCCAATAAATGGGGCTCATTCTTTTTTTTTTTGAGTCATGAGTATCCACATACATGCGAAAATTTCTTTGTTTATTTTACTAAAAATTTAAAAAAAAATTCAAATAATTTTTTTTTTGTACCGGAAGTTTAGTTTAATTGGAAGTACTGAACATTGAGTTTTACTTTCAAAATTCATTGTTTTTTTTCGGTAAGTTTCTAAAAGAAAATTTTGAAATTTAGCCGAAAATTTGTTTCTAAAATTTTTAAATTAAATATAAAAAATGGCATAAAATTTCTATAAATAATTTTCATTAATTCATTTTTAAAAATAATAAATTTCAAAGCAAAGCAAAACATCGAAGCATGAATACAATTCTATAATCACTACAAAAACATTTTAACTGTTCTAAAAAGAATTTCCCGCCCCTCAACAATAATAAATTTTAATTGAAATAAAAAATTATTAATAATAATAAAAATAATATTACAAAATAATAATAAAATTTTTCACGCCATTAATCGCATAAGAACCTTTGACTAAATTAGCAATTCATCAGCATTCGCCAGCGATGGCGGGACGGACCTCAATTCTTCCCCCCCCCCCCCCCCCCGCCGTTTTTCTGCCCATTTTTTGTCCTTTTCGGAGTGCCATCCCCGCGAGGGGTGTGCAATTTTATGGGCACAAAGTCACGCAAACCAAACGGAGTTTCGCTTTCGTAAAAGGAAAAAGAAATCGTGAAAATGTTACTTTTTTTATAAAATAAAACCATTTTCAATGTTTTGTCCCCAAAGCACAACAAAACATGCACAATATGTTGGGGCCTGGCTGACCTCCTCCCCCCCCCCTAAGGGAATTTGGTGTATTTTTTCGAAATTTGTTAAACTTCCTTAACAATTTTCTGAAACTTTCCCATTCGTTTGTCGTAAGAGAGAGTTGAAAAGAGGAGTTTCTTTGATAAATTAGTCAATTTCTTACCAAATTTTTTATAAATTTTCCTGAAAGCACCTCCGTTTACGAAAATTTGAATATTAAAAAAATAATTTTTTCCAAAATTTTTTGTAGCTTCGAGTTTTCAGATAAAATTCCTCAAAAAAAATTTAAAAAATAAACATTTCAATTTACAAAACAGAGCATTCTTTCGTCCCATCAATCAGTTGAATAATTTTTTTAAGAATGCCTCCTCCAATTGTTCAATTAGCCTCTTCAACAGCGGAACATAAATAAAATAAAATTTCAAAAAAATGTTTGTCCATCACCAAAATTTTCAGGGACCCTCCAAATAAAACCCCGGGGGCGGGGAGGGGGGGGGGAGGGTAAACAAAAAAAGACGACGACGGACGACGCCCCGAAGGGATGGGCCAAAAGCCCAACAAATGGAGGAGGGTGGGCTGACTGGGGGCTCTCCTCTTGGCCATATCATTTTTCCGGCTTGGCCCAATTTTCACGCCATGGGACGGCGCCACCGAAGGTGAAAAGGCGGGCCGCCCGGAGGGCACTCCAAATTTTGAGGACCACCAAAAAAATGGAGGGCCAAAAAAATCACAGAGACAGAGGCACCCCCTTGAAAAAAATTTTTTTTTTGATTTTTGGGCTAGGTATGTTTTTAAGAAAAGCACTGGTTTATTTTTTATAATATATTCACCACCCCCTCCCCTCCTCCAGAGTTCTTTTCGTAATTTTAAAAAAAATCTCGGAAACTTTAAAATTTAATTAAAAAATCAAAAAAATCTTAAAATCTCGTAAACTTTAAAATTTAATTAAAAAAACTTTTCAAAAAAATCTTTGGGAGAAGAAAGGGCAAAGGAACGGCCCATTCATTTTTTCATTCGCTTAAGTGGCGATGTGCCACTTCCAATTTATTATGTTTGTGCTTTTTCAATTTTTTTCCCCATTTTCTGCTCTCATTTTCTTTGGCACTCAATCTGAACAAAAAACAGTAAAGACATTTTTCCCAATTGACACAAAAGAAAAAATCGCAATTTCGAAGTGCCAAAAGGCAAATAAATATTGGCAAAAAAACACAAAAGGGTCAGATGGAATATAAAAAAATTTTTTCTTTTTTTAAAGTTCGAAATTGACTTCAAAAAGTGCCAACAAATTGGCCTAATAAAATTCATTTATTTTTGAATTTTTAATTTCTAAAAAATTAAAAATGTTTAGAATTTTCATAAAGTCCCCCCCCCCCCTATACTAAAGGAAATTTTACAAAAATTTTGCAAAATGTGCCACCATTTTCCCTCTGCTACTCCCACCCGGCACCCCGGCAATTTTTGAAATGCGATTCCACTTCAGCAGCAGAGAATAAAGCCAAACATTGTCACACTTTCAAAAAAGGCGTCAATGACCGTGCCAAAAAAGGAAAATGTTTTTTTTTTGTTCCTTCGTTTATTGTTGTTGGCATTTTGTTTTGCGTGCCATTTTAAAATTCAAATGTTTGAATTATTAAATATGCTAATGCCAACATTTGTTTATATGTCCATTTTTGGAAGAGCAGCAGTGGCACTGGAAACAGTAGTACCCTTTTTGGCGGCGACGACGACGACGAAGGCTTATCATTGCTAGCCGCAACAACACTTACTGACGCGGAGGACGACGACGACGAAGACGCGAAAATGTTGCGCAACCCGCAAGCCCAGGGACGATCCCAGGTACAGTAATACCATCCACTTTGGGTACTGTTACCGTTTATGGGGGCCTACGAAGACAATGGTGTGTTCAGCTGAAATCGGACACCTTTTAATGGGGAGGGGGCTCAGCTGGGAAGAGAGAACTCGCAGTGGGTTCGATTTCACAAACGGTATGTATCAATGTTTAATTTACCGTACTCCTTTATACCGTATGATTGCTTGATCAATCTCCAAAACGTTTTAAAGGCACACATACGTTTTCAATGGCAAAATTTGGGCACATAATAACCAACGAGTCTTAGGCCATATACTCTGGCAACTTTTTGCGAGTCTAGTACATACCGTAATAATGTGTCCATTATCGTATCCCCCCCATACAGTCCTTCCGGCACCGACCCGTGCAACGCATGGTCCCAAACGCTACGCCCGCAGGGGCAGTGACGGCACGCTCAACGTTCGGCACTGTGACAGCGGACACGTCGCAGGAGCGGCGTCGTTCCACGCCCACCATCACGCGCCGGTGTAGCTTGCAAAAGTAAATTTAGAAAATTAAATTTAAAATTTTTTTGAAATTTTCCGCGTTCAGTCGCTCGCGCGTGGAACCGCGCATTGACGCGTGGCCCGAGCCAAAGCAACGCAGCGAGGCGGAGGAGCGTTTCCTGGCGCTGCCGGACGCGTGTGACTACACGCGCGTGCGACAGTTCAACATTGACGCGAAGGTGCGTTTGGCGCGTTGGTCGACCATTGGCACCAGGGATGTCACGGAATTCGGAATTCCGATACTTTTGGGGTCGGAATTCCGATTTCCGAATTTTGAAAGCCCCGGAATACCGATTTCCGAAATTTTTGCCGAATTCTCATCAATCTGCTTGCTAAAAACGCCAAGTTTAGTTCGGGAAAGAATTATCTTAAAAATGTGAACCGCCCAACTTGGCGCTGTTCCATATAACTTTTCTCAGAAGCAACCAAACTAAAAAATCTTAGGTATCGTTCGATAGCTCTTAGAAATTCCATAACTAAGCAAAATTTGTAAAAAATTTGGTCCAGTTTAAAAAAAGATATTTTCGAAAAAGTACCAAAAATTTGGCAAATTTTTTTTATAACATATTTTATTTGTAACTTAATTTAATTTTTTGAAATTTTATAGGCTAATTGAAAACAGAGTTTTATGCAAATGGTGTTTTTCCGCCTTTGATTAGGGAGCGGTGATCGCACGTGGCGACTCCTTCCGACGCAAACGGCAACAGCAGGTGGTGTACGCTCAGCGCAGCAACCCAATCGCCACGGTCGGCGCGTGCGGCGGCGACGGCGACGCCTCCGCGACCACCGAGCGGCAGTCGCCGGTCGCTGAACTCGCCGAGCGTTCAGCGAGTGCTGGCGCGCCGTTGCAAAGCGGCGTCATGTCGTCGACGCGCAGTGCGGCAAGCAGCGTCAGCAGCGGAGGCGGTGGAGTCCCCACGCTCGCGAGACCAGCAACAGTAATCGCGGACGACACCGCTGCTCCGTTTGAAGGCGTTGCGGCACGAGTGGTCGCCACGGGCAACAATGACGTCATCACCCGTCAGTCGCTGCACTCGCCACAGTCGCTGTCGTCGCCCGCGGCGGCGGAGGCGGCGAGCGGTGGCGCCAGTCGCGACATTGACGAGACGGCGAGCACCTCCTCCACGCTTAGGGTTCGTTTGCACTGGTGGAAATTCGGGAAATTTTTCAAGACTCGAAACTGAACCTTGAGATTCTTAGTAAATTTTGGTGATAGGGTCAAAAATTATTTTTGAAATTTTTTCATTTTCGAGTTTTGGTTTTCAGATTTGTGTCCTTGGCCAAAGCGGTTCGGGGAAGAGTTCGTTGATCAGGCGATTCAGCAGCTCCGATTATCGAAACGTTTTTTCGGACGAATTGCGTATGTTTCAAAAAAATATTTTAAATTCATTAAAATTAATTCATTTTCATTTTTTAATTTTAATTTTCTCTTTTTAAATAAGCTTTTTTTTCTAAATTTGTTTTTTTTTGCTTATACGCTAAATTTTTATGTTTTCAATATTTCTTTCCTTCTTTTTATTAATAATTTTCGTTTTTTTATTTGTGTTCAAAAGCAGGGTTGCCAAATGTGATAATTTTTCCATCAGATAATTTTTGAAATGATATTTTATAAATTTTTGGCATTTGTTTTTTTTATTTTTTCATTTGGCACTTTCCTGTTTTGGCATTTTGGCTTAAATTGTGGCTTTTTTTATGCCTCCTAAGTAATGGCACGCACTGGTGCTTTTTGTGTGTTTTTTTCAATTTTTGATTTCATTTTCCCCCCTTTTTGTTCAGTTGATGACACAAATGGTGAGACGCAACAGCAGAATTACTCCGTCTCCGTCAACATTGGTGGCCACGAATGCGACCTGAGTTTCACCGAATGTGACGACCTTCAAATGGTCGGTCCGCCCGAGGGTAAAATCCCAGAAAAAAAAATCACATTTTTTTGACCATTTTACCCGTGAGCGTCAAAAAAGAGCGTCAGAATGAAAAGCGTCAGTCGGATACTCCCAGACTCACTCAAGTACAGTACATCTAGTGCAAAAAATCGCTGTGAAAAAGATAGCCTTTTTAAATTTTTTGAGCCCCTCCCCCTTCCCCCCCCCCCCCTCCAATTGGGCTCTTGAATGAATTTTTAAATTTTTTATTAAATGGTTTCCTTCCCCTTTAAGGAGGCGGACAAGGACAACAACAACAAACAACGCACCAATTTTCACGCCTATTTGCTTGTGTACAGTAAGTGTGCGCTACCGTAGTGTGGAAAGCATCGGCATAAGGCTAACGCCGTAGCGGAAAAAAATTGACAAAAATTACCGTAGTGGGAGTTAAGCCAAAAATTACGGTGGTGGAAATATTCTGGCAAAGCTACCGTAGTGGAGGGAGCATTGGCATAGGCTACCATAGTGAAATGCTAAAAATAACTTTATTTGTGAAGTTTTTACAAAGTTTTACAATAAGGCATTGACGGACAAAGCCATCATTTGTAGAAGAATGCACATTTCCGGTCTTCAAAAATGTCGGGTAGCCACCGTAATATCGACCGGTCCCCTTGGCCTAAATCCCGGCCCATATTACTGTAGTTTTTCTGTCGAACACTCAATAATACTCTACCGTAATGAGAGTTTATGTAAGACTCCAAAAATTTGCATAAAAATTTTGTACAACTTGGCACAGGCATCGATCGTAAGGCGTCCTTTCGCGTTGCGCTCCGGGCGCTGGAGGAACTGCGCGAGACGCACTGTCCGGCACCGATCATTCTTGTTGGGTCGGCAATTTGATCACCGGGGGGGGGGGAAGAAAATAAAATGAATTTCCAAACAAAATTTAAATTCCCAAATAAAAATGCTTTTCAAAACAATATACGGGAGAAAAGAGCAGCCGAATTAATTCTTGGGAAGGATTTGGAAGGATTTTATCTGAATCTTTATCGTTTTTATCTTAAGTTTATTGAACGTTTTTTAGGAATAAAATGGACTTGGAGCGCAGAAGGACTGTCATGGAGAATGGTAAATTGGAAAAAGATTTAATTTTTTGTTTTTACCATTATTTTTTGTATTAAAAAAGAATTTTTTTTTTCTTTCCATAAATTTTGTAAATCTCCTTTTTTCATGGTAAACTTTTTTTAATTTAATGTTTTCAATATGTTTAGCAACTATTTTTATATTATTATTAAAATTCAATGTGTTTTTTTTTTGGGTTTTTTGTTTTATAAAATTCCCTTCAAATTTCCCAGAGGTCAAAAGTGTGATGTTGACCTACGACGTGCCGCACTTCCAAATTTCGGTGGCATTGAACCACGACGTGGACGACCTTCTGGTGGGCATTGTGGCACAGATTAAAGAGGCATTCCAAATGCAAATCACTGTTTCAAATGGTGGCGGTGAAAATGTAAATTTTATATATAAATTTAATTATAAATTGAATTTAATAATAGTACTATTATAATTATTATTTTTTTAAATGATTTTGGCAGATTCGTCCCGCCTCTCGGGATTCCAAGGACGGCATCGATTCGGATTTCCATGCCGCAATTCGTCGCTTTTCTCGTCGGAAAAAACGGTGCCGAAAATTAATTTGTGCATTTTTATTAAATCAAAAAAACGTAATCGAAAGTTAACTGTATAAAATAAAAAAAAATTATATTAATTTTTTAAATACTTTACAAATTTTCTTTTACGTTTTTATCATGACAAATAGAAATTTTAACTTTGAATTTTTATAATGACTATTTTGAGTATGAAAGTTTTTAAAAAGAATATAAAATAAATTTCGACCCATAAGCAATTTTTAATTAATTTAATATTTAAATATTTTATTTATTTAAATTTGTGATAAATTCAAACATATCATATTTAAATTAATTTTCCATTTTAATTTTTATTCAATTAAATGTGTTAAACTTCATTTTCGCTTCAGCCAAATGGGACTGGGCGAGGCGGACATGGACAACACGGGCAAATGCACAAATTTATTCGCCAAATTACGCCGTTGGCGCCGTGGCACAGCAAATTTGTGAAATTGGCACCCCCAAATTTTTTTCGTTCCGCCAATTTAAAATGTTTTTTTTTTAAATTAATTGAGGTTGTTTTGTTTTGATCATTTGCATTTCTTGTGAATTTCCTCTCATTAGGCCTTGTTAAATTGCGTGCTGATGAGTTGTTTAGTAAAAGCTCCCTTTTTATACAGATTTTCCACCCAAAATTCGTCATAACTTTTTTTAAAAGCAACAGAATAAGCAATCGTGGTACAATTCGATAGCTATAAATTTGCTTTATCAATTAGACATATTTTAAAAATTACATTAATTTTTTATTCGTTGCCTCTGAGAAATTATGACGAATTTTTGTCTGAAAATCTATAAAAATGGCAGTTTTTACGAAACGACTTAGCGCCGATAAACTGTGGTTGGTCTAAAATTGGCACTTTTTTAGGGGGAAAATTTGTTTTTATTAATTTAAAATTTATGACAAGACAAATATTCACACAAAATTCTATATGTTTTTTTTTTTTGAAAATATTTTATTCGAATTTCACGTAAATTTTCCAAAAATGGGAAAAGTGCCATTTAATCATGTGCCCCTAAAAATGGATAATTTAGTTTTTTTTAATTGTACCCAATTTTGAAATATGTATTTTCCGATTATTTAAATCACATATTTTTTTTTATTATTATTTATGTGTATTTTCTCATTTTATCTATATATTTACCTATAAAATTGTGTTTTTTTTTGCAGCAAAAAGTCGGCCGGAATATTCCTATTTGAGCGTTAAGATTCACAGATTTTTCAATGTTTAAGCTGAAGCTTAAAGTCTCATTTTCACCGTTAAGGCGAAAAACTCGAACTCCAAACTCTTCCAAAAAACAGATTTGGTTCTTAACAACATTCCACTCGATTATCCGTCTCAGGATGCTTTAGATTTAAATTCAAAATTTCTTGTCTCGAATCCCCAAAAAAAAAACGTCGATAATTTCCCCTAACTCAAAGTGGAGTACAAAAATTTGGGCCACCCTATGAATAAAGCCCAAAAACGTCAGTAAATCTTTCATCTCAAAAACGAAGATGTTCGAGTATTGTTACGAAACTTCTTTAACACTGCCCCCCCTCCCCCCGTTGGGTCTATTTTTGAGGTTGTGTTGTCATTTGTTATGCAATTTGCTTAACTAAATTTGTACATGTAAATGTTTTTGCATAATCATCACCATCATCATCTTCATGGCCATATTACCATAATTAGCATTATTAGCATTGCCATAATCATCTTCTTAGCATCGCCTTAATTACCTTCATCATCATCATCATCATCGTCATCATTAGCACAATTGCGGTCGTTTTGCGCAATTTGAAGAGTGCCAATGGAGGCAAAAAAAAAAAGTGGGCACAATAACAATAAACAATTTTTGCGTCTTGGTGATGCTAATATGTGCCATATAACACAATAATAGGACAGTTAATTATTTCCTCCCCCCCCCCCCACATTCGCTCCACTTTTTCACCTTTTCCCCTCCCGTGGCGACTCTCGACCCCTCCCGCCCCCCGGGCGTCCCCTCCCTCCTAAGAGTACGGCACGGGGCACACAAATGGCAAAAAAGCAGTGCGCTACTTTTGGGCCAATGTGGACGGCATTAAATCAATACGATTAGCCATAGGAAATCATTAGTAGGTGGATGGGTGGGGGTGGGTGTGCATCTGTTTGTTTGAAGCGACAAGGGGGGGGGGCATGGCGGCATCGCTTAGCCGAACACAAAAAGACGCCCCCGAGGGGACGGACGACGGCGGCCCATTTGTGCCAAGCAGAGATAATTAGCATTTTGCGCGAAATGCCGCCTGTCTTTGTGGGGCTAAATGTGGTCCATCAGCAGAAGAGGGTGTCATTTTCCAAGTCCATCTCTCTGCTTAGAGTTTAATCTTTCACCGAAGTCTGTGAAGCTGACATTTAAATTAGTTGTTTTTTTCGTGATGGGTCATTTCGTAAAAAGTCATTTTTCTAAATTTTTTTGAGAAAAACTCGCCATAACTTTGCTTAAAAGTAACCAAATTAAAAAAAAATTCGTATCATCCGGTAGCTTTTGATTAGCTCTATTAAGAAGTCAAATTTCAAAAAAATTGATTATGTTTAAGAAAAAATGGACAAAATTATAATTATTTTTTCACTTTAACGGCCATCAACTTTCTTAAAATCTAATCAATTTTTTTTTTTGAAATTTGAATAGCTTTAGAGCTAATCAATAGCTATCGGATTATGCCAAGATTTTTTCGTTTAGTTATGACGGATTTTCGTCGTCAAATCTGTAAAAATGGCCTTTTTACGAGACGCCCATGGTGGCACTTTTTACGAAGTGGCCTAGCTCTGTTTTTTTTGCCAATAAATGGTGAATTTGTTAAAATTTTGGGTAAGCTTAGCAGAGAAATAAGGACAGCTTGTTTCTTTTGAATTTTTCGAAAATCTTACGCCAAATATTGGTCCCAAAATGTCCAATGATTTTAAACGGTTAATGTCGTCAAATTCCATTCACAACATCAAACAAGAGACGGACCCTTGCGACATTGAGCCATGGATTGAGGATTGGGTCAGTTGGAAATGCGCAAATTTAAATATTAAAAAAGACCAAATGGTCGAAAGTCGAAGCAGAATACGAAATCTTTGGCCAAACATTGTAAGGCTATAAGACTGGCGCCAGCTGTAGTTGTAGGTTTTAGTTTAGGCTGCCTACTCCTTAGGCTTACGCTTAAGACTTAGGCTTAGGTCTTCCCATTGTTCAAATCAGAAATCAGATTAGGGGGTTCGGTTTTTGGGACGAGAAAAATGCCGACGTTTAAGAATTTGGGTGCTGGTTGGCAACAAACCCCATATCCATCCTGAAACCATTTTAGAATGATACTGCTCCAAAGGAACGATCCCACACGACGCCATCTGAATTCTATCACTGCCTAAGCAATACCAAAATTCCAATCGTTTGTTTTGTTATTTTTTTATATTTAAATTTTGCGTTTCATTTGGCATTTTGTTTCTTCCCAAGGAAACGCCTCAGCAACAACATCAGCAGCAAATTTGTAACACCACCACAGGTGCTTCGCTTAGGCAGCTGTTTCGCCGTATGTCCTCAAATGACATTGACGACAGTCAAACGCTGTGAGTTTTGGCATAAGAAAAATTTGTCGTGACAGATTCAAGTACTGGATAAACATGTCCCTCCAAGGCTTCATGATCACAGAGTTATTAGGACCAATAAGGCTGGACGCATGTTACGGCATTACAATGCGGCTTTGATATTCCGTAATGACGGATTAAGGGCTCAATTACGGCATTAACCGGGTTTTTGGTGTGCAGTAATCACGGATTCTGGGGTGGACACAATTAGGGATTACGGCTTGTGGGGATTACGGCTTTTTGGGTAGAACTGGACGCATTTACGGGTTACGGCATTAGTCGGCGCTCCCTCTGATGCTGCATGCTGTTCAAGAAACTTTGACCCAACTCCATGGGAGCAGCAGCAGCAGCCAACCGCCAACGCGGTCAATGCATGTTGGCATTTGCCGACAAAGACGGACATGGCAACGCCGCAGGCGAACATGCTGTCCACGCTTCGGGGCCGACTCCGATCCATCGTGTTGTCCAAGACGAAATTGGTTCGTTTACCATGTTTTCGAAAATAGAGTCTTTCCCTAAATTTGTGACCCTTTTAGACCTCAAATTTGGCCTTGGGTCGGTATCGGTAATTTTCCCGGGAAAAGTTTGGTCGAGCACACGAAAATCTAAATCGATTTGGCTTGGTTAAGTGAAAAGGTCAGTCCGGTTTCGATAAATCCCCGAAATCGCCCGCCAACCCGAGTTACTTTTATTAGTGATGTTTGAGACCGAAAATTCTCGAGACCGAGACTTGACGCCGAGACTCAAGACCGAGACAAGAAAAAAACCCGAGACTTTTCTCGAGTCGTGACCGAGACCCCAGAATAACTGTTACCCAATGTTATCAACCCGTGGTTGATCAGGAACGGTTTTGGCTTAGTTATTAGTCCGATAAATTAGTCCGATAAGCTTGTGCCAAGGATATTGCCTAAATTTTTCCACGCCTTTCTTTCAAGGAACTTGGCCCACCCGAAATGGCCGGCATTCGAAGGGCATGCAAAAGTTACACGGATGTGAATGAGGAAGAAGCGAATGAGCGGGGAGGAGAAGCACTGATCATCAGGGGAAAAGGCGGCGCAGGGGGAGGAGGAGGAGGGGGGA
The DNA here is from genome assembly GCA_039877585.1 of Heterodera filipjevi. Lineage (NCBI taxonomy): Eukaryota > Metazoa > Nematoda > Chromadorea > Rhabditida > Heteroderidae > Heterodera > Heterodera filipjevi. Next base: position 9,335,387 of record JBDPZO010000008.1, read on the forward strand.
CAACAGTGGCACAAGCAGGACGAATGGTGCCAATGCCAAAAGTGATCAGAAATAGTGCGGGACGAATGATCACACCAAAAATGATCACCACCACCATCTCCGCCGGCGGCGGAGATGGGACGACGACGGACAGAAGAAGGACAACATCCCCGTCATCATTTTTCGGTGATTTGTTGGGAAAATGTCCAAAAAAGTGAATTATTTGATTGCTAAAAATTCCGTTTTTAAATCCTACCGTATAAAAAAAAATCGACCGTATACAAAAAAAAGAGTTGGTTGTCAATGATCTATTCCATGAGTAAAATACACTTTGCTATATGGAGCATATTGCAACATGCTAATTTTTTCCATATTTAAGAAAAGGCTGGCAGCAATCGACGCCAATCCGCGGCAGTGCAAATGTCGCTCAACGCACCGATCAGTTTTCATGATTTGTCGGCATGTTTGATCAGCAACGGTCGAACAAACGCCGATGGCACGGCATCGAAAGGGTTTCGGTGCCGTGCCAAAAGTGAAGCGATGAACAACAGTAGAAGACAGCGTGAGAACATTTACAAAGAAAAACAGCAGCAGGAGGAGGAGGAGACGGAGAAGGACAAATGATAAAAGTGATCAGAAGAAGAAAGAAAGAGAGCCCAAAGAGAATAAATGAGAAAAAGTGATTGAACAACAAATAAAAGTGATCGATCGGACCAATTAAAATGATTGGACAAATAAAAATAATCGATCAACAAAAGGAAAGTGATCAGTCGAATGGATTTACGGATTTGGTCTTACAAAAGAAAATGAGAAACGGTCGAACGAACGAAAGGAATGGTCGAAAAAAGAAAGTGATTGCTCTAACAAATGAAAGTGATCAACCTTCGGTTTAGGCTTAAACTTAGAAAAGCTCGAATAATTCTAGGCTTTTATATTTTCATTTTGAAAACAAAGCCAAATTAGCTATTTAATATTTAAATTAAAAGCTAAACATAATGCCAAAATTGTTTTAGTGACAAATGAGAACAAACAAAAAAAAATGGGGCCAATCGGCCAATACATACTACGGCGCCAACACAAGCCAACTTTCAGACGTTATGTGTTTTTCTTTGCCAACCTTTTTTTCAAGTCTAGTATCATTCAATTGTTAAAATTTGCCTTTAAAAAATTAAAATATCTTAAGAAAAAGAATTAAAACTTTTTTTTAACTATTTTTTGAACTAAAACATTCGCAAAATCAAAGCTTATCTATCTTCTAAGAATATCTATCCTTCGAGTGATACTGAAGTTAAGGAATTTGGTTCGCTAAGAAAAAAGATACAATTTTCTAAACAAGGTTGGCGTCGAAAAGCCCCCGACCTCAAAAAATCCAGTAAAATTTCAAGCAAAAAATACATGCTTTTTTTTTTTGTCAAGACCCATGTTTATTCGCAAATTTAAAAGAATCAAATTTAGGTGGTTAAATTGCTTTACTGAAATGAATGGTGCGGTTCCCAGTTTGCCCACTATTGTTCAGTCGCCGCGCATTACGTCGTCCACCAACAGTCCGGCACAAAATTGTGCCAGTTCGACTAATCGTGCCATTGTTCGACTTCTGATCGGGCACATTTCCCGGCCTTTGCCCGCGCCCAATGACCAGGGCCATACTCACCAATGGACGGTGTGATTTAAAAAGAAATGTTAACATTTTTAAAAGTAACATTGCTTCGTTGAAGAAGCGCAATATTTTACTTCGGAAATTCACACTTTTTTGGCTTTCATGGCCAAAACCCTTGTAAAAAAGATGATTCTAAGCTTACAATGGCATTTGTCTTTTTGTACTCGCCACTTTTTTGGGCCTTCGATGTGAGAATTTTTTGTTTTTAAATGTATAGAGATGTTGTTTAGGCGTTGATTTTTCTAATTAGGTATGCCTTATTGTACAATATATATTTAGGTTTTTGTGCGCGCCACCGGTCCCGAGCAGTTCACAGATCGCAATTTTGTTCGAAAAGTCGTCTTCCAACTTCATGACAGTTTTCCAAATCCGACTCGAGAGATTAAAAAGGTTTTGTTTTTGCTTTTAACAATTTAAAGCACAAAAAAATTAAAAAATAACCATAATTTGTGGAGGGGGATGGGTGCTTTTTCATTGGTTTGGTTTGGTTTCTCAAAATTGCAAATAACGCATCTAAAAAAGGGCCCCCGTTTCGGGTCTCCACCGAATTTTGTGTGTCGTAGCGGAGGTGGGGCGCACAATTAAATAACATGAAAAGTGTCTGTCAATTTCTCTTAAATAAATTTACGTTTTTTTGTCCAATTTTTCAGCCCCCCTTCGAAGTGACTGAGACCGGGTACGGCTCCTTTCTGCTGCCGCTTGTCATTCATTTTGCGGGTCAGCAAAAGCACTTCAAAATCAGCTACGACCTGACACTGCCCAAGAAGGAGGCCTACGAAAAGTGTGTGGAGCACAAAATTGAGCTGGTCAACCCGAGCGCGGAGCTGAAGTCGCTGATCAGCAGGTGAGCCGGGCCAGAGGGGGGCAAGGACGGAAGGAACAGGAGAAAATTCCGCCGCAGAGAACTCTGACGGAAAATAATGTCAAATTTCCAAAAAAATTTTGTTTGTGAAAAAATTCCGGAAGAATCAAAAATTATTTAAATGTTTAAAAAGAAACTAAATTTTAATTTCTTTTTATAACTTTTTGGTGTTGTTGTTATTTCTTAAAATAAAGAACGTTTAAGGGTTTTTTTAGTTTTTTTTTTTCCGGCGGAGTTTTGGGCCAAAGAGACAGAGACACCTCGCGCGAGAGACAGTCCCGAAATTTTTTTAAGAGTGGTCGCGTGCCTCGCGTATGCCACCCTCGAAATGAAATTATTTTTTAACTAAAAACCTTTTTTGTGGGGATTTTAACGCTATTGGTCCACGAAACATAAGATGTTTCGAAAAATACATTTTTCTACAAAAGAGGGGCCTCCAATCACTGTAAATACTGTTATTGGTGTTTGGTGGGGAGGGGGGTTTAATCATTTCAATGTCTATCTCTGTTTGTTTGTGTATGTGTCAGGTATTGCCAGCCATGCAAAAGCAACAACATTCATCTGCACCACCGCCACAATCACCACTCCTCGACCGGCAGCACCTCCGCCACTGCCTCCGCTGTCCGTTTTGCCAACGCCGGTGGCATTGCGCCGTACCATCGGCAACCGAAGCAGCAGCCGCAACAGCAATCGGTGCCCTCCTGCTCCGCCATTGGTGCCGCCAATGCCAACAACGACAACAGCAGCAAAAAAGTGCAGTCTTCCTCATCGTCGTCGTTTTTGCCACCACCGCCGCCACCACTCTCCGCTGCTAATACGCCGTCGCCACCCCCGCCCCCGCCGCCTCCAGCGTTAGCACCAGCCGCGTCGTTATCATCGTCATTGTCATCGGTGTTACCTTCGTCGATCGACGCATTGTTCCAAACGCCAAAAAAACGCAAGTTTAAGGTGAGTGAAAAGCGGGGTGAGGGAGGGCATCATAAATGGGCAAAGTTTGGGTGTTACGAAATATCTCCCCCCCCCCCAAAAAAAAACCCACAAGGCACAAATTTGGGGAGAAGTTGCTACAATAAGTATTACTAGTAAAAAGAGTGTCCCCAAGTTTGCGGCACTGACATTTGAACTGTATTTTGGAATAGGCGCAAATGTCGGGACACGGGCGTGACGATGCCGATTGTATTATTTTTTTTATTATCAAGGAAAGCAATGGTGAGAGAGCGGAGGGTGAGAAGGAAGCGAAAAAAAAGAAGACAAGAGAAGAAGACAAGGAAAAGAAAACCGATACAAAAAAGGAAGATAAGGTGATGAAAAAAGTGACATGGAAAGAGAGTAATCAGAAAATAACCGAGGGAGCAAAGGAGGCAAGAAGGGAAATAACAGAGGAAGAGGAGGAAAGGAAGGAGATAATTGACGGAGAAAAGGAGGCAAGGAAGGAGAGCAAAAAGAAGATAGCTGAGGGGAAAAAAGAGGCAAGCAAGCCGACCGAGAAGAAGACAACGGAGGGAGAAAAGGAAGCAAGGAAGGAGAGCAGGAAGAAGAAAATTGAGGGAGAAAAGGAGGCAAGCAAGGAGATAACAGAAGGGGCAAAGGAGGAAAGGAAGAAGATAACAGAGGGAGATAAAGAAGCAAGGAAGGAGATCAAGAAGGAGATGATTGAGGGAGAAAAGGATGAAAGGAAAGAGAGCAGGAAGAAGATATCTGAGGAAGAAAAGGAGCCAAGGAAGGCGATAACAGAGGAGGAAAGGAAGAAGATAACGGAGGGAGAAAAAGAGGCAAGGAAGGAGATAAAGAAGAAGGTAACTGAGGGAAAAAAGGAGGCAAGCAAGGAGATCGAGAAGAAGATAACGGAGGGAGAAAAGGAGGCAAGGAAGAGGGTAACTGAGGGAGAAAAGGAAGAAATGAAGGAGGCAAGGAAGGAGATAACAGAGAGAGAAAAAGAAGCAAGAAAAGAGGTAATTGAAGGAGAAAAAGAGGAAAGGAAAGAGAGCAGGAAGAAGATGCCTGAGAAAGAAAAGGAGGCAAGGAAGGAGATACCAGAGGAGGCAAAGGAGGAAAGAAAGAAGATAACGGAGGGAGAAAAAGAGGCAAGGAAGGAGATAAAGAAGAAGATAACTCAGGGGAAAACGGAGGCAAGGAAGAGAGTAACTGAGGATGAAAAGGAGGCAGGGGAGGAAAGCAGGAAGAAAATGACTGAGGGAGAAAAGGAGGCAAGGAAGGAGGAGATCAAAAAGGAGATAATTGAGGGAGAAAAAGAGGAAAGGAAAGAGAGCAGGAAGATGCCTGAGGAAGAAAAGGAGGCAAGGAAAGAGATAACTGTGGGAGAAAAGGAAGCAAGGAAGGAGATAACTGTGGGAGAAAAGGAGGCAAGGAAGGAGATAAAGAAGAAGATAACTAATGGAGGAAAGGAAACAAGGAAGGACATAACAGAGGGGGCAAAGGAGGAAAGGAAGAAGATGACTGAGGGAGAAAAGGAGGCAAGGAACAGAGTAACTGACGGAGGAAAGGAAGAAATGAAGGAGGCAAAGAAGGAGATAACAGAGAGAGAAAAAGAAGCAAGAAAGGAGATCAAGAAGGAGATAATTGAGGGAGAAAAAGAGGAAAAGAAAGAGAGCAGGAAGATGCCTGAGGAAGAAAAGGAAGCAAGAAAGGAGATAACTATGGGAGAAAAGGAAGCAAGGAAGGAGATAACTGTGGGGGCAAAGGAGGAAAGGAAGGAGATAAAGAAGAAGATAACTAAGGGAGGAAAAGAACCAAGGAAAGACATAACAGAGGGAGAAAAGGAGGCAGGGAAGGAAAGCACGAAGATGACTGAGGGAGAAAAGGAGGCAAGGAAGAGGATAACTGGGGGAGGAAAGGAAGAAATGAAGGAGGCAAGGAAGAAGCTAACTGAGTATGAAAAAGAGGCAGGGAAGGAAAGCACGAAGATGACTGAGGAAGAAAAGGATCCGAAAAGGTAGTAGTGCGTTCTTAAGTTAACAATAACGCATACATTTTTTCAATAGTCCTGAACGCTTTTGATGTAAAAATTGCAAAAAGCGCCACATTAATGATCAGAAATATTTGTTACAAGTATAGGATACTTTACCACGATGCTTTAATACACTCTCTTCCCTCCTCCCCTTCTCCCAGTGTCTCCGTTGATCGCATCGATTGGTTGAAGCGCGAGTTGGAAAACGCGCAAGAAGCGGGCGATGAACATCTGTTGTTCCGTTGCTGTAATGCGCTGATGGACCATATGCCGAATCAGTTGGATTTAGATGCGGACGAGTGTACTGTAGAGTTTGATCTCAACAAATTTGACGAGGATGCGTTGCAAGCACTGGAGCAGCTGTTGCAGCAGTAGCCTTGCTGAATGTGATTGATTTATAGATTATGCCAGAGACTTTTATTTATTTATAGAATAGGTGAGAGACAAATATTCAAATATAAGAATTTATTCAGATTTCTGCAGAATTAAAATGTATTATTTTTGTGATTATGCCTTTTTTGACTGCCTTTTAAATTGTTTATATGCGTGTGTATTGTATTGTATGTGGCAAATATGATAAATAAATGCACTTTAAATGGCCAACTTCTAAAATTTGACTTGCTACACCACTTGACAGTTTGGTTTAAACTAGGGTAGCAACCCCGACGTCGGGGTTGGAAAAGTCGGGGGTCGCGGATGAAAATCCCCGACTAAATTTGTCGGGGGTGGCTGGGGAAAAGTATGCTTTCTTTATTCCCACAGTAACCCATTAAATATATAATTACATTTTTGGTGTAATTATAATTTGTGAGTTTTGTTTGTTATTTCGGGTTCCTACCAAAACACAAACAATTTACCATTTTACTCCGGAAAATTACGTACAATTTACATAAATTTTATTTCCATAAAACGGATTTTTGCTATTATTGGGCTTTGATATTTGTTTATTCTTAATTATCTTAATAACCTTATCAAAAATGCCTATCATTAATTTCGACGGAACTTTGACGCAGCAGTTATTGATAACCCTAGAATAAAAATGGTTGCCATTGATCATCTGCTAATGATCGGTCCCTGTTATTTAGGTTTAACTACTGGCTAATATTGCATTTATAAAATTATTTAAATTATATATATTTTTTTCTTTTCAAGTCATTCCCAAAACATGCGCTGCTTGTTTTTGTTTGCCACAATTTTTATCGTCCATTCACTACTTTTGTTTGCCAATTTGATCAGCGGAATGCCGTCGGCGGAAAGCGAAAATAAAAGTAAAAAGCGATTTCAATGATTAGCCTAACCTCTCGGCTCCGTCCCAGGGACCCTCAGCTGATTAGGCCTTAATAATGGTGCTGGTGCGTTTCTTAAATTCGCCAAAATGGGTCTGCGTTAATATTTGTAAAAACTTGGTTACGGTCCTTTATTGCTACAGAGTTATGATGCTTGTTTAGGAATTAACTGGCAGGTTAATATTTCAACAAATGTTTTCGACTTTTGTCGCCATTTCCTTAACACATTTTCTAATCCAGTGATTTGTGAATATGCAAAGATTATCATTGAAAACATTCGGATAAAATGGTGGCGGGGGGGAGGAGGTGTGATTAGAACTTGGCAATGCAATCAATAATGAATGCAGCAGAGCAGCTAATTCTGTATGCGCAGCAATTAGCTTCAGCAAATCAAATACTCAAAGTTTTAATTATTCCATCATCATTTTTTATTCTGACATTTAAAACTAAAAAATGAAAAATTTCATTACTATTCTGACATGAATACCGCCGACCGAAACACCGCTGCTCAAAACAGTGTCGAGACAATTTAAAAAAATTCTAGTGTTAACATTTATCAAAATATTCCTAGAATTTTTATAGTCAGGAAATTTAAAGTAAAATTGAACTTTCGCAAAATTAAGAAAAAATTTTGAAAAAAGGCTTATTAAAAAAAAACAGAAAAAAGTGGGACCCTCAAAGGAAATAGAGCATGCCAAAAAATTAAGGCTCTTAAAGGAAATACTGTATGCAAAAGTGGGCACACAATCATTTATGAGTGATTATATAATCACGACTTTTAACATTTTTTGAAACTACAAAATTTGATTGATGAATTTTATCGCCAAAATGTAAGCACAATCATTATAAAAATTCCATAGATCAAAAGCAATTAAATAAGTTAACCATAAATTACAAAATAAAAACAAATAAGTGAAATTTAGCATAAATAAATAGGGTTGGCACTTTTAGTCATAAAAAAATCCCAAAAAGTCAACTAAAAAAGTCCCGAAAAATGACAAAAAAAAACAACAAAAGTCACGGAAAATTTAAAAAGGCGCCAAAACATGGCTAGCTTAAGTCATAAAATCTCAAAATGAAAAAAATCATTATAAAGTCAAAAACACGTTTTTCTTATGTTTTAGGCCACCCCAACAGAAAAAAATGATTTGACTAAAAGTGCCAGTCCTATAAAAAATAAGATTAAAAAGATTAAAACATAAACATAACAAAGTTTCAGGATTAGTTGTCCGAAATTTCACTTTGCTTCACGACGTGACAAAAGCAACTAAAAAATAGGAAAAAATGCTAAATGAATTAAATGAGACGGTAAGTTGTCCCAAGATTAGATGCGGACTGAGAAATCAATGTGGGCGAAAAAAAATAAATTTCAATTTCAAATTTTTTGTGTTGACTTTAGTGCTAACAAAAAACACCTCCACCCCGGGGTTTTTTCGGTAAATTTTTCCTAGAAATTTCAGTTCGCATCTTTTTTTTGTGCTTCACCTTCACAACCGCGTGCATTAATTCGTTTTATGCCAGAAGGGGTGCTCCCCCCCCCCCGCCCCCTTTTTTTTTTTTTGTTAAATTCGAGCCTAAAATTTTTTTGCATTAATCGGTAATCTCTTCTCCATGATGGCATTCTCCCACCATTTTTCCAACTAAAATGTCAAGTAAAAATAGGAAATAGCCAAAATTCCCATACAAAAATCAATTCTACCATAATCAACCTTTCTCTTTTCAGGAAATAGCCAAAATTCCCATACAAAAATCAATTCTACCGTAACCATCCTTTTCCTTTTCTTCCTTTACTGTGCCCCATCCTTTCCCTTTTCCTCCTTTACCGTGTCCTTCTCCTCCGGTTTCGCCATTTTTCGGCTCATCCGTTTCCATTGTGTCTTCCTGGTTAAGTTGCGGTTCATTGTGAAGCAAAGGACAGAAGTTGCAAGCTAAATGATGAAAAAAATTAAATGTAGAAAAAGAGAAAAGTTAATTCTTAAAAAAAACTTTTTGGTACTTTCCTGTTATGCGACTACAAGTCAAAATATAAAATCAACAAAAGGGCGTGTAGAATTGCAAATCTATGCACCAAAATTATTTAGGAGGCATAAATGCCACAATTTGAGCTAACTTTTGTCAAAGGGGTCTGCTCGACGATTTTTAAAATTTTTGCGCCAGAGGAATTCACACAAAAAAAGTCACGCATTTTTGACTTGTAATCCCATAACAGTAAAGTACCTAAAATTTGTGTCTAAACCGGAAATAAAAGGCTGGACCCTTTTGAGCACCCCCATTTTTCACCTCCTGCAGTAGTCGAGTTGTTAGATAACATTTTTTAAATATTATTAAAAATAAATAAATATTAAGAAGAAAAAACTTAATAAGAAGCAAATTATAGCAAATTTGCAAAAAATTGTAAATTATGAAAATATTGCAATTTTAATTGTCTTAAATAAATGATTTCTAAATTGCTTCGAGCAAAAAATGGGTGATAAATGATGACAGATGGTGACAGGTGAATGGATCAAAGAATGTGCCATTGTAAATAGTCATTAAATGGATTAAATTTGACTTATTTTCGGTACTTTTTCCCTTCTCAAATATATTAAAAAGGGGCTTAAAATAGTTTGTAAAATTTTATTTAAATTTATTATAATTATTTTAGGGGATTGATTAATTGGGGTCAAAGGCAGTTCGTAGAATTTCAAATGGATGTGGCCGTAACTTTTTTTGTTGTCAACCAAATTCTTCGAACTTGGTATCATTCCAATGCTCTTTATGTTTAGAAGCGATGATTAGGCAGAAGCTAATCGATTAAGCATCTTACAAAAAAGTTATTATTTATAATTGCGAAAAAGTCTGCTTTTGTGAATTTTTAATGTTCTTTAAAATTATAACTTTTTTGTGAGGTGTTTAATCGATTAGCTTCTGCTTAATTATCGATTCTAAACCTGTTTATATCGTAATCCACGATCAACCGACCCTCTGAAAAGCCATTTAAATAATTTCATTATTTTCATATGAGAATTTAAGAAATTCTCGCTTTCATAAAAATTATTTTCTTGAATTATAATTTTTTATGAGCTGAAAATTAGGGTTTCACTACTTTTGTTTGCCAATCTGATCAGCGAAATGCCAACGACGGAAAACGAAAATAAAAGTAAAAAGCGATTTGCAATGATAACCCCTATCTCCCGCTCCCTCGGCTCTGTCCCAGGGATCCACCTTCCAGCCGATCAGGCCCTAATAATGAACCCTGCAGGCTTTTTAAAAAAAGCTAAACCAGTCATCCAGTTTCAGCGGCAAATTTATCTTTCTTACCGCGATGTGCCGAAAATTTCAATAAACGAGTCTAAATTATGGAGAAATCGAACGCTTAAAAATTTTGGTGATTTGAAATTTAAATCCAATTTTTGATATTTAACAACAGCAGGAAATCGTCTCTACTCTATCGTCTGTATAATAATTTGGGAACATTGGACAGATGGGCAAACGGTGGCACATTGGTACAATTTGACGGGCCAATGCGAATCAGTGGTGAAATATTGAAGACATTTTACATTTAAAAGAAATTTATTTGAAAAAATGAATAATATTACGGTAAGTTACCGGAGTAAAAATTTTCATTGTCAGGGAAGTACTGTTTCCGTGGCATTGGTCGAGCCGTTTCAGCATTGGCAAACAAAGTTTTTCAGGGTTTTAGAATTCGTGGGTACAAAAAAATGAATTTGTTAAAAAAATCACAAAATATTTCGCCAAATTTACTCAAGGGATTAGGACTCTGATCTTTCCATACCAAATCCTTATTAACAAAAGATAAACAATACGCCAAATATTCTTTTTTTTTTCAAAAAAAATGTGTGTTCGTCGCTAATGGTAAAAAAACAACTAATTGTAAGTCCAAAAAAAAACCCCTCTTTTTTGACGCCTTCCAAGTAAATCCTCAGATCTGACAACCTTTTTATATTGTTTTAGGAAGGAGAACGCATTTTGAATTGAGGTCTCTAAGCAATCCCAAATTTTAAGTTAATATTTGCTGTTCGCATGCGAAACACAACAATCATTTAAAAAAAATCTAATTCGATATTCCGACTTCGGAATAGTGTCAAATCTATTTTTTAAGGTGTCTGTCGACTTCTTGTAAAAATCTTTTGTTATTTGCTTTGTTTTCCAAATTAGTCTTTCGTCGTTGTGCTCATCCTTCTTACCATGGGCCGTGCACAGTTCGAATACGACGAAGTCGGCAACACTTTTTACTATGTGATTGTATCTTTTTTTGCCGTCATTCTCTTCCCGCTCACCCATTTCCTATGGCCATCACTGCGTGAGTTTTTTCCGTCAATTTTTCAAAATTTATATATGAAAAAAAGAGAAAAAAAATATTTTCTTATATTAATAGGAAAAATCAGGGCTATCTATTTTTTTTTTAACACTAACATGAAAATTTTCGTTTTTTAGCCAAGCGGACGGAAGTGCTGAAGAGAGGCTGTCGTTGTGAGGGCGACTTGGTCAAGCGGTTTCGCAAAGAGCAAATAAAGCCGTGGGAGAAGGCCAAATGTGTGATCAAAGGTTTGCGTTATTCGCTCATTGGGTTTTTGTGTTCGTTTATATAAATCCACAAGAAATACTCTTTTTTTTTTGGGGGGGGGGCATACATGTAAAAGGGGGGGGGGGGTCAACCAAAATTTTTGCGAAGGGGTCTGGAGGGGGGGGGGGGGGTCGAGGGGGGGGGGGGTCAGCGGCCAATTTTGCGAAGGGGTCCGGCCATGTAAATCGACGACCTTTTTTTTTTTTTTTGCTTTCTAAAACCTCTTTTTTTTTTTGCGGCGCGCTTTTTCAAAAAAAAATTTGGGGATTGAGGGGGTCCGGCGGTGCCGATAGGCGCCGCCGGGAAAAATTTTGAAAATTTGAGTGCAATACGTTAACAGATTTTCACCAAAAATTGCTAAATTTTTGCTATTTTAACGCTTTTTTTGCGGCGCTTTTTCCAAAAAAAACTTCGGGATTGCGGGGGGTCCGGCGGCGTCGATAGACGCCGCCGGGGAAAATTTTTAAGTATTTTAATGAATTTTGATAAGAAAATTTGTTCAATTTTAAAAATTTCCCCCTTCGCTACGACCCTGACCCTCCCCCCCCCCTTCGCCGGCGACCCCCCCCCCCCCCCCTCCACCTCTTTTACACCGGCCCTCCCCTCGATGCGAAGGGGTCCCCTATTTTGGGGCCCTTTGCGGGCGAAGGGGGGGGTGGGGGTCGACCCTCCCCCTTTTACATGTATGGGGGGGGGGCAAAAACGCTACAATAACGAAAAATCTAAAATACCCATTTTGACCCTAATTTTGTTTAGCGTTTGTCCTGCTCATTTTATGGGTTCTGTTCATTCTGTTGGCCTACAAAGTTTCGCAGTTGGAACAGACATTTGAGGAGTGAGTTTGTTTTTTGTCCGTTAATTATACCCTTTTTCTTTCGACTATGTCTTGCAAATTTTTAGGTATGACCCGTACAAAATACTCCAACTTGACGTGGTAAGTGGTTTATTCATTAAAAGTGCGCACCATTCTTAATTCAAACTAAATTTTTTTCATTTATGGAAACCCAAAAGCAACTTCCCCCAATTTGCTCAGTATTTTTAGAGCTTCGGTCTCAATCAAGTTCAAGCTTTTGTCTTTTACCCGGATTGTTTAGAATTATGTTAAGGGTTTTCAAAAACTCAATTTGCGAGCACAACACTAAGATTTTTTACAAAAAAAAAACCATGTTCAAATAAGTCATCTTTAAAAAGACAGAGATAAAATTATTCTGATTCTTTTGGGCTCTTGTTCCTGATCTTTAATCCAAAACGCAGCAAATTACATTTTATTTGCATCATGTTTGGTATTAAAATCCTTGGATACTTATTTCAACCACTTTCAAAAATTGACAAATGGGGAGGCAGCACCACTTTTGCTTAAAAAAAACTAACGGGATAATAGCGTTTCTTAAACCATTTTAACGGGGTTTTACTTTTATTTTCTAAATAGGATGTTGAAGTTGGCGACATCAAAAAGAAGTATCGCGAGTTGAGCAAACTGCACCATCCGGACAAAGGCGGCGACCCGATGACCTTCGACGCCATTGTCAAGGCGTACAAAGCGTTGACGGACGAAGAGTCGCGCGAGAATTGGCGCCTCTACGGCAACCCGGACGGGCCCAAAGGTGACGGGAATAGTGCACGACGGCATTGGCACTTATAATTTTCAGAAAAAAAAAAAATGAAAATCACTTCAACTAAGACGGGTGGATAAATGGTCGGCTCTAATGCATTTTATGAGTCCAATTGCACTTAAGATGTCCAATTAGAGTTTATGAGTCCAATGAACAGACCATCCTTGGTATTATGGATCATAACTTCCTTCCTGGGTAATCACATGCATGTGCAAGAGGTGTCTCGACACCCCCACTCCCCCCTTATTGACAAAAAAAACCTTATGCCCAGAGCGATGTAAAGGACCTAAATAGAGTCACAATGTCAAAGATTGGTCTAATTTTAAAATAATGTTGCAAGAAAAAAGGACTTGCATATCTATTTCAATACAAGAACTTGATGCCACCATGATATTACAAAAAAAAAAGAAAACATTGTTCATTTCCTTGTTGATTTCCTCCCCTTCTCAGCCACAACTTTTGGCATTGCGTTGCCCAAATGGATTGTCAGTGAGCAGTACGGCGGTTGGGTGCTCGGCTTTTACGTGTTCATCTTTTTGGTCATTTTGCCGGTGGCCGTGGTGGGTTTTCAACAAATTCTTTAATTTGTCAGATTAAATTCTTTTTTCACCTTCACCCATGAATGTTTTTTAGGGCTTCTGGTGGTACAACTCGATCAAATACAGTGCGGACAAAGTGCTGCTGGAGACCACTCGTCTCTACATTTGTTTTTTGCACAAGACGCCCAGCATGGAAATAAACAGTCAGTGCCATACGGGAAAAGGCTGAATTGCGTTCAGGACGTTTCGGACATTGGCGCCCAGACAATTTACCGACATTTAGAAGCAAAATTAGTTCGGATTTCGCATCTATGCGTAATTCGAGGCGGAGACTTTTAAAGACATAATTTTTAAGATTAAATAGAGTGGAAAGGGAAGAGGAGGGAGGGACGGACCATTTCAATTTTTGGGTTGGCAAAACTGATTTCCTTTTCTTAGCCATTTTCGGCGAAATAAGAAAGTGAATTAAAATGTGAAAATCACTGTCATCTCCTCTCACTTTGACAGCAACTTTGAAAGAAATTGGGATTGCGTTGTCACTACTCTCTTTCTTTTCACTTTCTCCAGGGGTCATCATGGTGTTGGCCGGCTCGTTCGAGTTCTACAAGAAGTACAACGCGGACGTGGTGGAACGCGAGACGGACAATGTGGAGATGCCTCGAGTGATCCGCGAACTGCGCAACCTGGGCGAGAACAAGAAGGAATACCCGTTCTGCAACGCGTGGAGCCTTAAGGCACGCACGCTGATCCATGCGTACTTGACGCGTGAGCCGTTGCACTCGCCGCGCTTGGAGACAGGTGAGAAGGAGACAAATGAACTATCCTGGCACCGTCTTTTGGGACGTGTCCGACCATTGCGTCCTCGGACATTGTGCCTAATGGATTTTGCGGTACACTCCAAAAGACAGCCGGCCGAAACACAGACGGGAAAAATTAAAAAAAAAACCCTTGGGTTTTTTAGGCAAACCGAAAGATAACTTGTTTGAAGAAAATTTCTGAAAAATACCAAAAAATCTGAAATTTTTATAAAAAGGTTGCTAATGGCGACGCCTAGCACCGCAAGCGTGCCGCCCATTTTTTTTGGGTTTTAAAGTCGTACATTTGTGTATTCCACGGGCATGATATCAAACGAACATTTGTCCCTGAAATAAATGATTCGGGGGGGAGGACAGTGTATACGCGCCAAATAGTGTATATTCTGTTTGTTCGTAGATCAAACCTACATTGTCGGTCGTTCGCTGCAGTTGGCCGAAGAAATGCTGCGAGTGCTCATCCAAATGATCCAAGTGCCGATGAGCCCACGGCAGCCGACCATCGACACGCTGGAGAATGTGCTGCGCGTCTTCCCGATGATGGTGCAGGCGTTGTGGCCGCGGAACAGCGCGCTGCTGCAATTGCCGCACGTGCGCGAGCAGAACATTGCCTATCTGCGCAAAGTAAACCATGGGGGGTGAAACATTGACTGAAAATTCCGCGAATCGCTGAGAAATTTGTCATGGTTACATACAGTGGAGAGAAAAAAAAATACTACGGGTCTCGGTCTCTTTCTATTCCTGCTGGAGGGCATGGGAAAATACCAACGAAATTTTGCAAAAATATAATATTTGCTATTTGCAGAATCGAGTGATCACATGCCAAGACTTGGCCCAACTCAACGAATTCCGGCGCAGGGCTTTGCTGAACACAATCACGTCGGACCAATATGAAGATGTGAGTACAATATATGAACGCTGGCACTTTTTCACTCTTTTTTTTCTTTTCTCCATCAGTCACTTCTTAGTTGGGGTCCTGTATTTCGGTTAGTCGGGTTTTGGACCAGTGATGCCGCGGGTTGAGAAAAAGTTCGGGTTCGGGTTTCGGGTCGGGCACTCCAAAATTTTCGGGTTCGGGTTTCGGGTCGAGAAAAACCTCGGGTATCGGGTTTCGGGTTTTTGAAAAAAAATAATAAAAATAATGCTAAAACAGTTGCCATCGGCTGAGCTCTATTTTAAAGGACCGATAAGGTGATTTTCAACTATCCCTAAAGTGCACTCTTTTGAAAACCATAAGAGGGACCCTACTGATTTTTTTTTAAATTTCTTTATTTTTAAAATTGACCAAAATAAATGAAAGGGTCCCCCTCTGATATTTTTTCAAAAAGGATAACTTCCCAATTAGGCAATTAGCGCCAAAATTTTCATCAAAGAAGTAAAAATGGTTAATTTATTCAAATGTTTGGTTTTCACCGGGGGGGAAGGCGGTGCCGATAGGCGCCGCCGGGAAAAATTTTGAAAATTTACATGTATTTTGTAACAGATTTTACACCAAAAAAATAAATTTTGTAGATTTTTTTTTGATAGATTTTGGAAAAACATAAGCGAATTTGGGGGTCCGGTGGTGCCGATAGGCGCCACCGGGAAATTTTTTTTTAAAATGGGGGAATTTATTAACGAATTTTGTCTTAAAAATATTCAATCAAAAATATTCAATTTTGAGGCTTTATTAGAAAATTCTTAGAGCTGGTGGACCGGCCGGTGCCGATAGGCGCCGCCTGGGGAATTTGCAAATTTTGGTGTGAATTTGTTAACAGATTTTGACTATAAAATGGTTAATTTTAAAGAATTTTTTGTAAAACTGGGAGTCACTCTGTTCTTACCAGTGCATATTTTTATCGCCTATGCCGCGGGTTGAGAAAAATTTCGGGTTTCGGGTCGGGCACTCAAAAAATTTCGGGTTCGGGTTTCGGGTCGAGAAAAACCTCGGGTTTCGGGTCTCGGGTTTCGGGTTCGGGTTGGCATCACTGTTTTGGACCATAAAATTAGCTTCTTCGTTTTTAGGCCAAAAATTTGGCTCGATGTTTTTTTATTTACCTCCTTCCCTCAATTTTTAGATTATTTACGTGCTCGGCATGATGCCAAGACTGGAGATTGAGACGCGCATCGAAGTTCAGGGGGAGGACGACAAGGAGACGGTCACTGTCGGCTCCGTGGTCACATTAAAGGTATTAAATGCATTCCTTTTTTCAACACTTATCACCATGTAACAAAATGTAGTGTTCGGTTTATCTTAATTTTGATTTTTCTAACCCTTGTAAAAGATGGTTTTTTTAAAAAAATGTGTTTTTAGGTAACACTGCGCCGTTTCCCGCTGCTGGACGCAGACAAGCGGAAACAGGAAATAGTGGAGGGTCCAAAGAGTGCGGCAGACAGCAAAGCGTTGGGCATCGACAACGGCGTTGGCGGAGGCAGTGCATTCACGAGGAGAACAACAGCGACCACAGCAGCCGCAGCAGCAATGGAGAAAGAGAGGAACGGAGAGGAGAGCAGAGACGCAGATGAACTGCAGCAAAACAACGGCAAGCGCAAAGTGTGGGAGAAGCAGCCGAAGAAGAAGCAGAAAAAGGGTGGCAAAGTGTGTTGTGTGTGTTTGTTCAAAAATCTTGAGAATTAGAATTTTTCGAGAATTTTGCCGGGGGTGTTTTGCGGTGTACCGGAAATACGAGGCTTTTGTTAATCTGAATCCCGCATTTAAAATTAAAACAAGGTTAAAAAAAATAATTTGCCTGTATCTGTTTAGAAAATGTCCCCTCTTAAAGGGACAATAAACGGGTTTCAAAGAAATTTTTCTACACTGGCAATATATATTTATAAAAAAAAAAACAACGAAAATTTAGCCCAAGAAGCGACACACTGCTGCCGGCGGGTCGACCACCAGTGGTGCTGGTGGGCCAGGCGCTGCTGAACAACAACAGTCGCTGACTGAAGGCAGCGCAGCCGCTTCATCGCCGCCGGAGACGCCGCAGAAAAAGCGGAACACACCGACAACGGCAGCGACCACCAAAGTAGCAGCAGCAGCAGCGTCAACAACACCGAGCACCGCTGGCAACAACACGGACACCAGCGGGGACGAAGCGGGCGGCGGTGACGACGAATCCGCAGCGGAGGATGACGCGGGCGGTACGGACGCGGAACAACAGCAAGCGGAGGAAGAGCAGCAGCAGGAAGGAGACGAGGAGGCGGAGGAGGGTGCCACTGGAGACCAGCAACGACAGCAGGCATGTCTATTATTATAATTGTCTTTTCAAAATTGATCTTTCTGTAGCATACCTATAGTATATTGTGCACTTCATTTCCCACCGTCTCTCCCACCCTTTTTCCCCAAATCCGCCTCTCCCCGCCCCCGAAAAGGTTTTTTGACGTAACAAAATGTCACCGAGACATAGCGCCGCCGGAAAAAATAACAAAAATTGTTTTTTTTATTTGGAAAATTTCAAAAATGGAATCTTTCCCGAAAAAAGCCAGGTGTTTTCGGCAATTTTTTTTCGTCCGGTCAATGTCTCGGTGATGCACGCGGTCCTTTCTCCCCCCCCCCCCCTTCTTCCCATTCATTACCATTTCCTATTGCAATGCACATATAATTGTTTGTAAAGGATGCTGATGGGGACAACGGTAGCAATTCTGACGGGGGGCGCCAATGGAACGAAAATGAGGAGGACGACATGGAAGACGATGAGCTGATCCGCAAGCAGGACATGTTGTTGGACACCGAGCCCGTCAACCATCATGAGGTGGACATTTTCCGGAGGGCCGAAAACAACCAAATACCCAAATCTCTTGTTTTCTGAAACGGCATTTTCCAAAAATTAACACGGCGCTCCTGTATCCATAAATTAGCTTTTATTCACATTTGTTATTGTTCCATTTTTTGGCGAACAAAATTCGCTTATCATTACTTAAAAACCCTATTTAAAAATTTCAGTCCTTACCGGTTTTTTGCTAAAAAAAAAAACGAGGACAGGTATAATACAACCGGCGGAATTTTTTGAAAATCTGATCGGTTCTTTTTTAAACTATTGTCAGTCAAAAAAAAACTTGGTGTACAAATACCGGCTGGTTAAAAATTGAATTTGCCTTCATATTTTGATTATTTATAACAACAGGTCCATTGTCCATACTATCCGGGCGACAAATTCGAGTGGTGGTATCTGTATTTGTTGGAGCGCAAAACGCGCCGACTGGTCACCATGGTGCAACCGTGCAAAACGCTTGACCAGGACAAAACGGTGAGTGGGGCCGTATCATACAATATAATATTTGCTACTGTAAAAGTAATCGTTAATTTACAGTATACCCTTCATCATACATACATTATTGTTTACAATTATGGCACAGGTGGAACTGCGCTTCTCCGCCCCGGCACAGAAAGGCAACTACTACTTCACACTGCACGTCCGGTCTGACTCCTACATGGACATGGACTATTCCATGGATGTTAAGGTAGGCGTTTAATGAATAGAGAGCAACTTGTTGGGTAAGCGCCAGTGAGAGGGGCGGGGTCGGTTAATAGATTATTTTTAATTAAAACTGAAAAAAACAAATTCTATCAGATGGAAGTACACCCGGCCCGCGAACCACCCGCGGTCAAATACGAGGACACGGAGGACGAAACGAAGGAGGACAAGGATGATGAGCCGGAATCGGACGATTACACGGAGGGCACCGACTCGGAGACGGAAGACTGACGAATGGATGCGTGGTCGGCGGAGCAATTGCCGAGGGTGTGGGCTGGCGTGGGTTTGGTTGATACAGAGGGCTATTTATTGTTGTTGTTATCCGATCATTATTATTATTTGTTGGTTGGTTGATCCCAAAATTGATTGTGATTTGTAATTTTAATTTATATGACATAATGCCAAATGGAACATTTCAACGAGATATGCCGTAGATAAAATGGTGCCAGCAGTTTTGTGCCCATAAACACTCGATTATCTGTCTGTTTTGTTTTAATCAATTTCTGCTATTGGTTTGCATGCAAATTTCGCTATCAAATGGAACCAAAAATATTTAATTTGGTTGCATTTGAGAAAATTATGGTGCGTTAAACTGTTCATTGTCTGACCACTCAATCGTCTCATGTTATTCCTTAAGAGGTGTTTCTGCCCCCTCCCTTTTCAATGGTTAGAAATAGGGGATAAAGAGACAGTTTGAGTGAGTTGTGATAGGAATTTGAATCAAGCCAATCCCGCGTTTCGGGAAGCCTTTCATTTCTCGAGCATTTTCACTCCAATTTTGACAATGTACAACAATTATTTGTCATCAAAATGCTTTTTTTGTTTGTTATGTTTTTAAATTCGTTCTTTTTATTGCACTAAATTGTTAATTTTCACACTTTTTATCTAATATTTTCGCTTTGCTTCAAATATTGTTTGGGTTTTTGTTTATACAGCGGTCATAGAAGTCGAGAATTGTTATACATTTCCCCTATATTTAAGTGTTAATTCTCATTAAAATATACAGCTGAATTATAAAATGGCTTATTTTTAAATCCGTTTTTTTATTTGGCTTCATCCGGTTTTGTGATTTGGCCAGTTTAGAACTAATAATAAAAAGCAAAACAACTAAAAAAACAAAAACCAAAGAAAACTGGCTATTTCAGCGCAAAGGCGAATTTGAAGTAATTCATGTTATTGCATGGCATTTACTTGATTCGTCTGCTGTCAAGACCCTTAAAATACAGTAATTCCGCGAAAAATAGGACCCTCAAGGAAATACAGTATGCCAAAAAGTGGTCATTGAACCCCCAAAAATTTACGAGTGTCCTTTCGATAATATTTATTTAACAACAGAAAACCAACATAAAATGTAAATGAAGTAACAAAATTAAAAATTATAATTATGCATTGTATGTGGCTTATACAACGCAAAAATAAATAAAGACAAAGCAGTGATAATACTAACTGATAACATCGATTAAAATTGTTAAAGTTAACTTATCATCAACAGATTTTTATAAGATATGCCCGTGTCCATTCAGTTTCCCGTACGATTGGCCTCCAACAGCGTCTGAAAATGGCAAAAAGTGCGATAATGGTAAAGAATACTGCAGGGGATTTGGACACGGAATGAATGAACCCGTGGCCGCGAAAAACGAAAAATATAAAAACTCAAAAAATTGAGTTTTGACTACGGTCTAACAAAAACATTTTAAGAAAGGTCATTTTTGGGCTATTATTCCTAAATAATTTTGTGTCTTTTTTTTTGTTGCTTCACCTTCATCATTTCTTGGTGGTGGTCCATCATTTTGTCCATCTGTGTGTTGTGCTGTTCCATCAGTGCCTTTTGGCTGCGCTCCATCTGTGCCATCATTTTCTCCATCACTGCCTCGTACGTCTCCAGAATACGGCTGATGACCGCATTGCCCACTTTCCCTGTAATAAATTTGGGACCAATTTTCAATGTTACTTTATTAAGTTTACTCGGACATCTCTCCATGAGGAGGGGGGGGGGACATTCCCCCATTTGTTTTTAAGAGAAAAAAACCATAAATTTGCCCGTGAAAAACGGACAATAAACAAAACACGTTTTTCAATTGGTTTCGCCCTTACCCTTTTCAACTCCCCCGTTTTCTTCTTCCATTTCAACGTCGTGGAAATTGGACATACAGCTGGAGTGGGAAACTAAAGGATGAAGAGATTATAAAACTGAATAAAAATCTTTATACCCATAAAATTTATGTCTAAACCGGAAATGAATGGGCAAATTTAAAAAATTTAGTCCTAATAAAGCCAACAAAGTTCATGATTACACCCCATTATTGACCTCCTGCTTTTTGAAAAGGGCTGTTAAAATTAGATGGCATTTTATTAAAAAATAAATTAATATTAAGAAGAAAGGCTAAATAAAAAGCAAATTATAGCAAATTTGCAATTAATAATGAGAAATATTTGTTACAATTATAAGGGGAGGGGACGAAAGGATTGGTGTTTTAACTCAACAGTGAGCAATGAATTAAAAATTTTTATGAGAGGAGAGGAAACCTAACTCAAAGATAAATGGTCATTCTAAAAAAGAGAGGAATGAATTAATGAACTCTTTCTCTCTCTCTCCTCTCTCTCTCTCTCTTCCTCCTCACTTCGCCCCGCCCCCTCCCCCAAAATTTGTTTTTTAAGGTCATCAATTTGAGCTGAATTGAACAGAGAAAACGATCTCAAGTCCATGTGCCATTAATAAGCGAATCATTGACAAAGGCGGAGAGAAGAAGAGGGAAAAAGGGGGAGAGAATAATGGAGGAAAAGGGGAGGGGGAGGAAAGAAGATGGGAGAAACAGAGAAAAGAGGGAGGGTGAAAATCGGGAGGGTTATGATAGTGCAAAGGGAAGAGAAAAAGAGGGGTCATTTGAGCTCAAATGACCCTTTAATAAGGCACACACCAAAACAAGCAAAGAAATAAACAAAATATTTGAATTTATGTTCAAATTTACTTAAAATACTTCTTTTAATCTGTGGCCTGCTGCTTCAATTTACTAATATACCCTCGGGCAATGGACGGGGGGGGGAGAGGGTGGAGAAGGAGACAATGATGTCGAAAAACATTAAGCAAAATAGGGGATAATGTCGGCACAAAGAAAGGGATGTATCCTGTCTATCATATGTCACCTGTATCTAATCAAAGCATTTCTTGCCCTGCTTGCCCTTTTAGAATGGAAATCGGATCCCTCCCGCTAATTAAATTACACTGAAAAACTTCGCCGAATTTGCCAAAACGACTATTAATTTCAAATTATTTCCCACCGTTTCCCTTTTGCGCCATTTGCGGCAACACAACAGCGACTTTCTTCTTCTGATCACTCTTCGGCTGATCACCATTTTGCTGATCACTCTTCTTCCGCTCATCACTTTTTTGCTGCTGTTTCTCCATTTCTGCAAAGTGTCGTGTGATCAAGTAGAAGAAAATTTGAATTTAATTCTCCTTAATAAAAAGCAAAATTGTTATAATGCAAAAATGGTAATACTTTTGGTACGGTATATGGGAATATGGTAGATATCTTTGGAAAGGAATTTTAGTTGATAAAAAAATTGTAAATTATGACAATTAATGCAATTTTGATCATCTTAAATAGATGATTTCTAAATGGCTTCGAGCAAAAAATGAGTGACAAATAATGACAGATGGTGACAGATGAATGGATCAAAGAATGTGCCACTGTAAATTGTCATTAAATGGATTAAATTTGACTTAATTTCAGTACTTTTTCCCTTCTCAATTGTATTAAAAGGGCTTAAAATAGTTTGGCAAATTTTATTAATTTATTATACCTATTTTAGGGGATTAATGCATTTTTAGTAATTTTTTTTTCGGCATTTAATAATGGAGAAAGCATCATTTCTGGCTCTTTAGCTAATCAATTGGGGTGTTTTTATAAGTAATGATTTTTTTTTTCAAAAATATCCAAAAACGTAATTCTCGGACCATTTCATGGGTTAGCCTCTCTTAAAGCTTTTTAAGGAATTTGGGATTAATTCGGGCATAGCCGCAAAATTCGGGCCGCAAAAGTCGCAACACCGATTGGGTATAATGGACGATCAATTAGACAAATAATTTATTGGATAAATAAACATATAACAAAAGTGATCAGCAGATGTAAATGCAAAAATGAGAGTTGACCGAATGCGGACAGTGTGAAAGTGTGGAGATGTAAACACTAGATAACAGTGGACAGACGGGGGAAGGGAGGGAATTGATTGGAAGAAACGAGAGACAGAAGAGAGTCCAGAGAAAGAGACCAAACAAAGTACCCTAGCACTAAATATACTCAATTTTTCAAAATTTCCCCGGGGGCGCCTATCGACACAGGGTTATACGATTTTTGCGGCCAAGAGATTTGCGGCCCAGACATTTGCGGCCAAAAATGATAAGTGTTTTCAGACATTTGCGGCCCTAATTTATGAGAAATTTTGCAGCCCGAGCTTTTGTGGCCCATATTATTTTTTTGTCTATTTTTGCACCTTTCGAATTCATTTTCATTCAAATGCCAAACCCGTTATCATTAAACTAAATTATTTTTTAACTATTTTTTATTCGGTAAATAAGAAAATTTAATTTCTTATCGGAAACATTATTAAAGGCTGATCACTGCATTGAAAATCGAAGAGGAGTACCAGCAAAACAGAATTCGCCCTTATGAACTTGACCCAACACGGGGCTTATCCCAAAAACGCCTTAAAAAATACATTGAAAATGATGGGACCATCAAAGATTTAATTTTGCGATATTGAATTTTATCATGTTTTCTGATCACATATTTGGCATTTGAATGAAAATGAATTCGAAAGGTGCAAAATTTGACAAAAAAAATTGAGTAATAATAATGGGCCGCAAAAGCTCGGGCCGCAAATGTCCGATTTTGGCTTGGGCCGCAAAATTTCTCATAAATTTGGGCCGCAAATTCTGAAAACACTCTTAACATTTTTGGCCGCAAATGTCTGGCCGCAATAGTCGAGCCGCAAATGTCTGATTTCTGCTGGGGCCGTAATTGTCTGGGCCGCAAATGTCTGGGCCGCAAATCTCTTGGCCGCAAAAGTCGCAACACGCGACACAGCCGGTCCCCTTTTACTGATTTTTATTTTCTTTTGAAATAAATTTTTAAAATAATTCAACAATTTGTAAATATTAATTCCGGGATTAAGCTGAGATGTGATAATTAGGGATGCCAATTTTATGCACAAAAAGTGGCCAAAATATGCACATAAATATGCAAATAAAACAGTGAAATATGCATAAAAATCGTAAAATATGCACTAAAAATATTGAAAATTAGGGGTGCAAATTTATTAAAAAAAAATTATTCCCCATTATTTTTTGCACTTTTTTGAGCCATTTTTTAGTCAAAATCACATAGAAAAGATATAAAAGTAAGAAAATATTTTAAAAAATTTAAATTTTAGGTAGCAAATTTTTTGAGAAATCTCCATTCCTAGGGGTCTACTTTTTTGAAAAAAGCCTAAAAAGACACTAAAACCAAAACATTTATCAAAAATGGCGAAATATGCACAAAAACCCAAAATATGATGCAAATAAAAGTCCTCACTTTTATAAGCGAAAGACGAAAAGAAGGTGTTTTTCCTACTAATTAGACCGAGTAGAATCCAGGAAGAAAATATGCATTTGCATAAAATTGGCATCCCTAGCAGGGATGGGCGAAATTTCGTTTCGTTTCGTTTCGAAAATTTCGAAAATTTCGGGTTTTTTGCGTTTCGAATTTCGAGTTTCGCGTTTCGAAAAAAATTTAGTTTCGTTTCGAATTCCGTTTCGGGTTCCTGGTCGACTTTCGCCCATCCCTGATCCCTAGTGAACAGCGACACTGAAAACAGGAAAGGTTTTATACGAATTTTTTTAAATATTTTTTTTTTTTTTCAAAAAATCGGGGAAACACTTATTACTATTCCCCATTGTTAAGGACCACGATAAAAAAAATAATTTAAAATTTAGAGGAAAAGAATCTGAAGAAGGAGGGTGGAGGGGTGGCGAGGAGGGAGCTAGTGATGCTCGAGAGTCTCGGTCTCGAGTCTCGACTCGAGAAAAGTCTCGGGTTTTTTCTGGTCTCGGTCTCGAGTTCTTAGTCTCGAAAACCGAGACTATTTTACACCCCTAAAGATTGGCTTTTCGTTAGCTAGCAAAACATTAATTTGGGTTGATTTAAATTTGAATAAATAAAAGACATCATGCCAATTTTAAATAAATTTTCATTTATTTTTTGTTCAAAAAGTGTCTGATCAAATTTCAAGGGTGACAAATGATGACAGATAAATGGATCAATTATGTGCAAATGCTTCAAAATATTTAATAACCATAAAATTTCGCTAAATTTGAATTTCCCTTCTTAAGGATTAAAGGGTTTACTAAATACATAATTTGTCGGCCTTTTTTGGAAAAATGTTAATCAGCTAGCTAAATTGACTTGAAAATGCCTCAAAAATTGGCTATTATATACCAATTTTGCCAGCGTCAATTTTTTGAAGAGAACTTTTTTATTTTGAAACGCATTAAAAAATATTATTCGGGATTTTCGAGACGCATAACAAAAGTTAGGCAAACTTTTAAAGCAATTCAGAATCCCAGATGCGAGCTTATAAATTCATTTCTCTATGAAACTTTTCGGTTAGTTATTGTTTGATAAATAAATTTGAATTTAAAAATTGCATTTCGCTCTTTTCTTCGAGTTGGGTCCCGAGTTCCGGATTGGCCTTAATTGGTATTATATCGTAATCAACGACCAAACGACACTGAAATCCATTTCAATAACTTCATTCTTTTCATATGAAAATTTAAGAAATTCTCGCTTCCTAAAATTTTTGAATTTAATGTTTTAAGAGCAGAAAATTAGGCTTTACTCATCAGAGGATTTAGTGAAAATAAATATATTTTTTTAATTAGACTCGGAAAGGGTGGGAAAATGTGCGGGCGCTGCCCGACCATTGTTGGCCTATTTAAATTTAACAAATTTTCTGTGTCGTAATTAAATGCATTAAGCAGTTTTTTTTAGCTAAATATGCGTATGTGTGTTCAAAAGAAAAGAAAGGGTATTCAAAGTTTTTGTCGATTTGGTCAATCGTCGCTTTTTTTTTTCTGTTGTGTAGACCAACAGTCGAGTTTCAGCGCCAATTTTTTCTAACTCCAAAAACAAATGATAAAAAAATTCTATGTTTTTTACCTCGGTAATTTTTACCATGCTGATCACTAACCGTCATTTCGAGGTTTTGTTTTTTTTAATTCGATAAAAAACTTTTGTCAAACATTTTGCCAAAGATAATAATGACAAAATCTAAAAATTTTTACAATTTGTTTGTTTACAAAATTTGATTAACTAAAAATTTGGATCAGAGGTGTCACACCTTTTTTGGGATCGATATTTCGACTTGCTTCTGTGATTTTTAAAAGCCATTTTTGGCAAAATTCCACATTCATTATGCAATTTAGTTTTAAAAAAAATTTGAAATTTTTGGAATTTGAACAATTTGTCCTTAATCAAATAATTGAAATTTCTTTTTTCAGTCGTCACTACGGGTACTCATTTTATTTATTTTTTTCAAAATTGGCCTCAATTTTTTTTTTGTTGCTAAAATCTGTAAATAAATTCCAATAAAAATTTCAAAATTTTCCCGGCGGCGCCTAATGGCACTGCCAGCCCCCTCACTATAAAATTGGTTCAAAAAAACAAAAAATTAAAAAAATGCACTTTTCCTATTGAAATCATTAATTCTTTTAATAAACAAAACCCAAATTCTGAAAAATCCCACGATGGCGCCTGTCGGAGAGCCACCGGCCCTCCTCATTATTGTTTGAATTGAAGTGCCATACAAAACAGCAAAAAAATTTAAAAAAAAATTTACCCAAACTATTATAACTCTGTTTTTTATTCGTGGTTAAGAAAATATGTTAAAATTCATGAAATGTTTACCTAAGACCCCTAAGAATAGGGCTTTTATGAAAACGAAAAATAGCATAGACACTTAAAAACTTTACAAAAATCGGTTTTGATTGATTATGCGTTGTTTGTTCACTACTCAATTTGCATCATACATACCTGAAAAAATGTAGACTTATTTATTTTTTCTGAATGTTTAGGAGTTTTTTTTGAAAAAAAAATATTTAAATAGCAAAAACTTTAATTAGATAAATAACTTTTTCAGTTAAAATGAAAATTCCTCTTTCATTAAATATTGATTATCAAATATTTTAAGGGATTAATTTTGAATTAGAATTAAAGTATAAGGTTTAACCGTACTTTTGGATTTTGAAGTCTAGATTTGTTAAATTACTATCCGAAACATACTATCTTATTCCCGTCAGAGATGTTCCGGGTCACCCGCGGCATGGAAGTCGACCCGGCTTTTAATCGCCTAGAAACCCGGAAACCCGGTTCGATAATATTTAAGCCGTCCGATCCAAAACCCGGCAGCCCGACATTTCTCTCGAGCCCTTACAAACCTGATTTCCGTATACTGTACCAAATCCTCTACCAATGTTATCCGTTTAAATATTCCCTTTTTTCCTTAAAATTTTTATTTTTTGCTTTTAAATGAAAAATGACAAATTTTTTAGAAGAATTAAAGCTTAAAATTTCCGTCCGATTAGTCACAAAAGGCGTTGAATAAATGGAGAAAAAGCAGCAGCAGAAAAGTGATCAGAAGGAAAAAAGTGATCAGCCAACAAATGAACAACAGAAGAAGAGTGATCAGAAAGCAATTGATCGGGGGAAAAAGAGTGTTGCTGTTGTAGTGCCACAAGTCGCACGGAAGGGAAACGGTGGGAACAATTTGAAAAGTACAATTGCAATTTTGGCACAATTGGTAGTACATACTTGGACATTGCATAAATAACTTTAACAAACTGGCTAAAATTGGTTATTAAATTTCTAAAAAGAAAAAGGGATTTCTGGAAGGATTAAACCGGGACCCAAATTATTTGCTGCTCTTCTTTGGCATATGATCTAATTTTTTTATATCCTTTTTGCAATCTTTCATATTTCTGCTATTAAATAAAAAAAAAATTTAATGGGCGAGGCCGGTGCTGCAGAGAGGTGTCACCGAGGGGCATTTTCAAATTTCGGTCAAATATGTAACGGATTGATTACTGCTTAAAATTGCCATTTTAAGATTTTTCAAAAAACCTTTAAAAACATCAAAATCATCAAATTTTTATCAAAAATCCAAATCAACATTTCAAAAAATAAGCGCAAATTGTCCCTTCCAAAGTGATAATTGTTTGGCATTTTGTTACTTCATTTTTTGCTTAACTGACCCTTTTTGACCTCATTCCTCCGCCCCTTTGCCCCAATTGTACCCAAATACACCTCTTTCCCTCTCCCCTCTCTCTCTCTCTATCTATCTCACTCTCTCTCTCTCTCTGTCCTCCATTGGTCTCTGTGTCTCTAATTGAACCCGAATTGTAGAGCTGCTCGAGAGTCTCGGTCTCGGTTCTCGAGACGAGAAAGTTCTCGGGTTTTTTGGGGTCTCCGTCTCGATCTCGGTCTCGGTCTTTTGATCTCGGTTTACGAGACTTTTTTTACACCCCTAAAGATTGGGGTTTTGGGTGAGAACAATGAAAATTTTGGAATTTGAACCACTTTTCATTAAGAAAATCCATTGAAATTTTCCAGGTGGCGCCTATCATCAAATTTTTCTTGAAGATTGGATTCAAAAATTAGTTTTTTGGTTTACAATTTAAACAAAATTTCCAGGCACCGCCAATCGCATCGCCGCCCTCCCCCCCCTCCCCCCCCCTCTATAAAATTTAAAAATTCCCCCCCCCCCCCTCTATAAAATTTAAAAATTTCCCGGCGGTTCCTATCAGGCACCACCGGATCGCTTAGGTTTTCTCAAAATCTATCAAAAAAACCACAAAAATTATTCTTTTTGGTAAAAGTCTGTTATCAAAATAACAAACCATGCATATTTATCATGGAAAAAAAAAAAGATTTTTTTTTAGTAAAAAATTTTTTTATCCTACTTTTAAAAAAATTTCTCGGTCTCAGTTCTCGAGTCGAGAATTTTCTCGGGTTTTTAGGGGTCTCGGTCTCGAGTCTCGGTGTCAAGTCTCGGTTCTCGAGTCTCGGTAAATTTAGGGTCTCGAGCAGCTCTACCGAATTGCACCCGAAATGCACCTACTTTCCTCTCTCTCTCTCTCTCTCTTTTGTTCAGTTTTACTAGCGCTTTTTTTAGCGATATTAAAAAATTTTTTTTTTTTTTGTTCTTTAGTCAATCCGACAAATTTGACAACGGAAAATTCGAATGGTGGCCAAAATGAAGAGACAATGGACCTCGACCACACTCCTCCACGCGCGCCAACCACAGCAAATCCCGTCAACCGAGAAACTGGTCATTTTTTCTTGAACTATTCCCTGGGCAGTACGTTGTTTTTTGGTCTGAAAACCCATTAAATTTCAATTGAAACTAATAAATTTTAGTAAATATTTCGAGATTTGATTCCAAAATTAATGGGTTTCCTGCCCCGTTTTTCCAAAATTCCGGTCTTTTTTTAACTCCTTTTTTTATCATTATTTATTAATTTATTTTTTGGTTTTCAGTCTACGAACGTTTCAAACAGCTGGAGAACAGACAGGCCATCATCAACCAAAATTGTAAAGTTTTGCTTTTGCGATCATTCCTTTTTAAATTACAATTCTAAGCTCAAGTTCGTGAACGACCCCAATGGATTGAGTTGTACATCTTGCTAAAATTTTATTTTAAATTAAACAAAAAGGGGCAAAAAACGCTCTTTTAATTTCCTCGCGGGCAATTACCGACGGTAGTACTGTAGCCCATCCTTATTTTCAAAGACTTACTTTCTTATAAGGCCAAGATTGACTTTTTAATCCGTCACAACGTATCCTTTTCAGTCGTCCAAGCACGTCATCGTGAAAAATTGCCCAACAAAGGACAACTGTATAGCAATTGCCGGTTGGTTGGCCATGGAAATAAGTGGGCTTGAGGAATGGGTTGAAACGAAGAGTCGGCTGGCGAATCAATGCGTTGTTTCGTCCACTGACAAGCAGTTGGATGCTCAACTTGTAATTGCGCAGGTAGTCAGTAACTGACCCCCCCGCCCCCTCATTTTTTGAAGAAAAACGCTGTTCAAAAATACCATCAAAGCTTATTCGCGGAATTTTCGGGTTCGTTGACTAAAAAAGGGCATTTCTTTTGACGTGAACCCCAAAATTTCGAAACTGTAAACTGGATAAGGGCATTTATGACAAACTTAATGAAAACAACAAAAAAAAAAATACGTCGCCCGAAAGTTCGCCGATGAATTAAAAAATTTCTGAAACAAAATTTTTCTTGAATTTTTTTGAAATTCCAAATTTCATTTTTTTCCCAAAAATATCCTCAATACTTTTTGGGATTTTCCTAAGGAAACTCAAGTTTTTTTTAGACAAATTTATTCATCAGCGAAATTTTGTCGTGGCAAAAAATTTAAAACTAAGATTTTGAATCAATAACTCGAAAACAAGAACATCCAATTTCCGATTTTACCATGCAGGAGCTAATCGCCGAATCTGGACAAAGGCCCACACTGGGAGCGTTTTACCGACCACGCAGCCAAGCAATACGAATGCCGGAAAGCCAAAATTTGCTTCCAAAATTGAGTGCCGCGTTGGCAAGCTGAACCGCCGATCGCTTCAGTTGGACCAGCAACTTCGTTCACGTTTCAATGAGTTGGAAGAGTCACGCCGTACGGCGCAGGAATTCGATACATTGTTGAGTCATCTACTGCGCTCAGTGAGATCAATGGAAAATTGAATTTAATGGAGGAGCGACTGCACTAAGGTTTTGAAGAAAATTAAGTACTTATGCAGTTAACGTGCGCCAACATTTTTTTAAATTTAAATTTTTTGTTTAAAAAGTCATGCCAACAACTTTCCTGGGGTATTCAGGGTCGCTGATCTCGCATATGATATTCATTTACGACTAAATCCTAACCCCATACCCGAATTCGAACAAAAAGTCGAAAATTCCTTTAGGCCAAAAATTGTTTAGAATACCCATATTGAATTTTTAAGTTATTTTTTCAAAAAATCTATTATTTTTCTGTAATTTTCTTAGAAATTTTCTGAAAAAAAATTCGGCGGTTTTTTAAAATTTTTTCCGGCTGAGTTATGTTTTGGCTGAGTTATTCGGGCCATGCAAATTGAAAAACCCGCTAATGCCAGATGCACTTATTTGAACTTTTTACGAACGAGTAAAGGAATGCTAACCACAAATTTTCCATTTTTGGTTCGATTTCTAATGGTTGTACACGTTTCAGAATCCAAAACTTAGCCACCAACAGCAGAGCGATTCGATGGCACTGTTTGGCCCCGCGTTGTGCAATCTGCGCGAGAAGGGCATGTGTTTGGTATGTCGCCCGTGTCAAGCCCTGAATTCCATTCGCATGTACAGAAAAGGATGGACAATGTGGCCAAAATGGTCAACGAATTGAAACACAAAGTTGGCCAGCGCAAGAAAAGCGGCGGAACTGAGCAATAAGGAGAAACGACCACAAGTGCAACAGGTGGAAAAAAGGATTTTGGCTTCCATCAAAAATTAAAAAAAAAAATCCCTAATTTCAAAATTAAATTTTTAGCTTGAATTTTCTCGTTGGTGAGTCGTAATATTTGCTCTCCCTCTCACCGCTTTAATCGCCTGACAATGCATAAGAGGAATGGGGCATAAAGAAAAATCAATTCCAGAGAATGCCAACCATCAGAGAAACTGAACGTTATTAAATGTTCAAAAATAATCTCTCATTTCTACGCCATAAAAAAGTTATTTTTCCACCCGAACTTCTTTCTGAAATAATTACTGTTCTTCCTTTTGACAATCGATGGGCCATTGTTCGGGTTTCGGCAGCCTTTGATAATTTTGTCTGGAATAGACAAATTAAATGGCATAGGGAGGAGACACTTCGACAAGAAGTTGACCATTTTACCGAGGGAATGGTTCTATTTATTAAAAGTTTATTAAATTCTATAAGGACAAATTGACCAAAAGGGGCGAAACCAATCGAAATAATAAATCTCAATTCATGCACAAGGAGCAAATCGCCCAACTGACGGACCAATTAGACAACTGACGGACCAGAATAGAAGATCGACGGAAAAAATTGCAGATTTGGAAAGAATTGTCAATTGTTATTGTCAAAAGCATCCGAAGGAGTTCCTTGGCGATTTTTTTGAATCGAGTAAGTGTGGGAGTTAACAATAAATAATTAAATAAAATTTGCTTCCCATTATTAAGCCGGGGAGTTAACGGAATTTGCTGCCAAGAGGCAGAAGTTGGGCGAAGGAAGTGAAGGCACTTCATCGGAGGCAGCGGGGGACAAGTCTAAACGACAGAAATAATGGCGAAGGATGGATGATACAGCATTTTTGTTGTTAAAAAGTTTTATTTAATTGTTTGTTTTAAAAAGTTTTTTGACCAAAATGATAAATAAAAGATGGCCTGATAAATCAAAGCCAAAAATGGGAGGGGGAGGGTGCAAAACGAAAGCCCCGAAACGGCGGAATAACCGATAGGATTTTATATAAATTAGTCGGCCCTCTCCAATCTGACAAATCAATGCCAAGTTTCAACGTATCCCCGGCTCCCCCCCCCCCCCCCCCTTAAACTTTCAAGTTCCTTCGCTCCTCCTAGAAGCCAATGCCAAAATATCATGCCCTCCAGCTCACAGGGGAAGCGGACAATGCAATGATAGACTACCGCATATTGGAGAGCTACAAGGCAATGATAGAGCGAATGATGGAACACCACAACAAGTGCTCGGGCAAATGATGGATCGTCACAAGGAATTGTGTAGGTGAATCAAAAAAAAGTCGAACGGAAATAGTTAGGAAAGATATTGCCCTAAACTCCGTTCGGGTACCTTTTATATTCTGGTCTCCGCTCACATTTGCAGGTTTCATTATTCTCTTACGGTTCCCATTTACTATTTTCCTGTTCCAAACCGGTTTTCCGGTTTACATTTCCAGTTGCCACTTTCAGGTCCGGTTATTATTCTGGTCTCAACTAATGGGAAACAATTTGATCAAATTAATTTGGTAAATTTCGGCATTATTTAAGAGGTATTTTATTAAATGTTTATCAAAATTCAAATATTTTTGTTTATTTGTTTGCTTGTTTAGGTGTGTGCCGTATTAACCCTTTTTTCCCTCTCTCTCTGATCCCTTTCTTCACCTCTCTCCCATTGATAGGCTCCCTCTTTTCTTCTTGCCTTCATTCTCTCCGTTATACCTTCTCTCTCTTTCCTCCACTCTCCTCCCCTTTTCTGTCCTCCCTTTTTCCTAGGGTTGAGCGGTACCGGTACTTTTGGGGAAAACCGGTACCGATACTTGCCGGTACTGGAAAAGTCGGTACCGGTACGGGTATCGGTACCAACCGGTACTTTTTTCTAAAGCAAAATCTTTTGAAAAAGAGATAAAAATTTGTTTAGTCATATCCGTCTGCGGATTTATTCGAACTTGAGTGAAAAATAATTTTTGACAAAAAAAAATCTTAATTAATAAATATATAAAGCGTAAATATAAATAGCATTTTCAAATTACTTTGGTAACGGGGAGTACCGGGACCGGTTCGGTACCAGTATCGTTCAACCCTATTGTTATAAGATTGTCACCCCCCCCCCCCCCCGCCCTTCCTTCCCTCCCTGTGACAATACAAATTATGTGACTTACTCGCACCCTATTATTGCTAGGCCCTATTACCAAATAAAATAACTAAAAATTATGAATTATTTTTCTTAATTTTTCAAAATAAATTTAAAAAATCTAAAAAAACCTTTTTGACCGAATATTTTATGGGATGACGTGCCAATGCCAACAAACGTTTCCCTCTCTCTCCCCCTCAAATGTGACGTGTCAATACCACATCCCCCCTCATCCCTGGTCCCTCACTCTCTCCCCTTGCGTTAGCGTACCCTTCCTTTACCATTACCTAAGCCCATTTCCCCCCCCCCCTTTTGCCCAATTTTAACATTATTTAAAATTGCATATGCCAATAAATTAAATCATTTTTCCCCCTGATATTATTACTATTACAATCAAAAAAATGTTTTCTTTTATTATTTTCTTTTTTTTCTTGTCATCATTTCTAAGTGTCAATGCTTTTCAAGTAAATTTTATTTTTGGTTTGCTTCAAAATTGCGGTTGGGCACCCCATCCTATCATTTGTTCTAACTTCGAATGGCCAAGCAAATTATGATGTTTTTAAAGTTTTTTTTTGTCATTTTTAAAGCACTGAATAGTGTATAAATTTATGACTTCATTCTTTTAACCTCTGACTAAATTAAAAAAAAATAATAATAATTCAACAATTTGTAAATATTAATTCCGGGATTAAGCTGAGATGTGATAATCTAAGAATTTTCAAAATCCTCATAAGAGCTTACAAACAAATCAGTTTAACAGTCATATTTTCAGTTTGAATTAAATGCATCAATTTATTGTCTTTTTAAGCAGGGCTGACAGATAAAACCTGTTAAAATCTTTATCTCATTAAAATTTTTATTACAAGTGTAAAAAGGGAGTAAAAATGACCAATTCTTCTCTCCAGGTAGGGTTTCGGGCTAAGGGGCGAGAAAAAGGCCGTGTTTTGGGTTTCCAATTCAAAATATTTAATGGGTGATCAAAAAATAATTTCCAATAAGAAATCCCATTATGTGATAATTTGTGATGTAAAAAATCAGTTTCTTCAAGTTTATTTGGTAAGATTTTAGGGATTTTAAAATTTCTTAATTCTATCAAAAAATATATTTGGTCCGAATCAGGGATGCTATAAAGTTCAAAAT
Organism: Heterodera filipjevi; assembly: GCA_039877585.1. Taxonomy (NCBI): domain Eukaryota; kingdom Metazoa; phylum Nematoda; class Chromadorea; order Rhabditida; family Heteroderidae; genus Heterodera; species Heterodera filipjevi. Next base: position 9,369,935 of record JBDPZO010000008.1, read on the forward strand.
AGGGGCGCCAAGGTTTAAAATAGGGGCAAAAAAGAGTGCATTATTTTTTTGCCTTATTGTTTAACATTTTGTAATGAGATCATTAACGCATTAAGAACAATTTTTCTTAACAGTTGTCAATTGACGACGAAGCACTTTTTGCATTTGTCCGAGGGCCGACCAAATTTGAGGAATTTTGCGCAGGAAACGGAATAACAAATGAACAAAGCGTGCAATTATTGGCACAATTCTACGGCACTCACATTGGCACTTTCAATTTCATACGACAGAATTGGCATTGTGACAAAGAATCGCTTAGTCCGTCTGATCGGGAGGAATGCAGACAATGGCATCATTATATTTACGTATTCTACAAAATATTGTACAATATTTATGCGGCACGTACTGTAGAGGCGCCAATGGGGCATACTGTATCTTCATTAATAAATCCTTTCACTTTTTTTAATGCAATTGTGCATTTGTTCACATCAGCAAATAACTTATTTTGCGACCCGCATTCGTTTGATAAATGCAATTTTAAATTTAAAAATTTATATTTGGAAAACGCATTTTTAAATTATGCACAATATCATACGAAAAAAACCGTCGAATCTGAGTCAGTGCGAAAAGAATTCGACAAAATAATGCAAAAAATGTACAAAAACGCCATGGCAGAAGTACAATCATCGAGAATAGAATTTGACAAAAAGAGACAGAAAGTGTCTAAAAACAGTTTGGAAATTGCCAAATTAGAAAATGGTGCCAAAAAATTGGCAATAATGCCAACTTCATCGGCACAACAACTGCCATTAGTAAAGGAAGACAACGGGCAGAAAAGTGTGTTTGATACGAAATTTCCAATGTTTTATAACATGCGTGAAGCTGTGAGTTTTGTTTTTATTAAAAAAACAAATACATTACTGTAGGATTAAAATTTTTTACTTTCAAGAAAGTGAACAAAATGCCAAAATGGAAAAATGGTTATAGGGCCCAAACACAAAACTTTACGTGACTTCAATACATTTTTTTAATTAGTAATTTTTAGTTTTTTTTTTTTGTGACAGATGGAAATATATTTAATTTTGGTTTTAATCTCTTGTAAAAATTTCAGTGAAAACTCATTTTTCTAGGGTTGCACGGGACCGGGATCCCGGCCGGGATCAGTCTCGGAACCCCTGTTTTTCTGATCCCGGTCCCATTCCCGGTTTTTGAAAAAACGGAAGTCCGGGACCAGTCCCGGTAGGGCCGGAATTAACTGGGACTGAATTAAGCACTGGCAAGAATGGGATCTGAAAAAAACTCTAGGAATCTACTAGGATGACAATTCGGTTATAGAACCACTGTTTCTCCAATCCTTTGCTTGGGTTTAAATCAGAGCTGCCATCGTAAATTTCCTGAAATAAGCCAAACACTGGTTAAAAATAAGCTTTTGGGGTCAAAAATAAGCAAATTTTTTAAAACGTTGTTTTGAGGCTTAATTTTGCATTTTATTCAGTAAAATCAACAATTGTTTTACTTACACCAGGCAAAAAGGAAGGGTCGGCGGTGCCGATAGGCGCCGCCGGGGGAAATTTTGAAAATTTGACTATTATTTTGGTAACAAATTTTGACAAAAAAGCACCAATTTTTGAGGATTTTTATGATACATTTTGAGAAAAACTAGGAAAATGGGGGTCTGGTGGTGCCGATAGGCGCCACCGGGGGAAATTTTGAAAATTGATATACAATTTGTTAAGAGATTTTCCCTAAAAACAGTCAAATTTACGCTCATAATCAGCATGAAATTGCGCTTTAGTGGAGCCATTAAACGTAAATAATCTAAGCTAAAAGCAATTTGGGTACAGAAAATGATCATGGAAGTGTACCGCCGAGAGAAAAATTTGAATATTTAACTGAATCATGTTAAGATTTTGCATATTAATCGCTTCAAAAAACATTTATTTACAAAATTATCATTCAAAACTTAGACTTTCCCTTGGAATCCAAAAAATAAGCAGAAAATAAGCACAATGAGCTGAAATAAGCATCTTTAAAATTTTTAAGCTTCGACCCCTCCAAATAAGCCAAAAGCTTAAAAATAAGCACAAATGGCAGCTCTGGTTTAAATCCCCCTCATGCCAAGAAATTAAAAAATATTTTTTTCAATTGTTTTTTCCAAAAATCAGTTGGATCAAATACAAAAATTAAAAAAATAAAGCACGGTTGCCATATCTAAATTGATATCATTCGATAGGTATTTGAACGTTCTATAAGCCTGGGCAAAGTTTCAAAAAATTTGGTTCAGATAATAAAAAGTTATTTGTCATTTTTTTGAGCATTATATTTTTTCAAAAATTTTGAAAATCCCAATCCCAGTCAGTCCCGTTTCCCGGGTAAAAATCACGGTCTTTCCCGGTCCCATTTTTTGTCAAAAATCCCGGTCTCGTGCATCCCTAATTTTTTCAAATAAACATTTTTTGCAGATTGAGGAAGAAGCATTCCTTGCTTTTGTGAAAGGAAAACCCAACTTCGATCTGTATTTTACTCATGTGCATCATGCGAGACCGGAAAATATAGAAAAAGAAACAAAAAATTGCATTGAAAAATACGAATCCCTTCTTGGCCTTCTGTATTTGCTGAAAAAAAATAGGAATTGTGACGATGCCAAATTCAAACCCAAAATAAACAAATGCATTAAACTTCCGCTTTATGTGAATATTATTTATGAATATCTTTTCAAAGTGCGCATTGGCGTTCCGTCTGTGAGGCCATTGTTTCGTGTAAAGAAGACGCCAGAGAAAAGGGAGCCAACAACACATCAATATTTTAAAGCATGGCAACAGTAAAATTTTAATATATTTTAAATTTTTTTAAAAAATAAATTCAGTTTTGCAATTCAAAATTTCGTTCATATTTTGCCTTTGTTGAACAATTTTTCAACTGGAAAATACAGAAGATGGAAATCGTTGGTACAATTAACGAATGAAAATGAATTTAAGGAGAAGATTAGTTTAGGTAATTTAATAGGGATGAGTTTGTCTACCTTTATGGAATAGTCGGCCCAAAACACACAAATTCACAATTCATACAAAACATTTTCATAAAATTTAAAACGGTTACGAAAAATTTACAAGTAATTAAAAAAGGTGTGGCTGTCCCGTGCGGGGTTGAGCGTTGGGGAGCAGCACTTTCGGCGCCCACGTTTCGGCGCCCACGTTTCGGCGCCCACGTTTCGGCGCCCACGTTTCGGCGCCCACGTTTCGGCGCCCACGTTTCGGCGCCCATGTTTCGGCGCCCACGTTTCGGCGCCCATGTTTCGGCGCCCACGTTTCGGCGCCCATGTTTCGGCGCCAACCCAAAAATAGAAGAAAACCCCTATTTTTTAAAAACATAACTCCCTGTTTTTTTGAAATCTTAACCTCTTTGGTTTTTTGAAAACTAAACCCCTCTAATTTTTAAAACCTAACCTTGGTTTTTTGAAAACTTAACCCCCCTAACCGAACCCCCCTTGTTTTTTTGAAAACCCAATCCCTCAGTTTAAAAATTTTTATTTCTTTATTCAAAAAACCAGGGGTTCGGTTTTCAAAAAACCAGGGGTTCAGTTTTCAAAAAACCAGGGGTTCAGTTTTCAAAAAACCAGGGGTTTGGTTTTAAAAAAAACCAGGGACTCAAAAAAAAACTTGGGTACTATTTTTTCCATTTTTGGTTTGGCGCCGAAACGTTTCCCAGCGCCGAAACGTGAGCGCCGAAACAACCCGTACCCTGAGCGTTGAGGTCAAGACATAGTTTAAATCAGAGCGACCATTTTGTCTTATTTTGACGCTTCCGCTCCGAGTGTCGAAATTCCGAGTGCCGAATAGTGTAAATAATGTTCGAGTGCCGAAAAGGCCGAGTTCCGAATGATTTTTTTAAACAGACACTACTCTATAATTAAGGCTTTGTTTAGGGCTAAAGTTTGGCATAGGCTTAAGCTCGACTAGGTCTAGGCTTTTATGTTTTCACTTTTTTAACAAAAGCCATTTTGGCTTTTTTTTTTTTTTTTAAGGCATTCGGAACTCGGAATTTTTTTTTGTTCTATTCGGCACTCGGACCGGTAGCCTATTTTGAAGTGATTTTTTTCCTTTTTCGAAATAAAAATTTAATTTCTCAATTCAAAGCCGGAATTGTTCGAAAAAATTGTTGGCGGAAAAAAAAATGTGTTTAATGATTGTTTTGTTGAATAAAATACAATTATAAATGTTAAACAGCGTTTTCAAAAAAAAAGAAAGTCTTATTTTTGGTCTCTGATTGTCTTAATTTGGAAAAATTTCAATGGCAATTCTTGTTTTAATACACACATTAAGAAAAAAGGCATTTTTAAAATTTTTTTATGACTTTATTTCTAATAAAATTAAAAATTTAGAAATTTCTGAAATCTCTTTTGAAGAATATCTTGTGCTAATGGCAAAAGAAGTGTGTGATCGAAAAAATGGAGACAAAAAAGAACAGCAAATAAATGCCAATGAAATGGAAGGTAATTCATTTCCATTTTCTTTATAAAATTCAATGAAATTTCAAAAAATTTGGCAAAGATCATCATAACAAACAGCTCCAAAAACCTATGGAGAATTGTGTGAAAATATCTGTGAAAACATCGGGTTCCAAAAGTTTCAAAAAGCAAATCTATGAATCAAAAACGTGAAAATGCAAAAACAAAGAGTGCTAGTGCGTGTTATAAAAAAGGCCACCCCATGCGCGTTTTGTAAAACTGTTAACAAAAATATAAAATTATATATTTATATTTATTTTTATTTAAATTTATATATTTATATTTAAAAATCTGAATAATTGGTAGCTAATCCATTCAATTTTTGTCTGTGCCAATACGTATCGGCGCGGATAAACTTCTGCACAGTTATAATTTTTGTTAATTGGCAGTTTTACGAAACGCGGCGCATGCCTTTTTTTACGAAACGCGGCGCATGCCTTTTTTTACGAAACGCGGCGCATGCCTTTTTTTACGAAACGCGGCGCATGCCTTTTTTTACGAAACGCGGCGCATGCCTTTTTTTACGAAACGCGGCGCATGCCTTTTTTACAAAACGCGGCGCATGCCTTTTTTACAAAACGCGGCGCATGCCTTTTTTACAAAACGCGGCGCATGCCTTTTTTACAAAACGCGGCGCATGCCTTTTTTACAAAACGCGGCGCATGCCTTTTTTACAAAACGCGGCGCATGCCTTTTTTACAAAACGCGGCGCATGCCTTTTTTACAAAACGCGGCGCATGCCTTTTTTACAAAACGCGGCGCATGCCTTTTTTACAAAACGCGGCGCATGCCTTTTTTACAAAACGCGGCGCATGCCTTTTTTACAAAACGCGGCGCATGCCTTTTTTGCGAAAACCGACCCTGCCCTCTCCGGCTCCCCACTTTGCCCAATCATAAGGGATCACTCTTCTCTTCCATTGATCCCATTAATCTTCTCTTAATGAAGCTTCTCTTCACTATATCAAAACATAAAACATTGTCATATTTTAATGAACCAAAATTTGTTATAAAAGACCCAAACTGCTGTGAGATACGCCGAAATATAAAAAATATATAAATGCCGTATCCTCCCCTCTTTCAGGATTACTTCGACACGAATTTAACGAATATTTACAAGAAATAGTTGAAAAAAGGATTAAAGACGCACTTGAAGCAAATGCTGAATTGGAAGTGTTGCAAGAAGAAATTAATCAATTGAGAGAACATTCAACACACGAGCAACGGATCAATAGAATTCACAAAATCGATGATTTTAACTACAAATATTCCGCTTTGTTGCAATCGCCATTTCTGCCAGAGAATGTGTCAAAAGTTTTTCTTAGAAAATCATTGAAAAGAAAGCATTTGGGAAGATAAAACAAAATGAAAATTATTTTACTGAGAATGACGACACTACCGGAGACTGTGCCGAACAAACTTCTGCTCATGGGTTTTTTAGGAACTGAATTCCGATATATCTTTTGTGTTTAAGACAGTTGAGATGGTGCTGTTCCCCATGGGTGGGTGCTGGGCAGGGATGGCGACGATTTCCGATGTTTTTGGGAAAAAATCGGAATTAATTCTAAAAATTATCAAAAAAAAAAAAAAAAAAATTATTTTGTTGAAAAAAATTCCGATATTCGATGCTTTTGGACCCGAATTCCGGTTTTCCGATTTCCGATTTTTCAAATCTGAGATCGTCGCCATCCCTGGTGCTGGGTCATTTCGTAAAAAGGCCATTTTTATAAAATGTTTGAAAAAAACTCGTCATCACTTTGCTCTTACGCAACCAAATTAAACAATCTTAGTATTATCCGATAGCTATTAGTTAGCTTTATTAGCCTTCCAAATTTCAAAAAATTTTAACAAGTATTAAGTAAGTGACCGTCCAAGTGAAAAACAGAATTGGGCTTTGTCGATATTTTTCAAAAAATTTGATGAAATTTTTTAAATTTGGAAAGCTAATAGTGCTAATAAATAGCCATCGGACTATACCAAGAAGTTCAATTGATTGCGTTTGAGCAAAGTTATGAAGAATTTTTTTCAAAAATTTTTATAAAAATCACCTTTTTACGAAACGCCCATATTGGCACTTTTTACGAAACGACCTAACATCCCCCTCCCCATCAGGGACGGGCGAAATTTCGTTTCGCGTTTCGAAAATTTCGGGTTTTTTGCGTTTCGAATTTCGACTTTCGCGTTTCGAAAAAAATTTTAGTTTCGTTTCGAATTTCGTTTCGGGTCCTTTGTGGAGTTTCGCCCGTCCCTGCTCCCCATGCATTGGTCCTCCAAATTATATTTACCGTATTTTTTGAAATTGAATTCACCCAAAAAAAAGCCCACTTCATTAGAAGACTGACTAACAGAAGGTGCTGGCGCGTTTCTTAAAAACTGCCAATTTCGCTGGTTGTTCGACTAAATTTTGTCATAACTTTTTCCCAATTAAACAATCTTTATATTGTAAATATAGCTCTCTTCAATTGCTCGATTAGCTTAATAAATTTCAAAAAATCTCATTCAAAAAAAATGAAAAAATTGCCAAAACTTTTGAAAAATGCATTGAAATTTTTTGAAAATTTTTATACTAATAGAGCAATTCAAGAAGCTACCGTAAGACACCAAGAATGTTTAATATGGTTGCATCTGAGAAAAGTTATGACATGATTTCCTTGAAAAAATCAGCGAAAATTGGCAGTTTTAAGAAACGCGCCAGCACCAATCAGCAGAAGACCCCTGAATATATTAGTGGTGTTGTATAAGTTCTGTCATACATAGTTTTATCATTTTTGAATGCAACTTTTAAAAATGTCGAAATTTTTTGATTGAGTTAAATTTCTGAAAAAAATCAATTAATTTGTTGGCAATCCCGTGGCACATTCAATTGTTTAAAAAAATTTTTGTCTGTTCATTTTAACATTAATTTAAGATTAGCAAACAGAGAAACTAAATTTTTCAATTTTAAGAATTTTTGCGGAAGTCCCGGGCGGGAGCGGGAGTTTCAAAAAATTTTCAAAAATTAAATTTAAGACATAAATTAAATTGTTAAATCATTTTGACCAAATCTTTTTATTTAAATGCACGAAAAAGTAATAAAAAATGTAATAAAAGACTCTTTTTAGATTTTTTGCATTTCTGCGTGTTCGTATGGCCGTTTTATTAACAGATATTCCTCAAAAAGGATCAGTTTTTGGTTACAATCTTTAAACAAATCAGGCCAAATTTTCAAATTTCCCCCGGTGGCGCCTATCGGCACCACTAGCCCCAATCTTTTAGAACTCCCCGGATTTGGCACAAAAATTTACGGGAGCGTGAGTCGGGAATCCCGCCTTTTCCCGCTCCCGTAAAAACTCGCTCCCGCGTTCTCCCGCGGGAGTCCCGCTCCCGCCGGTAAATAATATGCCCAATTCCCAAAACATCGAACCCAATGAATCCGATTTATTTGCGCCCTGTATCACACCTTTGTACCATGTAGAAAATATTGGGAGAGAATACAGCTCAGAAAATTAGAAAATTTGTAGAATCTAACAAGATATTGCCAAATTGTCAACATGGATTTAGGAAAAAAACATTCAGTTACTACCCAACTTTTAGAGGTGATGGACGATTTTAGCCTGGCGATAGAAAATAAAAATAAATTGATTCCATTTATAAGGCTTTCGACACTGTTCCACACATTAGATTAATTTCAAAGCTCAAAAACATAGCAATTAATGGTACTCTGTGTTAAAATGGATTCAGAATTATTTAACAAATCTCAGCTTTTTTGTAAAAAATGGAAAAACAAACATTTTCTGATGAATATCGCTGTCCGAGTGGTGTTCCCTGCGCAAGGCTCTATTTTAGGACCACTTTTATTTTTAATTTAGATTTATTATTGTGAAATAAATGGCCTTAAAACTTGGTGCTACATTTAGGTAATAAAAACCCAAATAACGAATATTATTATATAGACAATATTCAAATTCCTAAAAACATTGAAAATGAACCTCCTCGGTATTTTTTTCACAGCTGATTTAAAATGGAGCACTCACATTGACATTCTTAGTAGTGTTCGGCAAATGGGATTTTTCGGTAAACCGTAAATAAAAATCGGTAATTACCGATTACCGATTTTACGGACTCGAAAAAACCGGTAAATTTCGGTAAAAATCGGTAATTTAAAAAGCGTAATTATTATTAAAAAATTATTTTCCAAGACATAAAACTGACTTTTTAATTAACCAAATAAAATATTAGCTGTATATTTAACTCCGGTCCTCAAGAGTGAGTTATTGGGTGAAAATACGGGAAAGATTCTCTAATTTATTTTACTAAAATTTCTCTAATTTTTTTTGGGATGTCATTAAAGTTTCCCCCAGGGATATAAAATATATGATTTTTTAACAGACTTACCAAAAATGGTAAATTTTGGAGAATTTTGAGAGAAAAGCTAAAGTAAAAAGAGTCCGGCGGTGCTGACAAGCACCATCGGGAGAAAATTTTAAAATTCAAATGAGTTTAAAGGAAAAATTGTGTAAAAGATTGGAGAAAAAATTGCATTTTTGAGAAAAAATTTCCTAAACATAATGCCGAAATAGGGGATTTACGTCAAATTTTCTTTTTCTCCCAAATTCCTATCCTATTTTTATCCTCTGACCCCATTCTTAACAGTGCTTATTTTTACGGTTTTTTACCGATTTTTACAGCGGTAAATTGAGTCGGTCGGTAGTAAAAGTCGGTAAATTTACCGACTTTTACCGATTTTCATGAAAAATTGGAAATCGGTAAAGTATAATAAATTTAAGCAAGAATCGCTTGAAATACGCAGGCTAAAAATTGATTTGAAACTTTTTCATGACATTATTTTGGGAAATATTAACACAAAAAAAAAAATGGGACTTTACTCAATCTAATTCAAATTTAAGAAATGATAATGTTATTAAGCCTATTTTTTGCTCTACCAATGTTTGATATGTCTTTTTTTGTGAGAATGTCTCGTATCTATAGGCTTCTGCCTAAGGGAGCGAGATTACTTAATCCTAATGCATTTGCTAAGATTTGAAAGCATTAACTTTGTTTCATTTTTTTGTTCACCAATTTTCTCACAAATGTGACCTTTTAATAATAATTATTATTATTGCCATTTCCATGTGCCAATTCTGCCAATTACCATGCCCCCTTACAATTATTAGGCCAATGCCAACATTACCATGCCCCCTTACAATTATTAGGCAAATGCCAACTTACCACGTCCCCCTCCCTCCCCCTAAAACCTAACAAGCTAACGCCAATAGATGTTGAGTCGTTTCCTAAAACCGCCACTTTGGGCGTTTCCTAAATACCGCCATTTTACAGATTATTCGACAAAACGCTTCATAACTTTCCTCAAACACAACCATCTTGCATACTCTTGGTATTGTCCGGTAGCTATTGGTTCGCTCTATTAACATTTCAAATTTCAAAATTTTGATCATTTTTCGACAATAAAAATGAGTTTTTTTTCACTTTTTATGGCGACAACTTTCTAAATTTCTCTATCAAATTTTTTGAGATTCGGCAGGCTAATAGAGCTAACCAATAGCTATCGGACCACACCAAGAATGTACAATTTGTTTGAGTTTAAGCAAAGTTACAAAGATTTTTGGTCGAAAAATCTGTAAAATGGCGGTATTTAGGAAACGCCCAAAGTGGCGGTTTTTAGGAAACGACCTAGCACCATGCCAATATACCTCCTCCACCTCGCGCCCTTTTAACCTAAAATTTTTATAGAGTTACGTGTCAATTGGCAATGCCACGCTTCCTCGCCCCGCTTCCCAATGCCGTGCCAATGCCAACATTACCATGCCCCTCCAAGCCCGTCCCAATGCCATGCTTATCAATGCCACGCCCACTATTGCCGCCCCAATGCCATGCCAATACTAATAATGCCACGCGCCTCCCCACTCCTTTGCCCATTTTGAATAAATAAAACAACGATTACAAAATAAATTAAATCATTCTTTCATTTTAGATGATTTCTTTTAAATTAAAAATCTTTCTTTTTATTATTTTTTATGCATTATTTCAATTTTCAATTGCTGACCAACAAGTAAGATTAATTCAAATCAAGTATTATATAATAGTGAGAACCCTTTTTTCTGAGAACATTTGCTCCTTATTTGGCCCATATATTTGCGGCCCGACAAATGCGGTCGCATATTTTCGGCTCTTTGAAAAAAAAGAGGGATGGTCACGGACAAGGACAATCCGCGGATGTACGGGGATACGCATAACGATGTTTGAAAAATCGGACGGACACGGATATGAAGGCCATATCCGCGGATATCCGCGATATCCGCCAGCCATTCAAACATGGAAGAGTTTATAAATGATTTAGAAAATTTTGTGCCTTTTTGTATTTTTGGGTGCTTGTTTTTGTTTGAGAATTCATAAGAAAAATGCCATAAAAATGAAAAATAATCCCTAATGACCTATCAATTTTTTTAAAAGTATACCTCTAAGAAACGGAAAATTTCACTAAAATTCTTCTAAATTTTTTATCCAAAATTGGATTCTCAAAAAAACATTTTCGATTTTTTTATAATTTTTCAACACAATTCACATTTATTGCCCCAAATAAATTCAAATGCACAGAATTCGAAATTGGCTTTTTTAATTTTGAAAGCAAAAAAAAAAAAATTGTGGGGCCTAAACTGTATGAGCCGAAAATAGGGAATATTTTGGTAGCAGATTTTGCACCAAAAAAATAACAAAATTGCGCCCCGCAGTTTGCCCTATTAGTTAATAAATTTATTTAACATAAACGCTTTCCCCCAGGGCCAATGAGAGAGAAACTATGAATATGAAGTCATTAGTCAATCCAATGTGAATTCCTTTTGTAGTTTGACGTAATTAGAAATGGTGCTAGGTCGTTTTCTAAAAACCGCCACCATGGGCGTTTCCTAAATTCCGCTATTTTACCGATTTTCCGACAAAAACTCTTTATAACTTTGCTCAAACGCAACCAAATGAAATAAACTCGATATCATCCGATAGCTATTGGTTAGCTCTATAAGCTATCCAAATTTTAAAAAATTTGATTCTTTTTATGACAATAAAAATGAGTTTTTTGCACTTTTGTGGCTACAACTTTCTTAAATCTCAATCAAATTTTTTGAAATTTGGTAGGCTAATAGAGCTGGCCAATAGCTGTCGGGCCATACCAAGAATGCACAATTTGATTGAGCTAAAGCAAAGTTATAAAGAGTTTTTGTCAAAAAATCTGTGAAATGGCGGGATTTAGGAAACGCCCATGGTGGCGGTTTTTAGGAAACGACTTAGCACGATTAGAAATTACTAAAGAGCGTCACAATGTCATGAATAACCTTTTTTTGTTTAGTTTTTGCCAATTTATAACGGTGCACTGCTTGCATTTTTGCGAGGGCCAACCAAATTTGAGGAATTTTGCAAAGGAAAAGGGGTGACAAGTGAACAGAACATCCGTTTATTGGCACAATTCTATGGCATGAACATTGGCATTTTCAATTTCTTGAGACAGGAATGGTACTGTACATATCATGATTATTTGGGCATATTGTACAACTATTTGTTCAATGTTTATGCTGGACGTACCGTAGTGGCACCAATTTTCATTGATGATTCTGGAGACAAAATTCACTTTTTGGATGTAATGCTGAGATTGTCAAAAATTGCAAAATATATTTTGTTAATTCAAACAAAAACAAAAAACACGATATGGATTATAAAATGGAAAAATTTAAATTAAAAAATCGTCATGATTTGGATTATTATACATGGAATTCAAACAATTCTGAGCCAATTCGAATGGATTTCGATAAAATAATGGAGAAAATGCTCAAAAAGGCATTAGGACAAGTGCGATTAAATCGAGTAAAACATGATGAATTGAGCCAAAAAATCTATCAAAAAAATTTGGAAATTGCCAATTTAAAAAAGGATTTAACATACCAGGAAATACCAACTCCTCCGGCACCATTATCATTTGGGCAGGACGACAAAGAGAAAGAATGTGCTTTTGCCGCGGATTTTATTTTGTTTTATGATATATTTGAAGCTGTGAGTTTTTTGGATTAAAAAAAAATATGTCAGTTGCTATAGGTACGGGGGGAAGATTCGTCCGCTCAGCAAGAAAACTACGATTCGTCCGGACGACGATTCGTCCAGCAACGATTCGTCCGCCCAACCGAATCGTAATTTTCTTGCTGGCGGACGAATCGTACGTTTTTGGCTGGGCGGACGAGTCGTCAACCGGACGAATCGTCGTCCGGACGAATCGTACGGCAGCGAATTCCGTTAGGGCTATTTTTAATAGTTGGCATAATTTGAGTGAATTGCAATTCTTTTCATTTATTTTCTAATAAAGCCAATTCTTTAGATTGAAGAAGAAGCATTTGTTAATTTTGTAAAGGGAAAAGCAAACTTTGATTTATTTTGCACAAAAATACTTCAGCAACAAGGAATAAAAAATTATTTTTTGTTTAAATTCGAAAATCTTTTTGCCCTTCGGAATGCGATGAAAAAAAACTGGAATTGTGCCAATGCCAAATTCGAACACGAATGCGTTAATCTTCAGCATTATTTTGACATTATTTTTGAATATTTGTTCAGAGTTAGTGTTGGCATTCCGTCAGTGCGGCCAATATTTCGAAACTTTTTACAAATTAGATTTCAGTCTATAAATAAGCGATACTACAATTTGTTAAGAGATTTTCCCTAAAAACAGTCAATTTCGCTCATAATCAGCATGAAATTGCGCTTTAGTGGAGCCATTAAACGTAAATAATCTAGCTAAAAGCAATTTGGGTACAAATGATCATGGAAGTGTACCGCCGAGAGAAAATTTGAATATTTAACTGAATCATGTTAAGATTTTGCATATTAATCGCTTCAAAAAACATTTATTTACAAAATTATCATTCAAAACTTAGACTTTCCCTTGGAATCCCAAATAAGCAGAAAATAAGCACAATGAGCTGAAATAAGCATCTTAAAATTTTTAAGCTTCGACCCCTCCAAATAAGCCAAAACTTAAAATAAGCACAAATGGCAGCTCTGGTTTAAATCCCCCTCATGCCAAGAAATTAAAAAATATTTTTTCAATTGTTTTTTCCAAAAATCAGTTGGATCAAATACAAATTAAAAAATAAAGCACGGTTGCCATATCTAAATTGATATCATTCGATGGTATTTGAACGTTTATAAGCCTGGGCAAAGTTTCAAAAAATTTGTTCAGATAATAAAGTTATTTGTCTTTTTTTGAGCATTATTTTTTTCAAAATTTTGAAAATCCCAATCCCAGTCAGTCCCGTTTCCCGGGTAAAAATCACGGTCTTTCCGGTCCCATTTTTTTGTCAAAAATCCCGGTCTCGTGCATCCCTAATTTTTTCAAATAAACATTTTTTGCAGATTGAGGAAGAAGCATTCCTTGCTTTTGTGAAAGGAAAACCCAACTTCGATCTGTATTTTACTCATGTGCATCATGCGAGACCGGAAATAAGAAAAAGAAACAAAAAATTGCATTAAATACGATCCCTTCTGGCCTTCTGTATTTGCTGAAAAAAATAGGAATTGTGACATGCCAAATTCAAACCCAAAATAAACAAATGCATTAAACTTCCGCTTTATGTGAATATATTTATGAATATCTTTTCAAAGTGCGCATTGGCGTTCCGTCTGTGAGGCCATTGTTTCGTGTAAAGAAGACGCCAGAGAAAAGGGAGCCAACAACACATCAATATTTTAAAGCATGGCAACAGTAAAATTTTAATATATTTAAATTTTTTTAAAAATAAATTCAGTTTTGCAATTCAAAATTTCGTTCATATTTTGCCTTTGTTGAACAATTTTTCAACTGGAAAATACAGAAGATGGAAATCGTTGGTACAATTAACGAATGAAAATGAATTTAAGGAGAAGATTAGTTTAGGTAATTTAATAGGATGAGTTTGTCTACCTTTATGGAATAGTCGGCCCAAAACACACAAATTCACAATCATACAAAACATTTTCATAAAATTTAAAACGGTTACGAAAAATTTACAAGTAATTAAAAAAGGTGTGGCTGTCCCGTGCGGGGTTGAGCGTTGGGAGCAGCACTTTCGGCGCCCACGTTTCGGCCCCACGTTTCGGCGCCCACGTTTCGGCGCCCACGTTTCGGCGCCCACGTTTCGGCGCCCACGTTTCGGCGCCCATGTTTCGGCGCCCCGTTTCGGCGCCCATTTTCGGCGCCCACGTTTCGGCGCCCATGTTTCGGCGCCAACCCAAAATAGAAGAAAACCCCTATTTTTTAAAAATAACTCCCTGTTTTTTTGAAATCTACCTCTTTGGTTTTTTGAAAACTAAACCCCTCTAATTTTTAAAACCTAACCTTGGTTTTTTGAAAACTTAACCCCCCTAACCGAACCCCCCTTTTTTTTTTGAAAACCCATCCCTCAGTTTAAAATTTTTATTTCTTTATTCAAAAAACCAGGGGTTCGGTTTTCAAAAAACCAGGGGTTCAGTTTTCAAAAAACCAGGGGTTCAGTTTTCAAAAAACCAGGGGTTTGGTTTTAAAAAAAACCAGGGACTCAAAAAAAAACTTGGGTACTATTTTTTCCATTTTTGGTTTGGCGCCGAAACGTTTCCCAGCGCCGAAACTGAGCGCCGAAACAACCCGTACCCTGAGCGTTGAGGTCAAGACATAGTTTAAATCAGAGCGACCATTTTGTCTTATTTTGACGCTTCCGCTCCGAGTGTCGAAATTCCGAGTGCCGATAGTGTAAATAATGTTCGAGTGCCGAAAAGGCCGAGTTCCGAATGATTTTTTTAAACAGACACTACTCTATAATTAAGGCTTTGTTTAGGGCTAAAGTTTGGCATAGGCTTAAGCTCGACTAGGTCTAGGCTTTTATGTTTTCACTTTTTTAACAAAAGCCATTTTGGCTTTTTTTTTTTTTTTTTAGGCATTCGGAACTCGGAATTTTTTTTGTTCTATTCGGCACTCGGACCGGTAGCCTATTTTGAAGTGATTTTTCCTTTTTCGAAATAAAAATTTAATTTCTCAATTCAAGCCGGAATTGTTCGAAAAAATTGTTGGCGGAAAAAAAAATGTGTTTAATGATTGTTTTGTTGAATAAAATACAATTATAAATGTTAAACGCGTTTTCAAAAAAAAAGAATCTTATTTTTGGTCTCTGATTGTCTTATTTAAAAATTCAATGGCAATTCTTGTTTTAATACACACATTAAGAAAAAAGGCATTTTTAAAATTTTTTTATGACTTTATTTCTAATAAAATTAAAAATTTAAAATTTCTGAAATCCTTTTGAAGAATATCTTGTGCTATGGCAAAAGAAGTGTGTGATCGAAAAAATGGAGACAAAAAAGAACAGCAATAAATGCCAATGAAATGGAAGGTAATTCATTTCCATTTCTTTATAAAATTCAATGAAATTTCAAAAATTTGGCAAAGATCATCATAACAAACAGCTCCAAAAACCTATGGAGAATTGTTGAAATATCTGTGAAAACATCGGGTTCCAAAAGTTTCAAAAAGCAAATCTATGAATCAAAAACGTGAATGCAAACAAAAGAGTGCTAGTGCGTGTTATAAAAAAGGCCACCCCATGCGCGTTTTGTAAAACTGTTAACAAAAATATAAATTATATATTTATATTTATTTTTATTTAAATTTATATTTTATATTTAAAAATCTGAATAATTGGTAGCTAATCCATTCAATTTTTGTCTGTGCCAATACGTATCGGCGCGGATAAACTTCTGCACAGTTATAATTTTGTTAATTGGCAGTTTTACGAAACGCGGCGCATGCCTTTTTTTACGAAACGCGGCGCATGCCTTTTTTTACGAAACGCGGCGCATGCCTTTTTTTACGAAACGCGGCGCTGCCTTTTTTTACGAAACGCGGCGCATGCCTTTTACAAAACGCGGCGCATGCCTTTTTTACAAACGCGGCGCATGCCTTTTTTACAAAACGCGGCGCATGCCTTTTTTCAAAACGCGGCGCATGCCTTTTTTACAAAACGCGGCGCATGCCTTTTTTACAAAACGCGGCGCATGCCTTTTTTACAAAACGCGGCGCATGCCTTTTTTACAAAACGCGGCGCATGCCTTTTTACAAAACGCGGCGCATGCCTTTTTTACAAAACGCGGCGCATGCCTTTTTTACAAAACGCGGCGCATGCCTTTTTACAAACGCGGCGCATGCCTTTTTGCGAAAACCGACCCTGCCTCTCCGGCTCCCCACTTTGCCCAATCATAAGGGATCACTCTTCTCTTCCTGATCCCATTAATCTTCTCTTAATGAAGCTCTCTTCACTATATCAAAACATAAAACATTGTCATATTTTAATGAACCAATTTGTTATAAAAGACCCAAACTGCTGTGAGATACGCCGAAATATAAAAAATATATAAATGCCGTATCCTCCCCTCTTTCAGGATTACTTCGACACGAATTTAACGAATATTTACAAGATAGTTGAAAAAAAGATTAAGACGCACTTGAAGCAAATGCTGAATTGGAAGTGTTGCAAGAAGAAATTAATCAATTGAGAGAACATCAACACACGAGCAACGGATCAATAGAATTCACAAAATCGATGATTTTAACTACAAATATTCCGCTTTGTTGCAATCGCCATTTCTGCCAGAGAATGTCAAAAGTTTTTCTTAGAAAATCATTGAAAAGAAAGCATTTGGGAAGATAAAACAAAATGAAAATTATTTTACTGAGAATGACGACACTACCGGAGACTGTGCCGAACAAACTTCTGCTCATGGGTTTTTTAGGAACTGAATTCCGATATATCTTTGTGTTTAAGACAGTTGAGATGGTGCTGTTCCCATGGTGGGTGCTGGGCAGGGATGGCACGATTTCCGAGTTTTTTGGAAAAAATCGAATTAATTCTAAAATTATCAAAAAAAAAAAAAAAATATTTTGTGTTGAAAAAAATTCCGATATTCGATGCTTTTGGACCCGATTCCGGTTTTCCGATTTCCGATTTTTCAAATCTGAGATCGTCGCCATCCCTGGTGCTGGGTCATTTCGTAAAAAGGCCATTTTTATAAAATTTTTGAAAAAAACTCGTCATCACTTTGCTCTTAGCAACCAAATTAAACAATCTTAGTATTATCCGATAGCTATTAGTTAGCTTTATTAGCCTTCCAAATTTCAAAAATTTTAACAAGTATTAAGTAAGTGACCGTCCAAGTGAAAACAGAATTGGGCTTTGTCGATATTTTTCAAAAAATTTGATGAAATTTTTTAAATTTGGAAAGCTAATAGTGCTATAAATAGCCATCGGACTATACCAGAAGTTCAATTGATTGCGTTTGACAAAGTTAGAAGAATTTTTTCAAAAATTTTTATAAAAATCACCTTTTTACGAAACGCCCATATTGGCACTTTTTACGAAACGCCCTAACATCCCCTCCCCTCAGGGCGGGCGAATTTCGTTTCGCGTTTCGAAAATTTCGGGTTTTTTCGTTTCGAATTTCGACTTTCGCGTTTCGAAAAAAATTTAGTTTCGTTTCGAATTTCGTTTCGGGTCCTTTGTGGAGTTTCGCCCGTCCCTGCTCCCCATGCATTGGTCCTCCAAATTAATTTACCGTATTTTTTGAAATTGAATTCACCCAAAAAAAAGCCCACTTCATTGAAGACTGACTAACAGAAGGTGCTGGCGCGTTTCTTAAAAACTGCCAATTTCGCTGGTTGTTCCTAAATTTTGTCATAACTTTTTCCCAATTAACAATCTTTATATTGTAATATAGCTCTCTTCAATTGCTCGATTAGCTTAATAATTTCAAAAAATCTCATTCAAAAAAAATGAAAAAATTGCCAAAACTTTTGAAAAATGCTTGAAATTTTTTGAAAATTTTTATACTAATAGAGCAATTCAAGAAGCTACCGTAAGACACCAAGAATGTTTAATATGGTTGCATCTAGAAAAGTTATGACATGATTTCCTTGAAAAAATCAGCGAAAATTGGCAGTTTTAAGAAACGCGCCAGCACCAATCAGCAGAAGACCCCTGAATATATTAGTGGTTGTATAAGTTCTGTCATACTATTTTTATCATTTTTGAATGCAACTTTTAAAAATGTCGAAATTTTTTGATTGAGTTAAATTTCTGAAAAAAATCAATTAATTTGTTGGCAATCCCGTGGCACATTCAATTGTTTAAAAAAATTTTTGTCTGTTCATTTTAACATTAATTTAAGATTAGCAAACAGAGAAACTAAATTTTTCAATTTTAAGAATTTTTGCGGAAGTCCCGGGCGGGAGCGGGAGTTTCAAAAATTTTCAAAAATTAAATTTAAGACATAAATTAATTGTTAAATATTTGACCAAATCTTTTTATTTAAATGCACGAAAAAGTAATAAAAAATGTAATAAAAGACTCTTTTTAGATTTTTTGCATTTCTGCGTGTTCGTATGGCCGTTTTATTAACAGATATTCCTCAAGGATCAGTTTTTGGTTACAATCTTTAACAAATCAGCCAAATTTTCAAATTTCCCCCGGTGGCGCCTATCGGCACCACTAGCCCCAATCTTTTAGAACTCCCCGGATTTGGCACAAAAATTTACGGGAGCGTGAGTCGGGAATCCCCCTTTTCCCCCCGTAAAACTCGCTCCCGCGTTCTCCCGCGGGAGTCCCGCTCCCGCCGGTAAATAATATGCCCAATTCCCAAAACATCGAACCCAATGAATCCGATTTATTTGCGCCCTGTATCACACCTTTGTACCATGTAGAAAATATTGGGAGGAATACAGCTCAGAAAATTAGAAAATTTGTAGAACTAACAAGATATTGCCAAATTGTCAACATGGATTTAGGAAAAAAAAATTCAGTACTACCCAACTTTTAGAGGTGATGGACGATTTTAGCCTGGCGATAGAAAATAAAAATAAATTGATTCCATTTATAAGGCTTTCGACCTGTTCCACACATTAGATTAATTTCAAAGCTCAAAAACATAGCAATTAATGGTACTCTGTGTTAAAATGGATTCGAATTATTTAACAAATCTCAGCTTTTTTGTAAAAAATGGAAAAACAAACATTTTCTGATGATATCGCTGTCCGAGTGGTGTTTCCTGCGCAAGGCTCTATTTTAGGACCACTTTTATTTTTAATTTAGATTTATTATTGTGAATAAATGGCCTAAACTGGTGCTACATTTAGGTAATAAAAACCCAAATAACGAATATTATTATATGACAATATTCAAATTCCTAAAAACATTGAAAATGAACCTCCTCGGTATTTTTTTCACACGCTGATTTAAAATGGAGCACTCACATTGACATTCTTAGTAGTGTTCGGCAAATGGATTTTTCGGTAAACCGTAAATAAAAATCGGTAATTACCGATACCGATTTTACGGACTCGAAAAAACCGGTAAATTTCGGTAAAAATCGGTAATTTAAAAAGCGTATTATTATTAAAAAATTATTTTCCAGACATAAACTGACTTTTTAATTAACCAAATAAAATATTAGCTGTATATTTAACTCCGGTCCTCAAGAGTGAGTTATTGGGTGAAAATACGGGAAAGATTCTCTAATTTATTTTACTAAAATTTCTCTAATTTTTTTTGGGATGTCATTAAAGTTTCCCCCAGGATTAAAATATATGATTTTTTAACAGACTTACCAAAAATTAAATTTTGGAGAATTTTGAGAGAAAAGCTAAAGTAAAAAGAGTCCGGCGGTGCTGACAAGCACCATCGGGAGAAAATTTTAAAATTCAAATGAGTTTAAGGAAAAATTGTGTAAAAGATTGGAGAAAAATTGCATTTTTGAGAAAAAATTTCCTAAACATAATGCCGAAAGTGGGATTTACGTCAATTTTCTTTTTCTCCCAAATTCCTATCCTATTTTTATCCTCTGACCCCATTCTTAACAGTGCTTATTTTACGGTTTTTTACCGATTTTTACAGCGTAAATTGAGTCGTCGGTAGTAAAAGTCGGTAAATTTACCGACTTTACCGATTTTCATGAAAATGGAAATCGGTAAAGTATAATAAATTTAAGCAAGAATCGCTTGAAATACGCGGCTAAAAATTGATTTGAAACTTTTTCATGACATTATTTTGGAAATATTAACACAAAAAAAAAATGGGACTTTACTCAATCTAATTCAAATTTAAGAATGATAATGTTATTAAGCCTATTTTTTGCTCTACCAATGTTTGATATGTCTTTTTTTGTGAGAATGTCTCGTATCTATAGCTTCTGCCTAAGGGAGCGAGATTACTTAATCCTAATGCATTTGCTAAGATTTGAAAGCATTAACTTTGTTCATTTTTTTGTTCACCAATTTTCTCACAAATGTGACCTTTTAATAATAATTATATTATTGCCATTTCCATGTGCCAATTCTGCCAATACCATGCCCCCTTACAATTATTAGCCAATGCCAACATTACCATGCCCCCTTACAATTATTAGGCAAATGCCAACTTACCACGTCCCCCTCCCTCCCCCTAAAACCTAACAAGCTAACGCCAATAGATGTTGAGTCGTTTCCTAAAACCGCCACTTTGGGCGTTTCCTAAATACCGCCATTTTACAGATTATTCGACAAAACCTTCATAACTTTCCTCAAACACAACCATCTTGCATACTCTTGGTATTGTCCGGTAGCTATTGGTTCGCTCTATTAACATTTCAAATTTCAAAATTTTGATCATTTTTCGACAATAAAAATGAGTTTTTTTTCACTTTTTATGGCGACAACTTTCTAAATTTCTCTATCAAATTTTTTGAGATTCGGCAGGCTAATAGAGCTAACCAATAGCTATCGGACCACACCAAGAATGTACATTTGTTTGAGTTTAAGCAAAGTTACAAAGATTTTTGGCGAAAAATCTGTTAAAATGGCGGTATTTAGGAAACGCCCAAAGTGGCGGTTTTTAGGAAACGACCTAGCACCATGCCAATATACCTCCTCCACCTCGCCCCTTTTAACCTAAAATTTTTATAGAGTTACGTGTCATTGGCAATGCCACGCTTCCCCTCCCCGCTTCCCATGCCGTGCCAATGCCAACATACCATGCCCCTCCAAGCCTCCCCAATGCCATGCTTTCAATGCCACGCCCACTATTGCCGCCCCAATGCCATGCCAATACTAATAATGCCACGCGCCTCCCCACTCCTTTGCCCATTTTGAATAAATAAACAACGATTACAAAATAAATTAAATCATTCTTTCATTTTAGATGATTTCTTTTAATTAAAAATCTTTCTTTTTTATTTTTTATGCTTATTTCAATTTTCAATTGCTGACCAACAAGTAAGATTAATTCAAATCAAGTATTATATATAGTGAGAACCCTTTTTTCTGAGAACATTTGCTCCTTATTGGCCCATATATTTGCGGCCGACAAATGCGGTCGCATATTTTCGGCTTTTGAGGATTTTTGAGATAAATGAGAAAACCTATGCGAATGGCGGTCAGGTGGTGCCAATAGGCACCACCGGAAGAAAATTTTTGAAAATTAGATGTGATTTTTTAACACATTTTGGCCAAAAACTGAGTGTAATTTGACCCATTTTTACTCGCATGGGAAATTTCCCATTTCCAAGTACAATCTTGGAAACAAGTACGCTTCAAATTTTCAAAGTATGAAGGCCCAAATCCAAGTACGTACTTTGAATCCAAGCATAGTCAATTTACTATTGTAAATTTTTGGATTTTTTGGCCCACCCCCAAAGTGATCAGAAAAAACTGGTCAAAGTTCCGAAAAATAGGTTTAGTGTGGGTAATCTCTAAAAATTCATTAAAAATGAAAATCTTTCATTGCAACATCGGGGGGAGTGTAAACAAAAACCATCTCAAACACTCAGTTTTTGAAGGGCTATCGATTGATTTATTTTTGAAAAATCTTTATCTTGGAAAAATTTCATTTTCCGAGAAAGAAAATGTTGGGTTAAGCGGGACAGTTCAGTCCCGGGGCCATAATTTGCCAAGAGTTGCCCAAATAAAAAATCTTCTCTGGGCTTCTTTCAACAATTTTGGAATTGGGGCAAGTTTTTTAGTAACTATTTTGATTGGCCGACATTTGCGGCGCGTGACCAAGAAAAAATTGTAGAGTGAACTAAATTTATTATTCTTAGTGTCATTCGAACCCCCTAAATATGTTCTACATTATACCAAAAAATCAAAAGAATTGATTGAGTTTCAGAAAAGTTATGACCTAAAATGTTCGAAAATTTGGAAATGTCTGTTTTTGGTTATCTTTTTATCATAACTTTTCCAAAACTTAATCAATTCTTTTGATTTTTTGGTATAATGTAAAGCATATTTAGGGGGTTAGAATGACACTAAGAATAATAGATTTAGTTCACTCTACAATTTTTTCTGAGTCCCGCGCCGCAAATGTCGCATCACCACTATTTTTACCTATTTTCGGGTTTTAGCACTTCAAAACTATGGGGCACCTATTTTAGTATTTTGCAAATTTTGACCGGGAAATGGCCTTAACCGAGATTTCTTGTAATTTAATGTGTTTTGACCAAATTTTTCAATATTTACCACTTATATTAGTCATTTGTTTTATCATAGAGAAAAATGGACAATCTTTTGAAACTTTATGCAATATTTTTCATAATTTTTAAGTGTCGAAGAAAAGGTTTTGGAAAAAGAAAAGACTCGAGTTCGAGTCACGACTCGAAAAAAGTCACAAGTTTTTTGGGAGACCACGACTTATTTGCTTCTTAAATGTATGATTTTCTTCCCCAAAGCAATTTGGTACTATAGTTGAAAATAAATTTTTTCTTTAACCTTTTGCTTAGCAAAAAATTTAAGAAATATTTAAAAAAAGACTTACTGAAAAAAAAAAACTTAGGAATTTCGGAAATCACATTCGAAGAACAACTTGTACTAATAGCAAAAGAAATATGCGATCGAAACAAAGGAAACCAAAATGAACAGCAAATGAATGCCACTGAAATGGAAGGTAATAATCATTGGCATTTATCTAACGGAGAAATAATTATTTTAGCTTAAAATAATGAGTAATATTAGAGGGTTTTAACGAACCGATGGCCATCCATCCATTCATACTGTAGCAATACTTTTGTTTTTTTTTATAAAAATTTATTCAAGAAATTTGTCACTTTTCGTTAAAAATTTAAGATTTGATTCGATCACTTCGAAAGCCATTTGAATACTTTTTGAAAAAAAAGTATAAAGAAAGGGTCAAAGAAGCATATGAAGCACGGGAGGAATTGGATGTGTTGCAAGAAAAAATAAACCAAGGGAAAGCAGCAAAAGATGAATATGCCTTCAAATACAAAAAACAATTTTATAAATACTCGCATTTGTTGAAATCGCCATTTGTGCCAGAAATGCCAAGGGATTTATTCGACCTTGATTATCGAGGTAAAAAATAGGCAGATTTACTAATGATAATATTCCAAACAATTGAATTGGCTATTTTGTTGTCTTCTTCTACGAATACATTCATTGTTCTTTGGCAGGGCTATAGAATTTAGGGCCAATAACTTTTTAAGTGATAAGCAAAATGTCCGCCAATGCCGAAAATTTTTTAAGAATTTTGTCTGGCCTTTAGGAAAAATATCCGTAAGTGAGCAAAGCTATTGAAAACTAAACTATCTAAATTAATATAAATTGTTTAAATATATTTGTTGTCTTATTATTTTAAGAGTCAATTTGGAAAATTGGTTTATTTGTTAAAGACAAATTTGGATTTACGGCAAAATGTCAAGAATGTAAAGAACATTGGGAGCCAAAACGCACAAATGGATGGTCCGAATGGAACATAAAACCGCTGGAAGACCACCTTCTTTCTTCAATTCATGCCAATTCGGATTATGCCAAAAAGTATTTGGAATTGGAAAAAGAAAGAAACTCTTGAAAAACATTTAAAACCCAGGGCTTCCAGATGTGAGGATTTAAGCTAATTTTGTGGGGTTTTGAAAGGCCAATGCGGCTTATTTTCAAAATGAGTTTTAAGGTGTTTTTTAGTTTTTTGCGAATTTCTGAGGCTTTTGGTTGGTTTTTTAAAGAAAAGAAACTGAAAATTTATAGATAAGAGCCTAAAAAAATTTTTTTTTTTTTTTTTAACTGTGTTTGCTCTTTGATAAACTTTTCAAAATGCGTTTTTTGACCCGAAATGAAACTTTTAAAAATTTTCATTTGGAAGCCCTGTAAAAAAGTCACATATATTATTTTTGCAGCATTTGTTTTATTATTTTTTTACCACTTTGATGTGCTGTCTTGCTTTTCTGTCAATCTTTTGGTTTTTTGCCCTCCCCAATTTGTCCCTCTTCTGTGTTTTAAATGTTCCCAATTTCTTCACCTTTCGCATTCCTTCATTTTCATTCAGTTGCAATTTTTGAGTAAATTACGCCATTGTGGGTGCACATAAATCCGCTTCCCGACAACAAAGTTTTGTTTAAAGTCTTGAAAAAATAATTTTTATGACAACAATTTTTTTAAACTCAATGAAATAATTTTGGATTTAACAGGTTAAGTGGGGCAGGGTTCGGTTTAGCACAGGGATGTCAGATGTCCTTTTTTAAAAGAAATGTCCTTTTTTCAGCCCACTGCTCGTATTTTGTCCTTTTTTCTTACTGAGAGGTAAAAAAAAGAAGAAAACAATACTATTTTTTATAATTTTTGAAGCGATTTCTTAGTATTTTTTCAAAATTTTACGCGGCGGCGCCTGTCGGCACCGCCGGACACTCAATCCTTTTAAAATTTTTTAAAAAAAGGACGGAAAATTAACCATTTTTGGTGAAAATCTGTTAACAAATAGGCAACAAATTTTCAAAATTTTCCCCGGTGGCGCCTATCGGCACCACCGGACTCCAGCGCAGATTTTCTCAAAATAATATAAAAATCCCCAAAAATGGGTCTTTTTTTATCAAGATTTGCTACCAAAACACACTCAAATTTTCAAAATTTTTCACGGCGTAATGTCTCATTTCAAAGCCCGACACCTAAAAAAAATAGGTTAAGAATCTCGCCAAAATTAAACAGAAATAACAAATGAACAAAGCGTGCAATTATTGGCACAATTCTACGGCACTCACATTGGCATTTTCAATTTCATACGACAGAATTGGCATTGTTACAAAGTTGAAGAAACTAAACGGAACACCAACATATGGACATATTCTACCAATATTTTTTCAATGTTTACGCGCGACGCAATGAAAAAGGACCGATGGAGCAAATTGTGATTAAAAATGAACATAATTTTCCTGTGTCTTTCATTGATGCAATTAAAAATGTTTTGATGTTATCAAATTATTTTTTTGGGCCGGCATTGGTTTCGATGAAACTTGAGTCTTGTTGTCTCCTTTCATTTACAAAAGTTCGAGTATATGTGCATGAATCAAAGTTGGGTAAAAATGCCAAAAAACTCAAAGAATCTGAGAAAGACCGAGTAAAATTTGACCAAATAGTGCAGAAAATGCTTACATAAAACTATGGAAGACATTGACAGATTAGAAAATGCCCAAAAGAATCGGCAATGCCAATTCCTTCGGCACCAAATGA
This sequence comes from Heterodera filipjevi, assembly GCA_039877585.1. NCBI lineage: Eukaryota > Metazoa > Nematoda > Chromadorea > Rhabditida > Heteroderidae > Heterodera > Heterodera filipjevi. The sequence continues at coordinate 9,395,932 of JBDPZO010000008.1, forward strand.
TCGGATTTGGACAATTGTCCAGCAAATTCGGACAAAATTATTAGAAAACCAAGTGAAGTAAAACACGGCAAAAAGGACAAAAAAGTTTGAAATTGCCAAATTAGAAAAGCCCCAAAAAGACATGGAAATGCCAACTTCATGCTGATACTTTTGATCGAAATCTTTCAAAAATTAATTTATAAATATTGATTGACCATTTACTTTTAATAAAAATGGTTTATTTCGAATTTAAAAAAAAAAGTACAAAAATTTTTAAAAATCGAAAAAAACCGAGATTTTTTTTTTCGGTTTTTTAACCGAAACCGACCGACCGAGAATTTTTTAGCTTTTTCGGTTTTTTTCGGTTTCGGTTTTTTTTCAGTTTTTAACCGAAACCGACCGACCGACCCTTTTGTCCGGTCTCTACCGGAAATGATAGAAAGAGAAACAAAAAAACATATTGAAAAATTCAAGCATAGTCTTGGCCTTCTGTATTTGATGAAAAAAAAAATTGGGACTGCACAAGTGCCAAATTCAAAGCCAAAATGACAAATTGCGAAGAATTCCAACGATATGTGAAATAATTGGTAATCATTTTTCACGCAAATCCATTGAATTTTTGTCTGTGCCAAAATACGTATCAGCTCGGGTAAACTTCTGCACAGTTATAATCTTTTGTTAATTGGCACTTTTACGAAACGCGTCAGCACGAATATTTTCAGTTGTTTAACTCAAGTCGATTATTGAAACAAAAAAAACATTGTCATATTTTAATTAACAAAATTTGTTATAAAAGACCCAAAATGTTGTAAGACACGCCCAAATATAAATACCGTAACCTTTCTCAGGGTTACTTTCACCAGCAAGAGAAAGGAAAAAATTAAAAAAAAAGGAGAAAGTTTTGAACAATTTTTTTTTTTAAAAACAGCCATGTTTACTCTGAAAATTGCCAAATTTAACACAAATATAGACATAAATTTCTGTGAAAATTTCAGCGCGGCGCTTAAACGGCGACCAAAATTTCTGGGACTGAAATGGGCAGGAAATAAATTTCGGCGCGGCTCTCAAATCGCGCGCTGAAATGGCAATTCCCCTCTCCGAAATTTTTTCCTAGATACGCCCCTGCTGCCCACTGTTATTTAACTGATCAGTTTGTTATATGTCTATTTATTAGGATAGCAACCCCGACCCCGACCCCGACGCTTCCAACCCTGACAAACCCCGACCCCGACCTTCAAACCGAGTCGGGGTCGGGGTTTTTATACACCCCTAAGAATGGCACTTTTCATAAAAAATAATGAACAAAATATATCGCATTCATCGAACATTAAAGTCATATTTTGAGTATTTTTGGGCGAAAATTTCGATTTTTGCCTGCCCATAACTATATATGATACAAAAATTTTCAAAAATTTTCCTGGCGGCGCCTATCGGCACCGCCGACCCTCACTTTTTCGAAATTCAAAATTTTATGTCTTATTGCAAAACCGAACATTTAAAAAAAATGTCATTAGTAACAGATATGCTGAAAAATATTTAAATAACATTTTTGTATTGTAATATAATTGACCTGAAATTTTTTCACTCAGTCTCAAGGCGAAAAAAAAAATGAAAAACCCTGACCCCGACCCCGACCCCGACTTTTCCAACCCCGACGTCGGGGTTGCTACCCTACTATTTATTTGATAAATTATTTGTCGAATTGATCGTCCATTATACCCTTTGCTGGGATGCGTCCGCGATTCGCGGCGTTTTTTCTGCGATTCGCGTATCGCGCGCGACCGCGGCAAATTTCAACAGCGATCCGCGATGCGAAATTTATTTTGGTGCTAGGTCGTGTTGTAAAAAGTGCCACCATGGGCGTTTCGTAAAAAGGCCATTTTTATAAAAATTTATTGAGAAAAACTCGTCATAATTTTGCTCAAACAAAACCAAATTTAACAATCTTGGTATTGTCCGTTAGATATTTGTTAACTGTTAACTCTATTTAGCCATCCAATAACCACCAAAAATGAAAACATTAGTCTATCACGGTACAAAAAAATAGGGCAAAAATTCATTTCCGATTTCGAATGTTCCGATGCTTATCATTTGTTCCTTTCCGAATTTGATTTTTTCAACTTGTAAAATGGACTGAAAAATACAATATTTGATTAAATTTTACGCTTTTTTTTTAAAGAATTAAAGATGAAAAAAAATTGCATGCCCCGTTTTTGCTCGCTATTTGAAATAATTTGCCCCTTTTTTGTCACTATTTTCAACCTCGGCGCCCCTATTTTGGACTTTGGAAAAGGCATCTCTGTTTCTCTTCACTATATGAGGGGCTAGTTCGTTTCGGCATTTCAAATTTGGCGGCAAACAAATATAGTAGTTTAGAACGCCAAAATTTTGACTGACGACCGAGGGAATAAACTGAAATACATCACCTTAGGCTAACTTTTTCGTAAATGGAAGTGTATTTGGATTGTATGGTATTATGGAGGATCAATCATACAAATTAATTTATCGATAAATAGGCGCAAATAACAAACTGATCAGTTCAATAAAAGTTGACAGACGGCGAGGGAAGGAAGGAAAGTGATTGACAGAAAAGAGAGACAGAAGAGAGTCCAGAGAAAGAGACAAAAACCACCAAAGTACCGTATTCACTGAAATAGAATGCCAAGAAAGCCCAGCTAACAAAAGGGCAGAATGGAAAATTCCGTTACAAAAACCCATAGGAAATCGGCATAATCCCTTGTCGATTTTTTTTACCCTCCTGAATGTTTTCTTTTCAATGATTCTTTTTGGAAAGTGGCATTCTCTGGCAGAAATGGCGATTGCAACAAATTGGTATAATTGCGATCAAACAGTTCTTTTAAGCTAGTTTCAAACTTTAAGACCAATTCTGATGTGTGGTTTCCTCCCCGTTCATTATCTTCTCTCAACTTATCCAGTAAAGCTTTTGCTTCAAGTGCGCCTTTAATCCTTTTTTCAAGGATTTCTTGCAAATATTTGTCAAATTCATGTCGAAGTAAACCTAATAAAGGAAATGGTATATTTATTTTGGGGGTGTTACGGTACTTTTGCCTTTTATACAATTTTGTTAACTTAATGTGATGCATTTTTTAAAATAATCGTTTAAATAATCGTCTCGAGTTGAAGAAAGTAACTCAAAATATTTATGCGGTTTAATTTTTTGTAAACGAATTAAATTAACGAATTTTACTGTATTTTTAATTTCATTAGTTAGGTCGGATTTGGAAAACTCTGACTCGTTATTGCTCATAGCCTTGGAGCTTCTTTTTTAACTTATTTTGCCAATTTTTGAAATTTAATTGAATTTTAAAATGGAAATGAATTACCTTCCATTTCAGTGGCAATTTTTTGCTCTCCGTTTCTTCGATCACATGTTTCTTGCGCCATTTTCACAATGTATTCTTCAAATGAGATTTCCAAAATTTCTAAAAATTTTTAATTTCAAAGATATTAAAAAGGTTTTAAGTTTTTTCATTTGTTTCTTTTGTTTCTTTTTGTAGCTTTGCACTCATTTCGCGGTTTGAGTCTATGCCCAGTTTTAGGAATTTTGTGCACTAATTAGGGTGCTGAATTCGAAATTTTTTCGCGCCTAACAAAACACTTTTTCAAAAATATTAGTGATTGTTGGGCCAAAACTTTCTGCAGGTCGCTAAGGTTGAGCAACACATTCAACCACTAATTACCTGAAGAAGTGCTCTCCTCCAGTTCAGTTTCGTTTAACAATTCAAGTTCAGTTATTTTGTTAGTTCCAATTGATAAATTGTGGCATGCAAGCAAAATATGATTCAAATTTCGAATTATTATCCTAAATCGGTTTAAATCGGAGGGGCCAGATGCCCTTATTTATAAGGATTGTCCGAGCCAGGCACCTTTATTTTGTCCTTATTTCCTACACTGAGGTAAAAAAAAAAAATTGGTATGCCAACGTTTGTGCCAAAACAATTGCGCCTCTAACATTTGCGCCAAAAAGTAATTTTATTTTTTAATTTGCCTTTAATATTTTCCAAATAAAACGGAATTAACTCTGGCTAAAGCAGACATTAATTTTTGTTGAACAAATGTTCGAGGCGCAAATGTTTTGGTGCAAAAGTCGCACCCTGAAAAAATTTAGAAAAATGATGTTTTTACAATTTTTTGAAGTGATTTCGTTATGTGATTTCGTTATTATTTATTAAAAAATTTTCCTCGCGGCGTCTCTTTGAAAATTTTCAAAAAAGGACACCAAATTGACCATTTTTAGGAAAATCTGCTAACTAATTGGCCATAAATTTTGATCGGCGGCGCCTATCGGCACCACCAGCAGACGCCCCCCCCCCCCTCCACTCGCGTGGATTTTCTCAAAATTTGTCTCGAAAGGCATAAGAAATTTGGTCATTTTTAGTGCAAAAGCTCCTACGAAAATACAATAAAATTTTAAAAATTTTCCCCAACGGCGCCTATCGGCCCCGCCGACCTTTCCTTTCAAAATAAAAAACCAAAAGTCTTATTTCAAAGTCAAACAGCAAAAAAATACTGCCTTAAGGAACTATTATGCTGAAAAGGGTTGTTTTTTTTGAATAAAAATAGCTTTTTAAAGCTTTGAAAGAGTGTTTGAACCCTTATTTTTAACCAGCGATGTCCTTATTTGGTAAAAATTTGTTTGGTACCTCTGCTGGTTTATATCAAAATCACGGAAAATGTATTACCGATGCCATGGCTTATACGCATCAAATGTGGCCTCCTTCTTTTCCCGAGGCCCCCTCTCTCCAAACATTGGCCTCACAGACGAAATGCCATAGCGAACTTTGAATAAATATTCATAAATAATGCCCAAATAATGTTGGAATGTTTCGCATTTGTTTATTTTGTCTTTGAATTTGGCATTTGTGCAGTCCCAATTCTTTTTCATCAAATACAGAAGGCCAAGAGGATGTTCGAGTTTGTCAATATTTGTTTCATTTACTAAATATTCCACTCCCCCTTGGAATTCTCGTGTGAAATAAATTGTAAGGTCTTTTGTTCCTTTCACAAAAGCAAGAAATGCTTCTTCCTCAATCTACAAATATGGGTTTAGTAGAAAAATAAAATAAACAAAATTACTAGACACTTTGTGGTCCAAAATAAGATACAACAACGTATTTTGCTATAATTGACAATGGCCACAAAAAGGACTCGCTTCGACGCTGAACTCACCAACTCCATTCAATTTTGGCAGCAACAGCATCAACTTCGACTCGCCACCCACACCGAAAGCACTCCTCCCATCATGGCTGAAGAGAAAGAAAGTGCACACGAAGCATCGTGTTCATTGGTCTCCCTGAGAGCTCAAAACTGGTGCCGTCCGAACGTGCTCGCGAGGACAATGCCACGGTAGAAAAAGTGCTGGATGTGCTGGGCATCCAAACCGTGCCCACTGCGGTTTACCGCATGGGTCGGCCTCGTCAAAATCCCAGCACTAACAGGCCAGCCCCTCGTTTGATCAAATGCGTCTTTCCCAGTCGTCACTTTCAGTGGGCAACTCTGGGCTCGTGGAAAAAATACCGGGCCGAAATGCGCAACACCAACGAATGGTCGAGACTGCTCATCAGGCCCTCTCTTCCGCCAGAAGTTCTTGAAGCTGAGCGAGAACACCGCAAAGCCGCAACTAAACTGTTTCCGCCCCACGAAAGTCTCTTAACGCAGACGATCAACAAATGAGCGGAAGACGCTGCTTACAGACAAATTCAATTCCAACAAATTTTATCTCAAGCATCAAGGTTTGGGGTTAAAAATTTTCGTTACGCCGATCAGATCTCCAACCCAATTTTTTACCAAGCAAAACGGTGTTAACGATTTAAAAAAGATTTCAACCCCAAACCCCAAAATTAATGTTACTTTATCAAATGTAAGGTCTATTTTAAATAAAATTGATCTCCTTTTAACCGAACTAAACACAAAAAACCATCAAATTGTTGTTTTGACAGAAACTTGGCTAAGCATTCACAATCATAATATTTTAAACTCGGTCTTACCCGACAATTATCAAATATTTTCGTCTTTTCGTGAGGGTAGACGAGGTGGAGGCGTTTCAATAATTTTAGAAAAAAAATTCCAAATATACGCCTCCGTAACCGAATCCATATTCGGTTGTGAACTAGTAACCCTTCGTTTCAAAAATCTCAAAGGTTTTTCAATCGTAGCCGTTTACAGACCTCCAAATTCATCTCCATCCAACTCCAAAAAACTATTCTGCCATCTAGACCAAAAAATCAAAGGTCCAACCTTAGTTTTGGGAGATTTCAATATTAACAGTAAAACATTATATGGAAGAACAAAACACCCAACCCAGTTTCCAAACTGGGAGTTCTCTTTCACGACTTTTTTGTCAAAAATTCGCTTTCTTTACACTGTGATAGTCCAACCAGGGGCACAGAACTATTAGATCTTTGCCTCTCTAACGATAACCGGCTTTCAGTCGAAACCCAAATCACAGACAGCTTAATAAATTCAGATCATGATTCAATTTATATTTCAATGACCAGTCGTTAAGTAAAACTGTACCCCAAACAATTAGCTATCGGAAATTTGACCCAAAAAATACCAGTCTTATAAACACCTTTCTCACCCATAATCTGGAAAAAAATATTGATACTTCATTCTCTATTGAAGATAAATACAATCGATTGGTCAAAGAGTCACTCTCTGGTCAAGACCTTTTTGACCCAAAAATTACCTTTGAAAAGAGACCAAAATCTACCAATTACCCACTCGCTTTAAAATCCTCCATAAAAGAGAAAGCCTGTCTATGGAAAAAATGAAAGTAGACCCTAAAAAATTTAAACCACTATACACTTCTATCTCCCTCCATATCAAAATCCAAATAAGAAAATTCCAAGAAAGGCAAGAAAAAAAATTTTTAGACCAAAATCCCCTAAACATTTTTAAATAGAAAAAACTTTGAAAGATGGGATGTTCCCTCAATTGTTCAAAATTCCCAAATAGTAACTAATGACATCATAAAAGCCGAACTTTTTGCAAATTATTTTCAGAAACTTTCCAAAACAATTCCATGTATCCAAAACCTCCCCCTATTATTTTCGGAGATGAACCATCGCTTTTGATTTAAATTTTAACGTACTTGATGTATTAGAAATTTTAACCCACCTTCCTGACAAAAACAATACATCTCCAGATAATATAAGCTTTAACTTTTGAAGAAAATTTCATTTGGTTCTCGCTAGACCTTTAACTGATTTATTCAAGCTTTCTTTAAATTCGGGAAAACTTCCCGTTGTATGGAAAACCTCTATCGTTTTACCGCTTCACAAAATCGGTGACAAAAACGTAATTAGTAATTTCCGCCCGATCTCTATTACCTGCTCATGCTGCAGAGTTTTCGAAAGAATAATAGCTAAAAGGATTACTGACTTTCTGTTACAGAACAATCTCATTTCAGAACATCAATTTGGGTTTCTGAGAAATCGTTAAACCACCCTCCAGCTAATTTCGACCATTGAAGATTGGTATAATGCAATTCTTCAAAACAAAAAAATCGATTGCATTTATCTCGATATAGTTAGGGCATTCGATAAAGTCCCCCATGAACTTCTAATTCATAAAATTGAAAAAATCGGAATCAGAGGCAATCTATTGAAATGGCTTAAAGATTTCGTAGCAAATAGAAATTTCAAAGTTAGAATTAACCAGAAATTTTTTCAAGAATTTCCCATTAAATCAGGTTTACCCCAGGGATCTGTCCTAGGACCCATTCTCTTTCTAATTTACATCAACGACTTACCCCAAGTTATTTCAGATGGAATTTCAATTAAACTTTTTGCCGATGATACCAAAATTTACTTGACCTACTCCCAAGACCATGAACGGCAAAAACTTAGTAATTCCCTTCAAAACGCCCAAACCTGGGGACTTCGATTCTCTCCTGAAAAATCAGCCACCATTTATCTTGGTAAGGACAATTCAAAAATTCCTTACCAGCTTAACGACATGGTCATCAAAGAAACTGCTATTATTAGAGACTTAGGCGTTCTCATAGACAATAAATTGAGTTTTAAATCTCATATTTCAATGATTTTACAGAAAGCCTATTTCAGAAGCAGAATTTTATTCCAAAAAATCAAATCCAAGTCATCAAAAACCTGGATTACAGTTTATAAAAGTTATATAAGACCTATGCTTGAATATTCGACTGAAAACTGGAGTCCTCACGCCAAAAAAGACATAAACCGATTAGAAAAATTTCAAAAATTTTTCCCCAGGAAAATTCTTTGGAAGTGCAACCTTCCTCCCATTTCGTACTCGGACCGTTTAAAATACCTAAATATTTCAACACTGGAAGCCAGGCGGAAATATTTAGATTTTCTAACTCCTTTTAAAATTTTAAAAAATGAAACCCATCTTAACCCCAAAAGATTTTTCAATATCTCTCAAAGAAGAAATTCCCCTAGGCTTATCACACGGTGTAAAACTTCAAAAACCGAACATTCCTTTATCAATAGATCAACAAAAAATTTGCAAGAACTTTCAAAAAAGATAGACCTATCGTCCATTATTTCAATTCAAAGTTATAGAACCAAATTGAAAAAAATGTTGGAGATCTGATCTGACCACATAATAATCCAAAAATGTAAGCGGCCCCTTTCCTTTGATGTTTTTCTTTATCATACAGCAAAATACCTTTTTCAACCTCACTCTATTTTATTTTTATGGTGATCTTCATTTATGTTGTTTTAAAGCGCCACTGGACCCTTTTTTTATTGTATGTCCACAATGTAAGCGGATATTTCCCTTTTGCGGACTTTTTGGTATAAAAAATTATTATTATTATAAAATGTTTTTTAAGTCAAGAGAATTTGATGAAAATTTTTTGCAATTCCAGGCTAAAGTTAAATCGTTAAAATTTTCCAATTAAATTTTCAAATTTTCTCCCGACGGTGCCTAACTGAATCACCGCCTGATTCTGTCGCATTATTAGTATTTTTGAAAAAGATCCCAACTTAATGCCTACTTTTTTTTTGTTAACATTTTTATCACTTAAAAAACTCACTGCTTCCGCCATTTCATAAAACAGTGGAAAGTCCAAATCAAAGACACATTTCGGTGCGACATTTTCCTGCTCTAATGGCATTTGTTGTGCCGATGAAGTTGGCATTTCCATCTTTTTTGTGTCCTTTTCTGATGTGCCAATTTCTTCCATAGTTTTTGTGACCATTTTCTGCATTATTCGGTCAAATTTTATTCGGTCTGTCTCAGATTTTTTGGGTTTTTCGGTAATTTTACCCGAAATTGAATTATGCACATAATTGCCCATTGGGTTTTGTCTTTCAAATTCTTTTATTACAATGTATGCTCTCATAAAGTGATCTTTAGAAACCAATTTCGGCTCACAAAAATAAAATTTTGTTAACACCAACAAATTTTTCATTGCACGAAGAAACCCATTATAAATGTAATATTGGTTCTTAAAAATTTGCTCCGACGGTTCCTTTACATTATGTGGCGCATACGTATAATCAACATTGAATAAATATTCGTAAAATTTGTTCAAATAATCACGATATGCCAAACATCTCTTGTGTTCAGATGGATCAACTTTGTCACAATGCCAATTCTGTCTCATTAAATTCAAAATGCCAATGTTAGTGCCATAGGATTGTGCCAACAAATGCATGGCCTCTTTATTTGTCACGCCTTTTCCTGCGCAAAATTCCTCAAATTTGGTCGGCCCTTGCACAAACGCCAACTGTGCTTCGTCATCAATTGAGTAAAGCTATGAAGAAATGTTCTGCTTTAGAGATAGATATCCTTTCAAAAAGCTAAGTAACCCAAGCGGGGGAACGCCCTGTTAAGCGCAGATGGGTTAGCGCGACCGTTTCGGCACGGGTTTTTCGGCGCAACGTTAAAGTCGCAAAAATATTAAAAAAAACCCATTTTCTTCTTCAAATACCTTATTCTTTCAGGTGAAATAAAAACAGCATGTTGTTTCCATGGAATTTTGGAAATAATTTAATTTTTTGAATTTTTAAGTCGCAGCTCCAAAAATTCATTTTTTTTTTCTTTGAGGCATATGAAAATTTCAAACGCCGTCCTTAGGGGTCTATTTCGCACTTTTATGGCATTTTTAATTGGAGTTGTTCGAAAAAGATGTAATTGAGTTGCTTTGGAGCAATGTTATGACAAATTATATGTTCGGAAAATCACTAGAAAATGCCGGATTTAACAAACGCTCATAATGGTGGAATTTAACAAACGACCTAGCACCGCAAAAAAGCATTGGTTGCCCAATTTATAACAAACTCCGTACTATTATTAAGCGAAATGCTTTTTTTTAATCAGAAATGACAGCAAAAGGAGGGCAATTCTGTCTGTGCCAAATATCATAACTTTTTTTTTAACCTAATCAAATTGAGAAAAAATTTGCTATCATTTAAAGGATCTTCAAGATCTCCTATGCATATTAGTTGTTCAAAAAAAAGAAGGGAAAATTGCCAAATAATTTAATCAAATTAACGTTTTGGCACAAAAGGCCCAAAAACTGGCGCCCAAACGCCCTGTGCCAAACTGGAGAACAAATGGAAATCCAATTCATGACCAGCAAATTGCGAAAGGCTACACAATATTATATTTCGCTTACAAAACCAAAATCGGACACTTTGTTATCCCTTTGAAATGGGCCCATTTGGAGGATGGATTATAACAAAGGTGATTATTAGGCTACCCGACATTTGGGGATTTGACATTTGGGGACCCGACCTTGTCTGCTTTGGCCAGAGTTAATAAATTTACAAAAATCAAATTCCACGTCTGCTACTCCACGCGGTCGAGTCTGGAAACAGAGTTAATTTTTTTAAAAATAAATTTAATTTTTGTAAATTTATTAACTCTGGCCAAAGCAGACGTTAAAGGGAGTGCATATGCTGAGTTGCATGCATATTCACCATAAGATTTTTATTTGCGTAATTGAAATCCCCAAATGTCGGGTCCCCAAATGTCGCAACACTGATTATTATTGTCATCTCAATTTAATAAAATGTTATTGTAGAAGCCCTGTTTTTATTGAGTAGGCGAAAAAATGACGGCAAACTCCCCAAAATTCTGCAGAAAAGAATGCTTTGGCTTAGCCATTTGAAGTTTGGACAAAAGATTGGAAAGTACCCAACCGCCATTTAAAAAGGAAATCAAAAATGGAAATAAAATTTACTTCAACATACTGGGCACTTGGAAACGGCAACAATAAATACAGAAGAAGAATAGCAATATATTTTAGATTGTAATAAAACATTTTATTTAATTTATTTGCTCATGCCATTTATAATAATATTCAAATTGGGCAAAAAGGGGGGGGGGGGGGAGAATGAAATTGGCAATAAAATTAGCAAGGGAATGATGAGGGAAGAAAAAGCCAACGCACAAGCAGAAGAAGAGCAATTTGGGGAGGGGTAAAGGTGGGGAGGGAGCGAGACTTGGCATTGAAACGTCAGATTGGAGGGAGAAGGGGAGAGAATGTTTTGTTAACATTTGGCCCGTCATCCTATGAAAATATTCGGAAAAATGGGAGGGAGGGGGCGGGGGGAGGGAAATGGCAATCAAATTGCCAAGGCAATGTTTGAAGGTAGAACAGCCAATGCACTCTAAACAGCGGGACGGGGTCTTTTTCCCGTTCCGTAAAAAATCCCGTTCGGGCAAAAAAGCGGGAAACGGTAACGGGGGTTTCCCGTGGAAAATGGAGGGGGGGAGGGTCTAATGTCGTTTCATAATCAAGATGGAAAATGAGCGCGAAAATAGTAACGAAAACCCAAATTTAATAGGTTACAGAAAGTAACGAAGTGAAAAGAAAAAAGTCTTTGTAAAGAAATTTTTTTTAGTAATTTCGGAAATCTCTTTCGAAGAATACATTGTGAGAATCGCGAAAGAAGTGAGTTATCGAAGAAATGGAGACAAAAATGGACAGCAAATAAATGCCAATGAAATGGAAGGTGTTTGATTTATTTTAAATTATTAAAATTTCAAAAAAAAAAATTAAAAAATCATGTTAACAAAGAAACTTCAAGATTATTGAGAATTAAAAAAAACCCGGGTTTCCAAAATTTTCAAGCCTTTTTCTTCCTTCCCCTTTGCTCTCGAGACAAGCAGCTGGTTCCACTTGAAAAACATGGTCCCGTCTCGAAACGGGTCATTTTGGCGTGGCCATTTTGGCGTGGCCACTTTGGCGTGGCCGTTTTGGCGTGGGCCATTTTGGCGTCGTAGGATATCTTTTCTCAGAGGGAACCAAATTAAATATTTTTAGTATCATTCGATAGCCCCAAGTGTTCTCTATAAGCCTACATAATTTTAAAAATCTTGGCCCACCCAATAAAAAGTTATGTTTAAAAAAGTTAAAAAATTTCAAATTTCAGAAATTTTCTCGAATTTTTGAACGTTTTTGAACCTAACTTTTTATTGGGTGGACCAAATTTTTTGAAATTATGCAGGCTTATAAAGCTTACCAAGAGCTATCGAATAGTAGTAATAATATTCAATTAGCTTTCTTTTGGACAAAGTTATGACCAACGACGCCAAAATGGCCACGCCAAAACGGCCACGCCAAAGTGGCCACGCCAAAATGGCCACGCCAAAATGACCCCGACCGTCCCGTCTCCCTCTTTTCTGATCCCAGCAATAACCGAGTTTTCTGAAAAAGATGACCCAATAAATCTCCATATTCATTAGAACACTAATCAAAAAACCCTATGAATTTAGAAGATAAATCTTTTGGGGGAAGCCAAATTTAGAAATTGATGGGGGTTTTTTAATTCGGTAAATACGGTACTTTGGTTGTTTATGTCTCTTTCTCTGGGCTCTCTTCTGTCTCTCTTTTCTGTCTATACCCTTTGCTGGGATGCGACCGCGATTCGCGGCGTTTTTTCTGCGATTCGCGTATCGCGCGCGACCGCGGCAAATTTCAACAAGCGATCCGCGATGCGAGATTTATTTTGGTGCTAGGTCGTGTTGTAAAAAGTGCCACCATGGGCGTTTCGTAAAAAGGCCATTTTTATAAAATTTATTGAGAAAAACTCGTCATAATTTTGCTCAAACAAAACCAAATTTAACAATCGTGGTATTGTAAGATAGCTCTTGATTGGCTTTATCATATTTACAAATTTGAAAAAATTATTATATTATGTTTTTCAAGAGTTATGGCCTTTTTTTAATTTGTTTAGCTCCGTTTTTTAAAACTTAATGAAATTTTTTGAAATTTAACATACTAATAGAGCACTTCAAGGGCTATCTTACAATACCAAGATTGTTCAGTTTTGTTGGTTCTGAGAAAAGTTATGTCGAAATTTTCTCGAAAAAACCAATGAAATTGGCAGTTTTTACGAAACGCACCAGGCACGCATCTCAGTCACAACAAAAAGGAAACATCTAAATAATTGGCAATAATTTTTCACGCTCATCTATTGAATTTTTGTCTGTGCCAATACGTATCAGCTCGGACTGTCTGTCGTATGTTAGCCAACAAAATAAAAAATTGTTTGCCAACCTTAATCCATCTAGGTTATTTATTGTTGCTAAAATGGCTAAATAAAAGAATAAAATTCTGACCCAAAACGTAGTAATCGATCCATAATAAAAAATTATATTGTCAAATCGTATTCAAAATGAACATTAAATAATACGCAAAATCCTGCTGCACAATTATTTTGTTGAAGGGAAGTTTTACGAAAGCGCATGGGTCGCAGTTTTGGTGCCAATGCGTTTCGTAAAATGGCCATTTTTTATGAATTTTTTGAAAAAAAAAACTCGTCATAACAAACGCAACCAAGTGAATATCTTAGTATTATCTGATAGCCAATCCAAAGTTCAAAAAAATTGGATAAATTTTAAGTATGTAAGTTGTACCCATAGAAAATGGAAAAAAAACTCATTTTGTCATAAAACAAACAATTTTTTGAAATTTGGCTTGCTTATAGAGCACGAGTTTTTTCAAAAAATTCATAAAAATGACCTTTTACGAAATGCGCAACACCGCCAGCGCGTTTCTTAAAACTGCCAATTTTACTGTTTTTTCGACTAAATTTAGTCATAACTTTTCTCAGAACCAATGATATTGTGCGATAGCTCTTTATTGAGTACCCAAATTTTAAAAACTTAATCATTAAAGACAAAATCGGAATAGCAACATGAAGTTTGGGCATCAGGATTTGAGCACTATAAAGCCAATTTTAAAAAATAAAAAGTCATTAAAATTAAAAAAATAAATAATTTCCCGGCAAAATGTGCCGGTACGTTTCAGGCCAATCTCTTTATTTTTTATTTCGTGTCTCTTGAACCAAACCCATCTTTAACGGTGTAAAAATCCCGGTTTCCGAGAACAAAACCTGAGACCAGGAATTGAGACCGACGGTGAAGTTTCGCGAGTCGGGATTCCCGACTCAAGAACCGAGAATCTCGCACAGCCCTGCCAACAAAGCCCCCCCCCCCTTTTGCTCCGCCTTTTTTACCCAATTGGAATTTATAAAAAATCATTTTTTTGTTCGTTCAAATGAAAGACATGAATTTTAAAATTTTTTCCCTAAATATTTTATATTTTTTACTTCTCTTCTCAAATGCCAACCGCGAAGTAATTTTTTTAAGAAAATTATATTTAGCTCTACAAGATTTTGCTTCGCATCAAAATTATCATAAAAAGTTGAATTTTTTGCAAGGGGTTCACTGAACTTTGAATGTTTTATTGGGGTTACAGAACAGGGATGGGGACGATCTCTGCTTTGAAAATCGGAAATCGGAAAACCGGAATTCCGATGCCCAAAAATTTTCCGCAAATCAGAAATCGGAATTCCGGTCACCAATGCATCGGAAAACGGAAATTTTTCTATTTTTAAGTGCAATAAAAAATTCATTCCGATTTTTTCCGATTTTTGCCCAAAAATATTGGAAATCGTCGCCGTCCCTGATACAGATGCATGAAGAAACAAATAATTGTTCCTTTAGTATTCGCCAATTAATGACCAAGCACTGGTTGCATTTGTGCGAGGGCCAACCAAATTTGAGCAATTTTGCGCAGAAAAAGGGGTGACAAACAAACAAAGCTTGCATTTATTGGCACAATTCAATGGCATTTACATTGGCATTTTCAATTTCATGCGACAGAATTGGCATTGTGACAAAACTGGACCATCTGAACATGATAAATGCTTGAAGTATGATCATTATATGAATATATTCTATGACTTTTTGTTCAATGTCTATGCTGGTCGCACCGTAGAGGAGCCAATTTTTAGCGTAATCTGTGCCGGATATCCTCATCCTTCTCGTAAAAGTTTTATTGATGCAATTGGGATGTTGTCCATGCTATCAAAATGTTATTTATGTGAGCCAAAATTGGTTGTTAATCCGGCAGAATTTTTTTTACAAAATCATGATGCATTTTCTGATCAATCAAATTTTGATGAAAATACCAAAAAAATTGAAGAGAATGAGCCAACAATTCGACAACATTTTGACAAAATAATGCAGCAAATGCATAAAAAGACTTGGAAAAAGGTGCGATCGACACGAGAAGAATACGTCCAAAGGTTAAAGAATGTGCGGCAAAACCATTGCAAAATTGAAGAATTACAGAAAATTGTCGAACAAAAATGTGTCTTTGACTTTGACTTTCCATTGTTTTATGATATGGGAAAAGCGGTGAGTTGGATTTTTACTTTTTAAAAAAAGTCACGCGCTCTTCCAAAGAGTCACTTTTTTATCATAAATTAAAATGTATTTGTTACTCCAGTAAATTTTTTTTTAACATTTCTAAATTATAAAAAGGTGCTAGGTCGTTTGTTAAATTCCGCGATTTTTTACAAATTTTCCGAAGCTAATCCATCAAAACGTTGTTCAAACTCAACAAATTAAATAACCTTGTGTCATCCGATTGCTTTTGATTAGCTCTATTAGCCATCATAATTTCAAAAAAATATCATTAAGTTTTAAGAAAGTAGTGGCCCTCAAAGTGAAAAAAAATAATCTTTTTGACCATAGTTTTCTTAAAAGTAATTCAAATTTTTTGAAATTTGTAAGATTAATAGAGCCAATCAAGTGCTATCGTATGAAACTAAGATTGTTTAATTTGGTTATTTTTGGGCAAAGTTATGACAAATTATGTTCGGAAAATATGTAAAAGATGGCGGAATTTAAAAAAATGTCCTAACACGTAATAAAGGGATGACGCTGCAATTAAGTGCCGCAGGGAAAAAACTTGAAAATTTAATGGATAATTAAGAGGGAAAAATAATTTTTTTGGATTTTCAAGAATTATTCTAATTCATTCAGTCCTTGTTCTTAGAAATTTGAGAATTTCTTTAACCTTTCTTCAGATTGAGGAAGAAGCATTTGTTGCTTTTGTGAATGGAACCCCAAACTTTGATATACATTTCACACAAGTGCTTCAAGTGGAACCGAAAACATTAGAAAAAGAAACAAATGTTTATATTGACAGAATCAAAAATAGTCTTGGCCTTCTGTTTTGATGAAAAAAAATTGGGACTGCACAAATGCCAAATTCAAAGCCAAAATAGACAACTGCGAAAAACTACAACATTATTTGGCCATTATTTATGAATATCTTTTCAAAGTTCGCTATGGCATTCCGTCTGTGAGGCCAATGTTTCGCGAAAGGGAGACAAGGATTGAAACTTTTAATAAATGGCAAAGGTATTAAATTCATATTTGAAATTTTGGAAATAAATTAGGTAATATTTCAGTTTTACAATTCGAAATTTCGTTCATATTTTGACTTTGCTGAACAATTATTCAACTGGAAAACACGGGAAAACGACATCAATGATCCAATTAACAAATGAAAATGAATTTAAGGAAAAGCTAAATTCAAGTAATGAATAAGGATAAGTTTGCCTATATTCTTGGTTAGTAGGTCCCAATTCGAGTATATACGAAATAGTAACTCGGAACTGATTCAAAAGAATCTTTTCATAAATTAAAATGGTTACGAACATTTACACAGATTTTACAAAGTGCGGGATTAAGGTCGTGCCCTAATCTAAAATGTTTAGGAAAAAGCACTTTTTGGACATTTAATGAGTCCACAAAATTAAAATAATGACAACAAAAAATTTAGAAATTTCGGAAATCTCTTTCGAAGAATATCTTGTGCTAATGGCAAAAGATGTGTGTGAGAGAAGAAATGGAGACAAAAATGGACAGCAAATAAGTGCCAATGAAATGGAAGGTAATTGCCTTTTTGCAATAAGATTATGCAAAAAAAAAAAAAAATTTCTCGAAGACATTACTTTTAACGAAAATATTTGACAAATCGCGCTGGATTTTATAGCCAAAGGCTTCACACTTTGACATCCCTTATTGGGCCCAAGAGCATGGTTCCAGTTTATTCCGACATAATTTCCCATTTAATTCACAAATCTTACAATAAAAAAGCCTTAAAAATATTCCCACAAATTTATACCCATTTCCTTTAATATGTTTACTTCGACACGAATTTGACGAATATTTAAAAGAAAACCATGAAAAAAGGGTTAAAGAAGCATTTGATGCAAAGAATGAATTGGATGGGTTGCAAAAAGAACTAAACCAACAGGAAGACGCATCAGAACTTTTAAAACGATACAAATATTCCAACAAACGATCGCTCTATCATTTTAAATATTTGGATTTGCTGACGTCGCCATTTCTACCAGAGATGCCAAATAGTTTTTTCGATAAAACAATTACTCCGGTGTGACAGGGCAGAATTAATTCTAAAGATATTTTCTTTAAAAAAGTGTACCAAAGACCAACTAATCCTTTCATCTTCTCCCAGGGTTCCCAGATAAAAAAAAAATTTTCAGACATGAAGAAAAATTGGATATAGTATAGTTCAGGTCCCGGTCCAAAAGTTAATAAAAATGGTCTCATTCATTCTCAAATGATCTCTAATCACCATAAAAAATAGTCGCGAGGTGCGGAAATTCCAAAAAACCGGTTTTTGACGCGGTCAAAAATTTCAAAAAAGACATGATTTGCGCATCTTCTCAACGTTTTGTTTCATACGAGGGCGAGGAAAATTTATTAAATGGCGTTATTAACTTTTGGTCTTCATACGTCACAGTTAATGTGCACCAAAAATATGTATATAAATAAGGGGCCTTGTTAGTTCTACTCATTAGCCAAATGGAACATGCATATAATCTGATAAAATTGGGAGAAACTGTGGTTAAAAATCCCACAACCGCAATCGATTGGTGCAAAGAACACGGCTTACTTCCCAAAGAACGACAATGCCGTCGTTGTCGTGTTCCAATGTCAATACGAACTGATAAAGGACTGGGATTGTTTCGGTGTCGACGTTGTGAGGGCCCTGCTCACGCAGTAGCAGAAGCAACATGGTTCGACGGTGTTAGCAGCGTGGAGATGGTACAAAAAGGACTCTTGCTCACCTACGCTTTTTCGGTTGGTTTGTCCTACGATCTTGCAGTTCGAGAAACAACTATAATCGAAACTGGACAAATGACTTCACGAAACACCGTCAGTGACTGGTATTCTTACTGTCGGTGAGTTGAAAAAAAATTTTTTTTGTGCGCTTGGCCAAAGTACCGCACACTCGACTACGGCGGCCAGTAGGTGGGGCGCCGCTCGCTCGCTCCGGGTTGCTCGCGCCTGATGTCGGGCCTTCGGCCCGACATTAACCAGGCGCTCGCAACCCTCCGCTCGCTCGGGCGCCCCACTACTTGCTCCGTCTTCGCATGCTCACTATTGGCGGGCCGCTCCGCGGCCTCTAGATACCCCTAATTTGTATTTGGCCATCTTTTGCCATTAACCTTCCAGAGAAGTGTGTACGATTGCTTTGGATGGAATGTATGAGGAGGCTGGTCCAATTGTTGGACCGGGCCATGTGATTGAAATCGATGAAATGAAACTGGGACGCCGGAAATATGAGAGAGGCCGAGTTGTTGAGGGAAGTTGGATACTAGGAATCATTGACATAACAACGGACGAAATACGCTTGGAGATATGTCCAGATAACAAACGGGACCAACATACTCTTCTTTCTTTAATCCAAAAGCATGTGGCTACTGATAGCACTGTCTTCACCGACTGTTGGAAGGGCTACAATAACTTGACAGAAAACGGATTTGAACATTTGTGTGTGAACCATAGCTATGAGTTTGTAACGGAGGATGGGGTCAACACCAACAAAATCGAAAGTCAATGGCGTCCATTACGACAGCGTTTAGCAAGAGGCGGGATTCAGAAAGAAAAATTAGCTGATCACTTGTGCGAATTTTTGTGGCGTCGTGACACGAAACGAAAGGGACTCGATGGTTTTAATAATTTGATTACACATATTAGCGAACAATTTCCCGGAAAATAATTTTTTCCTATATGGTTAGACATTCGGAAAGTTAAAATAAATGTGTTGACATTAATTCCAAGCTATTTGGCACCATTTAAAAAAAATAATCAAATTTTGAAGGTTTTGTAGTCGTATTTTGAAATTTTTGACTGCTTCAAAAACCGGTTTTTTGGAATTTCCGCATCTCGGGACTATTTTTTATGGTGATTAGAGATCATTTGAGAATGAATGAGACCATTTTTATTAACTTTTGGAGCGGGACCTGAACTATACTACACCCGAAAAATTACAAACATTATGTCTAGGGTGAGGATTCTTAGGTGTTTACTTATTTTTTCTGCGGCTTTAAATCGGCGAGAAATGCACGAAAAACACATTTTTTGTTCGAAAAACTTTCGTTTTAACGCCCCTATCCGAACCTAGTAATCCCTATTTTGGAAGTTCACCCCTTAAAATCCTCACCCTAATTATGTCAAATATTTTTAATTTTCAAAAATTGACTTTTCAAAATCGATAAAATGAGGATACCTCACATTTGTGGCGCTGTACTCTTTTACTCTCTCTCTTTCTCCCTCTCTTTATCTCTCTTTCTTTATTTTCTTGTTTTGGTTATCCCAATGTCCCTTTTCCCATCTGTCTGTCCCCTATTATTCAAATGTTTCCCATCCTCTGATTTTGCGAATTCGATCATTTATTTGTTCATTTTGCATATATTTGACTAATTTATTCGTCCAACTCTATGCATTTGTACGATAAATTATTTTACTAATTTGCTTTCCACAATATTTATTGGTTGCAAAACACTCGAAACTATTTGGACGGTGCTCCAATCGAAAAGAAATATAATTGCAATCGAAAAAAAGACACTTGTAAGATTAAACAAAAAAAAAAACGAATAACAAGTAAAAACAGAGATATAAGCATTTTGAAATGGCTCAGGGTTTTCCAACAGAAAGGGCCAAAAAGTGAAGAGTCCGCGCCGATCATTGGCCGCCCTTTTCATTCATAAAATACTGAATTGGGGGAAAAATAATTATAAGCCCAAGTTCCGACTTAATAATTTGTGATGTGACACTATTTGTTTTTTTTAGGGTAGCACGGGACCGGGACCGGGGCGGGAAATCCCGGTTTTTTCAGGTCCCGGTCCCGGTCCCGGTCCCGTTTTTGAAAAAAAGGAAAGTCCCGGTCCCGAAAATTGGGTCCCGGCGGGACCGGGACTAACCGAGACCAAATATGCACTGGTAAGAATGGGGGTCTGACTAAGAAATTGTTGAGAAAAATTGGAGAAAAGGAAAATTATGGAGGAAAATTCGTTATAAATATATTTTTATTAATAATCTATACAATGATAATTCAGTGTGGTGGTAGAAGTATTGCTTTTCCAAATCGTTTGCTTGGGTTCAATCCCTCTCATGCAGGAAATTTAAATTTTTTTAAAAATTTAATGACTTTTCAAAACCCAACAGCTAAAAAACTTACTGCGAAATGTACGAATTGCTTATTTCCAATTTCAATTTGCTCAAAATGATTATGGGTCATGAAAAATATTATCTTTAATACTCAATTACTTCGATAAATTGATTTACAGTTGCTGCGCATGATTTTTCAAAAATATTCTGATTTTTGACCCCAAAATTTGATTTTTGGGACTGAATGTTCTGACTTTGAAATTTCTCATATCGGAACCCTGGGTAAACTAGGAGGATAAGGGTTCATTTAGACTTAATGAATTACTTTATTCATTTATTTTGATAATAAAAAAGTGATTGAAGATGAAATGGGAATTCAATGAAAATTCATAAGAAAATTTTTTCGTTTTTTCAAGAAAAATTTTTGCTTCAGAAAAGTCCCGGTTTAGTCCCGGTCCCGGTCCTGGTCCCGGTTGAAAATCGAGGGCCCGGTCCCGGTCCCGGGTTTTCCCGGCCCGGAAAGTCCCGGTCCCGGTTTTTGTCAAAAGCCCCGGTCCCGTGCTACTCTAGTTTTTTTCTTAAACCCTTAAATTTTATAATCAATTTGTTTCACCGTCATCAAAATGGATATTTCATCCCACAATTTTGTTCGTCTGTACAAACGCTTTGTTGTTCTATTCCACATCCGCCATCGCTTTCATGCTCTGTTCCGTGATGAGGGAGGGCCATCATCTTTTCAATCCAATTTCCAAAGGTGTTCAGACAATGGTCGCCTATAAGTCAAACTTATAACAGTAATTGCAGCAACCAAAATTTAATTTATGAATTCGAGAATCGTTTTATCGTTCCCTTTCCCCTTCCGTCTCATGTTCACGTTTAACTGGATTTGATTGTCGACTTAATTATTTTTGAGGTAATCATTATTTTTTTCTTATTAGAATTTTTATGAAATTTTTCGCTTCACCTTAAGCACAGATGAAAATTCATCCAGCATATTTTTCGTCTGCTCCATGTTCTTCTTGTTCTCCTCATTGAGATGTGACATCATTCGAGTCGCCTGTTCTATCATTCGCGCGGTGTTTTCCGTGGTGATTTGTTGTTGTTGCTGCCACATTTTGCATTTGAGTTCCAACAGGTCGCAGATGGTGTTCAAACTAGGGTTCAAAACGCGCACCCGCATTACCCGTGCCGGTCCGTTTACCCGCATATTTTAAGGAAAAAACCCGCATGCGGTTCTTACCCGTAATTCGAAACTCGTACGGGTAAACACTGCGGGTACCCGCAAAAACGGGTATTTTAAGCCGTGATATAGATTGGATTTTGGATGAAATTTCTGCTTTGTGCATTTGATTTTTTTGGCCTAATGTTTTAGTTTTTCATATTTATATGGGAGATATTTTGATTGTGAAGGCCAACATCGACAAAATTGCGATGGGACCGTCAAGTGATGACGATGAAAACGATTTTTTGAGAATAATGAAGAGTCTGATTAAATTATTTGCTTTTTACCGCTTTTTTGATTTAAAAGTTTTGAACCCTAGTTTAAAACATGGTTGCCTGAAATTGAAATTTATCAGCTGCTGTTTCATTTATAATTTAAAAATCATTGACTTTTCCTACTTTTGTGCTCTCCGTCTCCGAAAATTTTCAATAATTTTGCTTAATTCCGCCAAAATTACCGTATTTCCTAAAATAGAACCCCCGGGGGTTCTATTGTTCAACCCCCCTCAAAAGGGGGGTTATATTTTAGGGGGGGGTTCTAAATTAGGGGGGGGGTTCTATTGTTCAACCTATTTTTTCTTGAAAATTGCACCATTTTTTGAAAAAAAAATAAAAATTTATTACCGCCAACAGTTTAAAGTTTAAGGAAGTTTCTTCTGAATATCTATATATTTAGCACCTATTGTTAATTCTTTTACCTTCTTTCAAATGGATGCTCAAGAAACCTCATCGGAATTGTCAAAAAATGTAACCGTTAATGCTGTACTTTTCAATTTTTCATTCATCAATTAGGTCTGTTGCTACTGCAACAAGCCCTGTTCGGATGCGCATCAATGCAGAAAATGCTTAAAACCGTGCCACGCAATCCCGCTCTGCTCGTTTTCGACGGATGGAGAAGAGGGATTTGGCGCAAAAGTCACATGCGGTGACTGCTGGCTGGAGGAGGATGACTTTGCCGTCGACCAAAATGCGAAGTCCGCTGAACCAACAGCAGAAGTCTCCAAAATGAACAACGACGATGCGTTGTCACGGTTCATCAATGAGCAAATCATCGCAGAAGACAACAATAATCAAATCTTCAAGAACAGTGGCGGGGAGTCGACGGCACAAACGCCGCGCAAGCGTCGTGGCTACACCATCGACGAAAAAATCAACATTTTGGACTTCGCAAAGAAGTCTTCCATTCACGCTGCAAGTCGCCATTTCAAAGTGGACCGAAATACCATCCGGGGCTGGAAAAAGCAGGAGACGGGCCTGAGGAAAATGTAACTTTTAAAAGACTTTCATTTCTCATTTCTTTTAATTAAGGCTGGAGTTGGCAATGCGCAAGCGTCTTGTTGGTGGTGGAAGAAAGCTGGCTGACGCACAATTCGACGAGGCTTTGGCCGGATGGGTTCGCGAGCTGCGAGACAAAAAATTGCGCGTCACGCGCAACATGATTGTCGCGCAAGCACATCAACTGTCCGTCAACAACAAAAACATGACAAATTTTATGGTAAATTAAACTTTTTTTTCTATTTTAATACATTTCATGCTAAGGCCAGTAACGGATGGCTCGACTACTTCATACATCGTCACAATTTCTCTCTACGCCGACCAACGACAGTGGCACAAAAAGCACCTGATGAGTACGCCGACAAAATCGTCAATTTCATTATCTACGTGCAGTACCTCTTACATAAACACAAGTGAAAAATTTTTTGTCTTAGTATGCTTGGTCTAGGTTTTTTTTTAGCTATACGAGCGTGTACGCATGCGACGAGACGGCCGTCTGGTTGGATCCGTCGGGAGGGACATGTGTAGCGGATAAAGGGTCCAAAACAGTCACCGTACTCAACACTGGCCATGAAAAGGCGCGCGTTACCGTCATCCTCACAGCACGGTCCGACGGGACGAGGCTACAACCGTTCGTGCTCCTTCCAAAAAAACGGCCCATACCATCCATCATCACTCGCTTCAAGGGTCGGCTGATTTTGTGCTGGTGCGGACGCGCTTGGATGGATAACGAGCTGACAACGGACTACTTGGAGAAGGTGAGAAAACAAAAAAAGTGGATGGGGTAGCAATATTTAGGTGTTCGGCAATTCTTTCTTCGGCGCCTCGCGCCTTCTGGTCTGGGACAGCTTCAGGTGCCATATCAGTTTGGCGACGAAGCAAACGCTGAAACGTCTGGCCATCCATTCTGCTGTTGTTCCAGGCGGCACCACCAAATTCATTCAGGCAAACCCAAGTGCTTTTACAAAATACCTAATTCAAAATTGACATTTCGAAGGCCCCTGATGTCTGCTGGAATGCGCCGTTCAAACACAAAATTCGCGAGCAGTACAACGACTGGATGGTCCACGGGGATAAGCCGACAACTTCAACCGGGAATTTGAGGGCACCTCCAATGGAAGTCTATTTGGAATGGATCGTTTTGGCATGGGAGGCAATTCCAAAAGGACTTATAGCCGACTCTTTCGTCACGTGTGGCATTACAAAAGAAATCGATGGCCGATATGATGAGAAAATCCATGTTTTTAAGGTTTTATTCAAATTGTTTCTTTTTAGTCTTTTTTTAATTTTAGAAGGACGGAGCAATTCCGAATGGGCTCGCCCTTCTGCAAGAACGCCGAAAAGAAGAAGCAGTCGTCAAAGGAGTTGAAGAAATCGATTTGGGAGAGGATGATAGTGACGCTATGATTGATATTTGATACATTACCGGTTTACCTATGCTCTTTTTTCGTTATTTACTATTGTATTTTCAAAAAAAAAATTTTTTTTTATTCAAATAATTGCACTTTTTCAAAAAAAAATTTCGAGGGGGGTTATATTTTAGGGGGGGGTTCTAAATTAGGGGGGGGGGCTCTATTGTTCAATACCCCTCAAAAGGGGGGTTATAATTTAGGGGGGGGTTCTAAATTAGGGGGGGGTTCTATCTTAGGAAATACGGTACATGAAAATTTAAATTGCTTCTCACCGTTTCCCTTTTGCGCCACTTGCGGCAACACAACAGCGATCTTCTTCGCGCAATAATGCGAGAACGCCTTACGACAACTAAATTTCATTTTTTTAAAGGCTTAATTCAAAATGCACTGGATAAATTTTGGAAGCAAACGTTAAAGAAGCATTTGAAGTAAGGATTAAATTGGATATGTTACAATTAAAAGTAATAAAAAGGAAGCGGAAAAACACGAATTTTCAAAAGTTTTCATAAATACTCACTCGCCTTTGTTAACGATCGCCATTTTTGCCAGAGATGCCAAGGGATCGGGAGAGGAGGGTTAACTGGTGTGGCATCATTATCATTGACTCGTCATCCCATAAAAATATTGGGGGTGAGTGGATTATGCCAATGAAAAACTGGAAAGGGTGAATAAAGGAAGCTGCTACCAAGAGATGACATGCCAATGCCAACAATCTCTCCCTCCCAATTGCTCTTCTTTATTTGCGCATTGTCTTTTCTTCCCCCACTATTTTCTTACCAATGTTGGCTTTTTTTCCCTTCACCATTCCTTTCCCAAATTTCACCCCCCCCCTTTTCGCCAATTTATTTTATAAAATTGTATGGGCAAATACAATTAAATCATTCTTCTTTCATTGAAATGTTTTTTTACAATCTGAAATGTTTTGCTCTTCTTCTTCTTTTTTCGTATTTATTGTTGCCGTTTACAAGTGCCCAAATTGTTGTAAGAGTTTTTCTTTCATTTGATTTGCTTTTAAAATCGCAGTTGGGCGCCCTGTGGCAAAAAGGCACCAGGGAGAAATATTGTGTGGCTTTTCGGAATCATTGTTTTTGAATCTGATTTCTATTTTCACTCTCAATGTGCAGCCTTCAATTTTTTTTCTCAAATTTTTAATTTTATGCCATTTTTTTTTTTTGAAATACTAACGTTATTTTTTAAGGTATTACCCCAACTCGTTTCGGGCCAATTCGTTTTTACCCCAACTCGTTTTTTACGTGTTATAAGTATAAGGACTGTCTAACCTACCGCTGTCTGCGCTCAACGAAAAATACGGGCAAAATAGGGTTAAAAAAACGAGTTGGGGTAAAAACGAATTGGCCTGAAACGAGTTGGGTGTCGTTCTTTTTTAAGAATATTCTAAGGGTATGTTTTGAAAAAGAAAAACTATGCGGTTATTTTTCAAAAAAAAAAAATTGAAAAATTTCAAATATCAAAAAACTCTAAGGTTGGCCCGCAGTTGAGGCACTCTTAGTCCTCGCTCGGGTAACTGATTTAAAATTTTTAACTGGAATTATTAAAGCTGCAAATAATTTTATCCTAGAATATCCTTGATGAGGAAGCACTGCATGCATTTGTGCGAGGACCAACCAAATTTGAGGAGTTTTGCCAAAGGAAAGGCGTAACAAATGAACAGACCATCCGTTTATTGGCAAAATTCTATGCCACTCACATTGGCATTTTCATTTTAATGAGACAGAATTGGCATTGGGACATAGATTGGCTTAGTACACTTGAAAGAAAGGATTGCAAAGAATGGCATCATTATATTGGCACATTCTACCAAAATTTGCTCAATGTTTATGCGGCACGAAATGCAAAGGAAGGGACGGAGCAAATTTTGGATACTCTGTCATTTATTGGTACAATTCAAAAGTTATTTGTGATATCAAAATATTATTTTTGTGAGCCGAAATTGGTTTCTGAAAGCTATTTTGACTCTGCACGAATGAGTTTAAAAAAGGCTAGAAGGGTTTATGGATTGCATAGAAATGTGCCTAAATCAAAGTCGACTATAAAACGCAAAAGAACCAACAAGGCCGAGACAGACCGGGAAAAATTTGACCAAATAATGCAGAAAATGGTCACAAAAACTTTGAAAGAAATTGACAGATTAGAAAAGGGCACAAAAAACATGGAAATGCCAACTTCCTCGGCACAACAAATGCCATTAGAGCAGGATGATGCCGAAAAGAAATGTGTCTTCGATTTGGACTTTCCAATATTATATGGAATGGCTGAAGCAGTGGGTTTTTTCAAGATAAAAGTGCCAAGAACTTAATTTTATACTTTTTTTTTAGAATTTTCGAGGTATCGAAAAAAGAAAAAATTGGCATTAATTAAAATTTATAAGTTTTTGAATTAGATCAGATATGCTTGGATTGGTCTACTAAGAAAAGAGTTATGGCACTTTTTTCTAAATTTTTCAGGTTCAAGAAGAAGCATTTCTTTTGTTGGTGAAAGGAAAATCAAACTTCCAAATGTTGTTACCACTTGTGCCTGATGATGATGAGCTGGAAGAGGAAATGATCGAAAGTGAAGTGAATGATTACAATGGCAAATTTGAAAATGTTCTTGGCCTTTTGTATTTGATGAAAAAAAATTGGAATTGCACAAATGACAACTTTAAAGGCAAAATCTGCAAAAAATTCCTGAATATTATTTATGAATATCTATACAAAGTTCACCATGGGATTTGGTCTGTGAGGCCTATTTTTGGAGAAAGGGCGGACCCGGAGAAGCCGGACGTTGAGAATTTTGTTTTGCATCGGTAAAACATTTTTTTTTCAAAACATTCAAATAAAATAATTAGGTTTTCCATTCAAAATGTTTATCATATTTTGCTTGCATTGCACAATTTATCAATTGAAACTAACAAACTATTTGAATTTGAATTGATAAACGAAACTGATCTGGAGAACACAATTCATTATTCAGGTAATTAATTAGTGATTGAATGAGTTTCTCAACCTTACAAAGGAAGGTTCTCAGGTGTCCGTGGGCTTTCGGAACGAAATTTGGCGGGTGGGTAGTAGAGCACCCCTAGGTTCTTCAGAAAAATGGCGTTGTTTTTTTGCCGAATGAGTCTGCGTGCCGAGTTATGACGTGCCAAAAATTATCATCCTATATTTATTGCTTTGCTGTGTTTATCAAAAGTTTTAAAAATCTTAGCCACAACAATTCTAAGACCATATCTAATAAAAAACAAAGTAAGTAATTTTACGAAATTTGGAGGGTAATAAAGCCAATGAAAAGCAGGGCTCCCATTCGTCCTTATTTATAAGGATTGTCCTAGCCAACAATTTTTTTTAACTATCTTTTCATTTGGTTGTTTTTGCAAAAAGTTATAACAAAACTGATCGTAATTTTTTAGAAATTCCGAAAATCTCTTTCGAAGAATACCTTGTGCTAATGGCAAAAAATGTGTGTGATCGAAGAAATGAAGACAAAAATGGACAGCAAATAAGTGCCAATGAAATGGAAGGTAATTCATTTCCGTTTTAAAATTCAATTTTCAAAAATTGGCAAAATCATTATGACAAAAAAGTTCTAAAATTATTTTTGAGGGTTTTGGAGATACTTTTTGAAAAAACCAACGAATCGGTGGCTGGTGGTGCCGTTCAGCACCAGCGGGGAAATTTTTGCATTTGTTAACAGATTTTTCCCAAAAATAGTCAATTTTAAAATCCTATTTTGTCAAAAGGGAGCTTAGTTTAGGGTCTCGAGCAGCTCTAATTAATACCGTATCCTTTCAGGATTACTTCGACATGAATTTAACGAATATTTACAAGAAATATTTGAAAAAAGGGTTAAAGGCGCACTTAAAGCAAAGGCTGAATTGGAAGTATTGGAAAAAGAAATAGAACAATTGGGAGAAAATGCAACATACGAGCAAAATGTGAATAAAGTTGACAAAAAAAAATATTTTAACGCGCAATATGCCGATTTGTTGCAATCGCCATTTCTGCCAGAGAATGGCACTGGTTTTTTTACCTAAAAAATCACTGAAAAGAAAATATTTGGAGGGTAAAAAATGAGAAACATTTTACGAAGGATGCCGACACTACCGGGGGCTGCTGTGTCGATCTTCAGGCAGATGGTTTAAGGAACGGAATCCGATCTAATTTTTGATTTTAAGACAGCTGAGGTGGTGCCCATCAGGGATGGCGACGATTTCTCTGAATTCAAAAATCGGAAATCGGAATTGGCTTTTTGGTTGATTTCTGGGGCCAATTTTGAAGATTTTACCGATTTTTTCCCAAAAAATATCGGAAATCGTCGCCATCCCTGGTGCCCATGCATTTGGTCCTCCAGCATTACATTTACAGTATTTTCTAAAAAAAGATGACTTCCAGATCGACCCCCCCCCCCAAGTTCATTAGGTGCTTGGTCATTTCGTAAAAAGGCCATTTTTATAAAATTTTTTGAAAAAAATTTGTCATAACTTTGCTCAAACGTAATCAAATTGAATTGAACAATTTTGGTTGTGTCCGATAGCTATTAGATAGCCCAATTAACCATCCCAATTAAAAAAAAATTGATTAAATTTTGAGAAAAATATAGACTAAAAATGTATTTTTTTCACTTTTTGTGGTTACAACTTAATTAAAAGTTAATGAAATTTTTTGAAATTTGGTTGGCTAATAGAGCTGATTAATAGCTACCGGACCATACAAAGATTGTATAGTTTGGTTGCGTTTGAGCAAAGTTATGACGAGTTTTTTTTGCCAAAAATTTAAAAAATGGCCTTTTTACGAAAAGACCTAGAACCCCCTTCATTAGAAAAAGACCAATGAAAGACCCCGTGAATTTAAAGCCAAATCTTTTGGGTAGGCCGAAAATAGAAATTCCTTGGGTTTATGGTATTTTATTTTAGTGAATAAGGTACTTTGTAGAGGTGTTTTGTGATTCACGGTTTTCACGGTCACGGTCACGGTTACCGTGAATTTCACGGGTTTTTTCTGTCACGGTCACGGTTCCACCGTGAATTTCACGGGTTTTATCAGTCACGAAACACCTCTAGTACTTTGATCAAATAAAAAGACACTGATTTAAGGGCAAACCCTCGGGGATATAAATTCCTGCGGGTTTTTTTGTTGGTATTCTGTTTCAGTGAATACGGTACTTGGGTTGTTTTTTCTCTCTTTCTCTGGACTCCCTTCTGTCTCTCTTTTCTTCCAATCATTCCCCGCCCTCCCTCCGTCTGTTAACTGTTATTTAAATGTTGTCCATCTCCGCACTTTCACACTGTCCGCATTCCGTCAACTTTCATTTTTTGCATTTACTTCCGTTGATCCTTTTGTCATTTGTTTTTTTTCGATAAATTATTTGTCTATTAATTGTCCATCATGCCCATTCATATTTCTGTAAAATACCCAAGGTGAGAAGGGCGAGTTTTTTACATAGCCAAACAAAAATAAAAGTGAGAGACGCTTCCGCTCCGAGTGTCGAAATTCCGAGTGCCGAATAGTGTAAATAATGTCCGAGTGTCGAAAAGGCCGAGTTCCGAATGATTTTTTTAAACAGACATTACTCTATAATTAAGGCTTTGTTTAGGTCTAAAGTTTGGCATAGGCTTAAGCTCGACTAGGTCTAGGCTTTTATGTTTTCACTTTTTTAACAAAAGCCATTTTGGCTTTTTTTAAGGCATTCGGAACTCGGAATTTTTTTTTTTGTTCTATCCGGCACTCGGACCGGTAGCCGTGAGAGACCGTGTTGCGACTTTTGCGGCCAAGAGATTTGCGGCCCAGACAATTGCGGCCCCAGCAGAAATCAGACATTTGCGGCCCGACTATTGCGGCCAGACATTTGCGGCCAAAAATGTTAAGAGAATCGAAGAGGAGTACCAGCAAAACAGAATTTTAGAGTTGGGTAAAATAAAATTTCCGGGAACGGGAATTCAAAAAAAAGCGGGAAGGGATTCCCGAGCGGGAATCCCGTCTTTTTCCCGTTCCCGTAAAAAATCCCGTTTGGGCAAAAAAGCGGGAAACGGGAACGGGATTCCCGTCTTTTCCCGCGGGAATCCCGTTCCCGCCTAACTCTATCTAATACAATATCTTAAATTACCAAGCTAACAATATTCAAAAGCTATAAAACAGGTAGATGTTTGACTTTCCAATATTCAATAATAACAACAGTAAAATCACATTTGCGCCACGGACATTTGCGCCTATGTCCAAAACCATGTTAAATTTATTTGAACCAACTCAAAAACAATTTTAACTTGGTAATCCATACAAAAAGCATTTTGTAGTGCTTTAAAAAAAAAGAATTCGAATGTTTGTATAAATGGTCATTATTTCAAAAACTCTCGATTTGGTCACATTCAATCAGTAGCATCCATTTAACACACATTTTTGGATTCTTAAAAGTTAAATTTAAACTGAATTTAGGACATAGGAGCAAATGTCCGCGGCGCTAATTTCGAAGGCGCAAGTGTCGATTTTGCTGAGCGGCGCAAAAGTCGCAACATGGAATACGGTACTCTGGCCTCTCTTTTGTATCAATGTGGCGAAGTGACAAAGTATCAAAGCGGACGACCAATGCGGGGTGATCGTAAGAAGGGGACGTTTCAGTACAGGAAATTATTTTAATTTAAATTAATAATTTTAGTTGATAATTTAGTAATAATAATAGATATATTTGTCAATTGGCAATATTTTCCCCATGAGATGGACCATTCCGTGAGAAATTATAAAAGAATATTGATAAGGAATAATTTATATTTAATTAAAAATTTGGTTTGATTTATTACAGCTGCTCATCGGTGAACAATATCGTGAAAAATCAACTTATTTATATAATTCAAACAATCATTCTGAGGCGATTCTTGAACCTGTGCGGTGGTCATAGGTGGTTATTTCAGCGCCGACCAAAATTTTTGTGAAAATCGAATTTTAACCCACACATTTGCATTCACGAAAATAAATGTGCCCTAAAGGAGCTATTTATTTTTAATAGTAGAGGCGGAGGAATGAATGACTGCTAAATTGGTTAAAGTATTGCGAACTAAAAGTGTAGCTCCTAAGTCTTGGTTTAAAAAAATACATAATATTCACATATCTTCAAATGATAAGAAATTGATTTATTTTTGTTAAGACCTAAATTAAAATAATTAATTATTTATTAAAATAATTTCCTGTACTGAAACGGCCCCCTCTTCCGGTCACTCCGCATTCATACTTTTGTCACTTCGGCATAGCACGTTGGCATGCACGATTCGTTGTCACCCCCCCCCCCCCCCAAATTCAAGTGGCATGCATACATGCCAGGGGTGCCGCTCGTCCTGAAAATCACGAGTACGAGTAAAACGAGTAACGAGTATCGCCTAAAAATCACGAGTAACACGAGTAATACGAGTAACGAGTACGAGCGGCACTCCTGATACATGCCAATGCCAACAATCCCAAGCCGCCCTCTTTCCCCTTTACGCACCTTCTGATAGTCGTTTGATAGTGCGCATTGGGTCTTCTGCTGCCTTCACCATTGCCTTTCCAATTTTATTGTTATCTCTCCTCCCCCCCCCCCCCCCCATTTTCCCAAATATTTTCATAGGATGGCACAATGCCAACAAACATTACCCTCTTCCGCCCCCCCCATTTTCCCAAATATTTTCATAGGATGGCACAATGCCAACAAACATGACCCTCTTCCGCCCCCCCCCCCATTTTCCCAAATATTTTCATAGGATGGCACAATGCCAACAAACATGACCCTCTTCCCCCCCCCCCCCTCCACTTTTACGTGTCAATACCACGTCCCTCTCCTCCTCTTTATCCAAATGCACCCATTTCAAAGGGTTAAAACGGTGCTAGGTCGAAGTGACAAAAGTGCAGATGTGGGCGAAGTGACAAAAGTGCAAAAATGACATATTTCTTTAAAGTTTTTATTAGAAATTTAAAAATGGCGGAATTATAAACGGTAAAACAGACGATTCGTACTATTTTAGGTTGTCTTTTTTTCTCTGTTCTATTCGGTAAAAACACTATCTCGCTTTTTTCTGTTTCTATATTTACTACATAATAGTACGAATCGGGGTTCGTCTAATTATGTATAAACACACCAGAGCACGGGTTCGTTCAAATGAGGATTTTTTGAACGATTATTTCTGAAATTCCATCGGCGAATTTTGTCCCGACGAAATTTCGGCGGCAAAATTTTTGGATGCATCGTTCCGCTCGCCGCCCCCCCTCCCCTCCCCTCAAGCTTTCTTTAAAATTTAAAAGGCGAATACTAAATCAGAACAATTTCACCATAGAATTACTCAATTGATGACGAAGCATTGCTTGCATTTGTGCGAGGACCGACCAAATTTGAGGAATTTTGCGCAGGAAAAGGCGTGACAAATAAACTGAACATCCGTTTATTGGCACAATTCTATGCCACTCACATTGGCATTTTCAATTTCATGCGACAGAATTGGAATTGTAACTTAGCCGAGTCGTCTGAACGGGAGCAATGCTTGGAATATCATCAATATATGGACACATTTTACGAATATTTATTCAATGTTTATGCACAACAACGAAATGGAGAGGAGCCAATTGAGAAAAATTTTTATTTGAACCCTGATGCAGAAGTTAATTTTTCCATATTGTCACAATACTTTATTTGTGGCTCAAAATTGGCTTCTGAAGAGCATGATGCATGCTTTCGAGCTGAAAATACGAAAAAGGCAAATGCATTGCCGAATGATGTGCCTGAATCAAGCTCGAGTCAAAATACAGGAAAACCCAACGAGACTGAGACAGACCGAGTAAAATTTGAGCAAATAATGCAGAAAATGCTTACAAAAACTATGGAAGAAATTGACAGATCAGAAAATGGCCAAAAAGAATGGGCAATGCCAATTCCTTCGAGCCAATTATCAGAAGGACAGGAAAATGGTGCGCATAAATGCGTCTGCGATTTGTTCTTTCCAATATTTTATAACATGCGTCAAGCTGTGAGTTTTTTTAATTAAAGAAAAACAGGTAGGTTAGGCTGAGTTTTTATGTATGTGCAAAAACGATCATTTGCCTTTAATATATGCTACTAAATAAAACTAAAGTGTGTGCAAAATATGAAGATTCGAAACAAAAGATTTATCCAAATTTTTCGAAATAAGTTTTTAAAAATTAGCAAATTTTCTTCATTTGAATTAGGGTTGCAACCTCGAAACTAAAATACAATAAAAAACGAAAAAATACACCCCTAAAAACCGACCAGAAAATTGTCAATAAGGTGAAAGCCAAAAAATTGTCAAAAATTACTTTTGTTAGGCAGTGAATCAAATTAAAGAAAAGTCACCAAAATTTTGCAAAAAATGATCCTTTTTAATTCTAAAATTTTCAAAAAATTTTCCGCGGCGCCTATCGGCAACGCCGACCCTCCCTATTCGAAATAAAAAATATAACGTATCATTTCAAAGTCAAACAGCTAAAAAAAAGAACGTAAGAAACAAATATGCTGCTAACATTTAAATGCCATTTTTGTGTCGTAATAAAATTGGCGTGAAATTTTCTGACTGTCAGTGGCAAGGCGAAAAAAAATAAAAACCCCGACATTTGTCAACCCCGACCCCGACTGATTTTGCTCACCTCGACCCCGACTCTGCTGACCCCGACATTCGTCAACTCCAATGTCGGGGTTGCAACCCTAATTTAAATAACAAAAAAATAATTTAAATTTATAATTTAAATTGAATTTAGTTATGCATGTGCACCTAATGAACTTGAATAACTGGACAATACATTTTTTTTCTAAAATTTTCTTTGTTTCAGATTGAAGACGAAGCATTTGTTTCTTTTGTGAAAGGAAAACCAAACTTTGAAATTTTTTTCACACATGTGCTTGAGTTGGAACAGAAAAAGATAGAAAATGAAACAAAAGTTTATATTGACAAATTCGAACATTTTCTTGGCCTTCTGTTTTTGATGAAAAAGAATTGGGACTGCACAAATGCCAAATTCAAAGCCAAAATAGACAACTGCGAAAAACTACAACATTATTTGGCCATTATTTATGAATATTTATTCAAAGTTCGCTATGGCATTCCGTCTGTGAGGCCAATGTTTGGAGAAAGGAGGATTTCGGAGAATAAGGAATTGCTTGGGCATCGGTAATGCATTTTTCGAATTTTTAAACAAATATATTTAGATTGAAAACTCAAAAATTGATTATGGTTTTGCTTGCATTGCACTTTTTTTCATTTTCAAACAACAATTTAATTGAGTTTGAATTGTTAAACGAAAATGAACTGGAGAACAACACTAATTATTCAGGTAATTGGTGATCGAATGTGTTTGCTTAACATTCGCGACCAGCAGAAAGTTTAGGCCCAACACTAATTAATAGAAAAATGGGGGTATTATTATAGGCGGAAAATTTCGAATTCGTCACTTAATTTTAAAATTTAAAAATCAGTAAAACCCATTTCCGGGGCTTCTCAAAGTCGCTCATCACGAATCCGACATCTGTCCGACATCTGTATCGGTTGATTCCGAACCCAGGAAGCGAAATTGAACAAAAATTCGTTTGAATTTTGCTATTCTTTACTTATAAGTGTTTTCTCCCCGGACGAGTTTTGACAAATGGTACTGATCAATAGCTCTCGACGAGACAAATCGGTTTGGGGGGGGGGGGGTGAAGAAGTCGGTCCGATGCCATTTTGAACTTCACGTAATTTAGCCCGATACCAAGCCATTTACGGGCTTTCATTCGCCAAGAACGAGTAGTCTGATCGTCTTGGTGTAATTACCTTTTTTGATCAGCCTCAAAAGTTATAAGAGTAGGTTTAAATTTTTGAAACTACAAAATTGTTTTTTTTATTCTTTAAAACTTAATTCAAAATAAACTCGTACAAATTTATAATTAAAAAAAAAATGATCAATCATTTTTATAAAATTTTTTCTTCCAAGTTTTAAAAAGGTACTAAAAATAACTAATTATTCTAAATTTCGCTCTCTACGATAATTTAAGCTCTTATTTAAGCATTTTTTTCGGAATTTTGGTAACTGATTTTGCAGAAAAAAAAAACCCAATTTTTAATCAGTTTTGAGAGTTCTCTCATAGACAAAGTTTTTGGCTCCGCCCATGTTCGGTCCCGAAAAAGCCGAAAACTCCGAACTCTTTCTGGCTCGTCGGTGTCCAATTCTTCACCGATCAGTTTCCCATCGGGGCCGGCGCGAAAGACCAATACTTTCGCCCGTTGTCGTGGCTTTTACCCGCCTTCTCGTTTCGGTGGTGGCGCGTTTCTTAAAAACTGCCAATTTTACTAAATTTTCGGCTAAATTTAGTCATAACTTTTCTCAGAAGCAACTAAATTAAATATTCTTTGTATTGTAAGAAAGCCCTTAAATTGATCCATTCGCCTGCTTAATTACAAAAAAAGCATTAACTTTTAAAAAATAAGGGCTAAACATGTTGAAAAAATTGCCATAAATTTTGAAAAAAAAAAAAATAATTTTTTGAAATTTAGCAAAATAATAAGCTAATAAAATGCAATCGCATTATATCAATATAATTTCATTTGGTTGCTTCTGAGGCTAATTATGACTAAATTTAGACAAAAATTCAGTAAATTGGCAGTTTTTAAGAAATGCGCCAGCACCTCGTTGCCAATGCAACAATTGGCGACAATCCTTACAAATACAAAAATTTTCTTTTAGGAGTTTCTGAAATGTCATTCGAAGAATACTTAGTGAAAATGGCAAAGGAAGTGAGTGATCAAAGAAATGAAGACAAAAATGAAGCGCAAATAAGTGCCATTGAAATGGAAGGTAATTGATTTAAATTCAAATTTTTCAAAAAATTTCCAAATTGGACCAAAAGTATGAAAATAATGGCAAAAAAAAGAAAAGAAGAAAAAACGGCGCACCCACGAAATGTCGACTAAGCCAAAAATCCACGAAATGTCGACTCCACGAAATGTCGACTCCATAAAATGTCGACTCAGCCAAAAACCGAATACTTTCGATTAATTTAATCCCCGCAAGGTTCGATGTTCGAAATAGATGTCTAATTGAGTTCGGAAAAAATGGGAATGACTTTTTGAACATAAGTTTTGGGTGAGTCGACAAAAAGTCGAGTCGACATTTCGTGGAATTTTGACTGAGTCGACATTTCGTGGATTTTTAGCTTAGTCGACATTTCGTGGGGAGGCGGAAAAAAGTGCCAAATTTGCATCCATATCAAAACTAAATGAAAAATAAAATGAATATAAATTTCATGTTTTCCAAAAATTTAAATTTTTAGCAAAATACATATAATTTAACATGGATACTAAATAATCTCACCAAATTAAAAATAAAACATAAATATTTTGCTCCTTTTTTTATAGCAATTTTGGGGCCTCGAATCTCCTCTTTTCCTGATACAACAAACATTCGCCCTAATACCAAAAACCCACAATATATGGACTAAAAACCAAAAAATGGCAAAAATGACAAATCAGAAATTGCAGTGAATCCGAAATAAGACAATCCTAGGTCAAAAATAAGAGTTTTTGAAAAGCTGTTTAATAGTTTAAAATTGAATTTTATTCAACTAATGCAAACTAATTCGGCGTTAGGACAACTGGCCGACAGTGAATTTCTCTAATTTTTTTTAAAACTGTTTAATACAATTTAAAGAGCTCTTAAACTGCTAATTAATTCTATTTTTATTTGATTTAAAGATATAAGAGCCAAAAATGGCAGTTTTTTCAATTTTTAAAATCAATTTCTTCGATTCGATTTTCTGCAATGCTGCCTGCGCTCACAATTGTCAGTTCACTGGCCAAATTCTCTTTTAATTCAAGAAATCAAATAAAAATAGAATTAATTCGCTGTTTAACAGCTCTTTAAATTGTATTAAACAGTTTTTTAAAATTCGAGAAATTCATTGTCGGCCAGTTGACCTTTCACGACTAATTCAAGCATTTGTAACATATTCTCTCCGTCAACATTTTTTCTTCGGCGTTGAAATGAAAAATTAAATTTTTAGTTTCAAAAAATGAGGGGTCGGCAGGCAGTGCCGATAGACACCGCCGGAACAAAATTTTAAAAATATTTAAAGAATCGCTTAAAAAAATTGTAAAAAAAAATATTTGGACCTCCAAAATAGAATAAACAAAACGCGACCCTGAAATAAACTCATCGCCCTAAGACCAAAAATTCACCACTATGAAAGCCCAAAATGTCGTATGACATACCCACAAAAATATAGAATATCGTATCCCTTTCAGGATTACTTCGACACGAATTTGACACATTTTTACAAGAAATCTTTGAAAAAAGGGTCAAAAGCGCACTTAAAGCAAAGGCGGAATTGGATGTGTTAGGAGAAGAAAAAAAACAGAGAGGCGAAGATGACGACGCATCAGAGGAATCTTCCGATGAAATTGATCACTTCACAAATAATTACACTTATTTGTTGGAATCTCCGTTTCTGCCAGAGAATGCCAATGGCTTTTCCCCGGCAAAATCATTGAAAAGAAAACATTCAGAAGGAGAAAAATGAGAAACATTCTTCGCGGAAAATGATGACGCTGCTACCCCAGGGATTGAGGCGATCTTCCGCCGATGGTTTTTTTTAGGAACGGAATTCCGATCTATTTTTTGTGTTTAATGCAAGTTGTTGTACGTGCACCTGTGCATTGGTGTTCCAAAATTACATTTATGGTATTCCTTCTGAAAAAAATGACCTCATCACAAGTAGCCCAGTTCATTAGAAGAGAAATGAAAAACCCCTGAATTGAAAGTCACAAACCTTTCGGGGTTTGGAAAAAATTTTAAATTTTTGTTTTAAGGAATTTTCTAGTTTTTTTAGTGCAAATTTGTGCTTTTTCAAATTTATTAGAACAAAATCCTTCTATAAATTTAAGTATTGGTTAAGTCCATAAGATTAACCGATTAGAAGCAAGTTAAAAATGCTGTTGAGGAACATTTGTTGCTTCGGTAAATTTTGGTTCTGCAAATTTCAAATATTACTGGAATTTTTGTAGAATACTTTTGTTTTTCCGACGGGAAGAAAAGGGCGATAGGGGCAAAACGGGGCCAATTTATTAAAACTGATGAAAGCACCAAAATTGAATGTTCTTTTTATATCATTCGAAAGCGGCTATTGGAGGTAGATAATCGTCTTATAAGCACAAAGTTTAAGCAACGACAAAAAATTGCTTCTACAAAAAATCAAAAAAAAAAAAATAATAATGCATAATTTATAAGTAAAGGATTTGGAAAAAAAATTTATGAAACTCGAATATCCAAATTTTTGCCGTCCGCGTCCACCAAACTCCACCAGCGAAGGCCACCCAACAGACGACCCGTCACATTTTTG
Organism: Heterodera filipjevi; assembly: GCA_039877585.1. Taxonomy (NCBI): domain Eukaryota; kingdom Metazoa; phylum Nematoda; class Chromadorea; order Rhabditida; family Heteroderidae; genus Heterodera; species Heterodera filipjevi. Next base: position 9,434,892 of record JBDPZO010000008.1, read on the forward strand.
ATCGGCCCACAAATCTGCCGAATGGAGGGCCAACTGAATCAGAACGCTATGGATTTACAAATTTGAATAACGATATCCAACTCCCCATTTCTTGGCACATTGACAAGTTTTCAGTTTCGAAATCAAATTTTTGTTATGTCGAATCCCCAAAAATCTGAATAATGTGGGAAAACTTGCCAAGATCAGAAACTGTAGCTGAATGGAACTGAAAAAGAAATTGGCCAACACATAAAAGACAATTGCGCCAAAGCGAAAACTCAAATGGGCCAAAACAACCAACGGATGTCTGGACAAAAATAGGATAATCAAGGAAAGTTTAACACTTTTCTATTTTGTCGTCCAGACCTAATAAAGGTTTTCTTTAAATTTCCCATTTTTTTGTTTTGCCAACCTTACAAAATGAAAACATTTCAATTGTAACGAGCTTAAAAAACACGAAAGTAAATTTTAAACGGAAAAACTCACTGCAGTGTTCGAAACCCAGTCAACGGATTTCCCTCACCAAAATCCATTTGTGTCTCTCAATTAAAGGCCATAAAATAGTCATTATTTTTTAAATTTGGCGTTTTTTTAGAAATCTTTGTAAAATAAAATTTTCTAATAATTTTAAACCTTTTGAATTTTCATTGTATACCTTTTTTGTAAGTACTTTTCACTGCCGAATTCAAAAATTCTCACGCTGCAAAAATAATGCTCCAGCAGTCATCATAAGTCGTCTTTTAAGCAACTTAACTTTAAAGGGGTGGCAGACCACCGTTCTCCTAGGGGCTTACAGTATACCATTTAAAGGCGAAGAGGGAGGGGGAGGGGCTGAAAAAACAAGAAACCTTTAAAAATTTTTGTAAGACTCAACATAAGCAGAATTTCTATTTAAGGTTTGACTGTATTGAAAAGTAACCAAGAAAATATAAATAAAACATTTGAACAGCGATGCTTTAATAAATAAAAATACACAAAAAAGTAAATTAGGAGAATTAAAAAAACAAAATCAAAACAAAATCAACAAAATTAAAACATAAAGAAAACATAAGCCATAAACTGAATAACAACTGTAAAGATATATATACCAAATAGAAATTAATAGCGATTATAAGGTAATTAGAAAGTGACTGCAGCGAATCAACAACGATCAGATTAAAAGTGACGATGAACAAATTCAAAAAAATATTAAGCGTCGTTGAAAAATGGCTCAGCAAAAATTATCTTTCAAACCCAACGAGCCAAACAAAAAAAATTGTAAGAAGTTGCCGATCAATGGCTGGTCCGTTCATTTGCCCAAGTTTTGCTCAACACAAAGCTGAAAATTAGAGGAAAAATAATTTATTATCTCAATGGCCGACTTATTGTTAAATATTTTGTAAGGTAATCATTATTATTTTCTTATAAAATTTTATGAAATTTTTCGCTTCACCTTAAGCACAGATGAAAATTCATCCATCATGTTTTTGGTCTGTTCCGTGTTCTTTTTGCTCTCCTCAATGAGATGTGCCATCAATTGACTCGTCTGTGCCATCAATTGACTCATCTGCCCCATCATTTGACGCGTCTGTGCCATCATACGATTCGTATGTTGTACCATTCGCGCGGTGTTTTCTGTTGTGATCTGCTGCTGGTGCAGCCACATTTTACACTTAAGTTCCAACACGTTCATGATGGTGCTCAGACCATGGTTACCTGAAATTGAAACTTTATCAGCCGTTGTTTCAAAAATAAATTGAATTTTTAATTTAAAAATCATTGACCATTCCTACTTTTGAGCCCTCCGTCAACTTGGCCTTCCTCCACCTCCGCCATTGGTTGGTCACTGTTTGTAGTTGCCATATGATGGGCGTCTTCGACAAAAATTTTTTTCGCTAAAAAAGATTTGAAAATCATTTTAAAATCAGTGATAATTTTGGAATCAGGGGAGGGGGCGTCAGAGGGGAGAGGAATTTAATTTAAAATATACAAATTTATTTATTTTATAAAGAGATTAGGTGGAAGGAATAAAGAAAAATAATAAAAAAATTGTCAGTCAAAATATGAAAAAAGTGAGGAGTCCAAATAAGTGAGGACAAATGAATTAATTTTCATTTCCCTCATCACTTCGCCCCGCCCCCCCCCCCCCTCCAAAAATAGTTTTTTTAGGTCATCACTTTGAACTGAATTACACAGAGAAAATGATCTCAAAAATGCATGCACTGTTTGTTAATGAGCGAATCACATTGCCACGGGCGGCGGAGAGGAAGAGGGAAAAGGGAGGAGAGAAAGGGGAAGAAAATGAGTTAGGGAGAGGGAGGAAGAGGATGAGGAAAAGTTGCGAATAGAGTAATGGAGAGAAGACAGGAAAAGGGGGAGAATGACAGAAGAGGAAAAAGAGAGGAGAAATAGAGGGAAAACGGAGGGCAAAATCAGGAAGATGAGAGAGAGTGTGCTATGGAGAGAAAGAGAGGCGAGAAAGGGGAGAAATAGAGAGAGGATGTAATGGAGAGAAAGAGACTTCGAAGAAAGGGAAGAGAGAGAGTGAGAGGGCTCATTTCAGCAAGTGACCATTTAATACGGCACACGTCAAAAAAAAGCAAACAAATAAACAAAATATTTGAATTTACGTGTAATTTGCTAAATAAAACCATTTATAATCTTTGACCCACCGGTCAAAAAATTCAATAATTTTGCCTAATTCCAACAAAATAACATGAAAATTTGAATTGCTTCTCAGCAATGGGGGGGGGGGGGACACATCCCTGCATGTTGTGTTCGTCGAAATGTAAACAAAACCCGGATCCCCGTCTTATCCACCGTCAATAAAAATTCAATAATTTTGCCTAATTCCACCAAAATTACGTGAAAATTTGAATTGCTTCTCACCGTTTCCCTTTTGCGCCATTTGCGGTAACACAACAGCGACCTTCTTCTTCTTCTTCTGATCACCATTTGGCTGATCACTCTCCTTCGGCTGATCACTTTTCTGCTGCTGTTTCTCCATTTTTGCAAAATGTAGCCAAACAAATAAGAAGAAATTTGAAAATTTAATTGTCCCTAACTAAAAAAAAGCACATAAAAATATAAAAATGGTAATATTTGTGGTAAGGGATATGGTAATAATACAGTAGTTTTGCTATGATAAGTAATTTTAATTGGGGGTCAAATTTATAAATTATGAAAATTATTGCAATTTTAATTGTCTTAAATAGATTTTTTCTAAATGGCTTCGAGCAAAAAATGGGTGACAGATGGTGACAGATGATGATAGATGAATGGATCAAAGAGGTGCCATTGTAAAGAGTCATTAAATGGATTAAATTTGACTCAATTTCGGTACTTTTTTCCTTTTCAATTGTATTAAAAGGACTTAAAATTGTTTGGCAAATATTATTTAAATTTATTGTAATATTTTAGGGGATTAATGCATTTCTTTTATAATTTTCGGCATTTTGCGATCAAATTAATCATAATCAATTTGCATTAATCCATTTAATATGCTCATTTATTTAAAATGGATAATCAAATCCTCTTTTCCCCAAATAGATTTTCATATTACATTGATCAAAAAATAATTTTTGACATTCTTAAATCGAATAGCACAGGGCTCCCATCGCCCGAGTTCTGTTTCAAAGGACCAAAATTTGATTTCAAATGACATAAGGGGCAGAAATTGTGAATTCAAAGTACACATTGAAAAAAAAAGTCGTTAATTTTATTGAATTTTTCACCCAGCGGGCTGGGGTTGGGGGGGGGGGTGCGGAGGCGGTGTCGATAGGCGCCGCCGGGGAAATTTTTAAAAATTTGGGGGTATTTTTGTAACAGATTTTGCACAAAAATAGCTGGATTAGAGTAAAATTTAAGAAAATCTAAGGTAAAGGAGCCCGATAGGCGCGCCGGGTTAATTTCTTGACAATTTGGGTCTGATCTGCTAATGGATTTTGGCTTAAAAATGAACATTTTTTACATTTTTGGGCAAAATGCCGATTTCAAAGGACCTCTTTGGAAATAAGGACACTTTAAATTCAAAGGATGACAGCCTATTTCAAAGGACGTCCTTTGATTCGAAGGACGAATGGGAGGAGCCCTGGAATAGCACATTGTATTGTTAAGTTTAAAAGGTATTCGGTTTTTCGTAAATCCGCCATTTTTACAAATTTCCCGCAAAACCTAACTTTTCTCAAGATTAGCACATTATACAATCTTGGTATCGTAGATTAGCTCTTATTGTCTCTCTATTAGTGTGCTAAACTTCAAAAAAATCATTAGATTTTTTAAAAATATGCTCATAAAAATTAATTTCCGTTTATCAAGCTAATTGAGACAACTAAGAAAACGGTAATAAGAATTAGAGCCCGAAACGGGGGTTGCGGTACTGAGACGGCGTTTTTCTGTAACTCAAATAGTTTTCAATGAAAAATTTTAAAAAAAATTCTCATAAAAATCTCTCATAATAGCATTAGGACTTGCTCAAAACCTAACAATTTAAATAAAATTATTACAAAAACCATGTTTTGAAAAATCCCATTTAGCGCTCATTGGCCAAAACGAGTTTTTTGATATGCTTTAGATGTATATTTTTTTGAGGATTATTTTAAATCTGTCATAATTTTTAGCCGTATAATTTTTAAGTTATTGTCAAACGCCGTCTCAGTACCACAACCCCTGTTCCGGGCTCTACTAAGAATGTATAATATGGTAACTTTTGAAAAAAGATATGACGAGTTTTTTTAAAGGAAATCATTAAAAATGGCGCAATTTACGAAAACGCCCTAGCACCCAAAAAAGGATAATTCAAGGAATTTCTGAATTTTGCATGAATAAATATTGATAAGCCCTGAAAAATGATTTGATACTTGATTTCATTGTTGGGTGGTCATGTGTTTAAAACCAGGTTAAATTTATAAAAACTTATACTCAGAATGAAAAATTAAAAAAAAAAAAGAAAAATAAATTACCAACCAGCATAGATTTTATGAAAAAAACATAGGAGGAGGAGGAGGGGGGGGGGGAGGGCAAATTTTTTCGGAAACCTGAGAAAAACAATGACATATCCTGTTCATAATATCTTTATTCCGTTTTAGCCAGATTTGACGTTATGAAAGAATTTGTATTTATTGAAATAAAAGTTCGATTCCTGTTCAGTGATGACTCACAAATGAAGTAAGTAACAAATGTGGCTCCATTTTTTAAAAGATTTCGAATTTCTTAAAAATTTAACTTTTTATTTTAATTAAGGTTTGAAATTTCATCATGTTTTCCTTGAAATTTACTGCCTGAAAGTTTCTTTTGAAGTTAAAAGTTTTTGGCTCATTTCGTTGGCATTTTGTTTCTCTATCATTTTTGCCAATTTGAAGTGTATTTGGGTATTAAATAAGAATATAATAGTGGACGATCAATAAAAAATAATAATTTATCCGATTGAATAAACATATAACAAAAGTGATCAGCAGATGTAAAAATGTGTAAATGCAAAAATGAAAATTGGCCGAATGCGGCGGAGTGCCTCAACTGCGGACCGACAACTGCGGACCAGCCAACTTTCGAACCTCATAACTTTTTTCTAACTTAATCAAATTGTGCAATTTTAGTATCATTCGAAAGGCCTTCAAGAGTTCTATTAATTCTTCAAAAATTAAAAAAAATTACTGATCTATAAAAAAGTTATAAACCAAACCTCACAATAATTCTGACTTTTTATGGCTTTTTTGCAAATTTCAAATTAAAACTTTTTGGCCAGCTATTAAATCGCTTAACAATGTCTCAATAAAAACTTCAAAACACGTAGAGAATTCGAATGGTAGCAAAATCTAAGCATTTGATCAAGTTAGAAAAAAGTTATGAAGTTCTAAAGTTGGCTGGTCCGCAGTTGTCGGTCCGCAGTTGAGGTACACCCCGAATGCGGAGAGTGAGAAAGTGTGGAGAGATGGAAACATTTAGATAACAGTGGACAGACGGAGGGAGGGAGGGAGGGAAGATTGAAAGAAAAGAGAGACAGAAGAGAGCCTAGAGAAAGAGACAAAAGCCACCAAAAATCCTTTTTACACTTGATTAATTTTTTTTTGTTTTCTTCAAAATGATGATTTTTGATCCCAATTGAATTAAATTTTTTTTTGAACAAAATAGAAAACAAATAAGTTTTCCATTCCTGCTTAGAAATATTTAAGAATTTGATGAATTTGCTAGTTTCAAACAAAAAATATGATTATTATATAATTTTGTCGCAATGTTTCTTAAAACCCCCAAATAAGCGTTTCCTAAATTCCGCCGGATTTTTCGACAAAAATTCTCTATAACTTTGCTCAAACGCAACTAAGTGAATATCTTAGTATTATCTGATAGCTATTGGATAGATCTATTAGCCGTTCAAATTTCAAAAAAAAACAACTAAGTTTTAAGTAAGTTGTAGCCATAGAAAATGAAAAAAAAAAACTCAATTTGTCATAAAACAAACAAATTTTTTGAAATTTGTCTTGCTTATAAAGTTAACCAATAGCTACCGGGCAATATCAAGAATGTATAAATTTGGTTGCGTTAAAAAAGTTATAAAAGGATTTTGTAGAAAAATTTGTAAAATGGCGGAATTTAGGAAACGACCTACACCGGGGAGACATTTCCGATTGGACCGACCTTTCAGGGGATTTGAATTTAAACATTTGGTCAGAATTTTTAAGAAAATGGTAGGAATCAAATTTCGTATCAATTTCTTTTTTTCCAAAAATGGGACCGCCTTTGAAGGACCGTAAAATCGCTAATGTCCCGGCATACTTTTTTTTATCACTCATTTGTTTTGTTATTGTTTTTATTATTTTTTCTTTTTCTCTTTAACTTATATGTAGGGTGAGGATTCTTAGTTTTTTAACTATTTTTTCTGCGGCTTTATTTCGACGAGAAATGCACGAAAAACACATTTTTAGCTCGGAAATTCTTCGTTTTAACGCCACTATTCATCACTAGGAATCACTATTTTGGAGCTTTGCCACTAAAAAAAATTATTTTGGAAGTTGGCCACTAAAATAATTTTTTGCCACTATTTTGGCGTTTCGTCATTATTTTTGCCACTTTTTCGCGATTTTTCAAATTGGTAAAGGAAAATACACCCCTAAAAATCGACCAAAAAAAGGTCATAAAAATATACCCCTAAGAATCGACCCTAAAATTTTCAAAAGTAGACCCATAAGAAATGAAAAAAATTTCTCAAAAATTCAATCTCCAAAATTTCTATTTGCTTTTCTGATATCTTGAGACTAGAACGGTTTTTTTCCGTTTACAAATCAATTTTGGCCGATAATCGTATGTCTTTTACCACCGAAAATCTCGAAATATACCTCATTTGTAAATGCAATCAGTTAATAAAATGGTTAGCCTTAATTTTAACTTATTTACATAGAAAAAACAGCAATTTTAATAAATTTCACCCCTACATTTGAAACTTTTTAGCCACTATTTTTGTCACTATTTTGCCTTTTTTTGTCACTATTTAGTTAATTATTTTGGGGTTTTTTGCCACTAAAAATCCTCACCCTACTTATATGTTCTTATATTTTATTTTTTTATTTATTCATTCGTAATGTTTTTTTTCATTAATTTTTGTCTTTTTAAGTCTTCACCACTTTTTTGTTCTCTAATAAAATTTAAATCTTTTGATCAAACAAATTTGAAATACAAAAAAAAAAATTACAAAAAATAATACCGAATTTTACTTTTAAAAATATTTATTAAAAACTCTAAATATACTGGTTTTGCTTAATTTATAAAATTTGTAAACTTTCCTGTATTTTTGCGTCCGCAATTACGGCGCGGCGCCCAAAATGTAGTTGGCGCACAAAGCCATGTCCGACATTGTGATGAATTGTCCACTTTTTTTGGACCTTTCCCTGACCCGTGACAATTCTTGGCATTTGTCCATCAGATCAAAAGGGCAGGGAGGGGGACGTGGCAACAGAATTTGCTTGTAATGTTCAAATGTCGTGCGCAACTGTCAGCTGTTCTGCAAAATTCCCTGGCCAAAAGTGCTTTCCTCTCTTCTCCGTTCAAATTCCAAAATCGGAAAACTCACTAAAATATGTAATATCGAAAAACAATTCTTCAAATAAAGACACATAGGACAAAAGGGAAAAAATTGAATCATAACTTTGACTAAACTAAAGAATCCGTCCGTCTGTCGTCCAATGATTTTTTGACAAAACGATATTTTGTAAGGGTAACCCATAAAATTGCCAATGAAATTATATTCAAAAATGATTTTTCCAACTCTTTTGGCACAATTGCGCAAAATTGGGTCTTTCATTTAGACTAACAAGGAAGAAGCTCACAATACGGAAGAAATAGTGCTGAAAATTGAAAACAAAAAAGACTTAGTAAACAATTTGTTTCTTAAAAATAATATTGGAATGAACTGAAAAAATTTCTTTATCAGAGGTTGTCCGTTATCAGTTTTTATTAAATTTTGTTAAATTTGATTTTAAAAGTTGCCAAAAAAACTTTTTCTTCATGCCGATGCCTGCATAAAATGCCCAAGTCTCATGCTTTTTTTCTTTCCTCGTCATTTGTCCATTAAAATTCTTCAAATTCCTTATCCCTTGCCCTTGCCTCATTTGTTTTAGCCTTTTCCGGAACCCGAACCCGGACACAAATAACAAACCGAAAACACAAATTTATAAAAAATTTGATTCGCATAAATTCGTCTATGTTCATTCAATGCTTGAATGCGATTCTGAAACTCTCCCAAGCCAAGGGGATTGGAATTAGACAATTTTCGTTATGTTTGCAAAAATGTCAAGCATTTTTTCCTGAATTAGGACCGCCTTTGTCCAACCATATATAATCGCTAATGTCCGCACACTTTAATCATTCGTTTGTGATTTGAATTATAACATTTTTAAAAATTCTTTTTATATTTAATTTTTAATTATTATTTAATAATTATTTGATGCAAAAATGGCAATTCCAACTCTTTCGGCACAATTACCATTAGCACAGAAAGATGAAGCAAAAACTGTGACTTTTATTTAGACTAAAGAGCAAAGTTGTGAGTTTGTTTTTTATTAAAAAAATAAGACAATTAAAAGCAACAGCTGGATTTTAGAGATGCTCGAGAGTCTCGGTCTCGGTTCTCGAGTCGAGAAATTTCTCGGGTTTTTTGGGGTCTCGGTCTCGATCTCGGTCTCGGTCTTTTGATCTCGGTTTCCGAGACTTTTTTTACACCCCTAAAGATTGAGTTTTTGGACCAGAATAATTTATTTGGTCAGCTAAATCATAAAGTTTTAGGGTAAAATCTGTTAACAAAGCGGCCATAAATTTTTCAAAAATTTCTCCCGATGGCGCCTATCGGCACAATCGGACCCCATTCGGTATATTCTCTCAAGAGTAATTTCAATTTAAAAACTCGTCTTTTTATGCAAGATTTGTTACCAAAAACGCTCAAATTTTCAAAGTTTTCCTCGTCAGAGCCTATCGGCACTGCCGCCTCGCCCTTGATGAAAAACACATACTTACAAAAAATAATTTTTTGTTTTATTGCAAATCATAAACTTTTTGAAATGTTTTTTGAATTTACTTTCCCAAGCATGAGTCATTCAATAAAAAATCCATTTGTTCGAACCTTAATTATTTTTTAGGAAAATTCCTAAAAACGAAGAATTTACAAAAAACTACAAAAAATTGCCGAAGTAAAGGGAAAAATCTATTAACAGGAATAACACAGAAGAGGGGTGTCAAACTAAGGGTCGCCGGTGCCGATAGGCGCCGCCAGAAATTTTTTCAAAATTAAGTAATATTTTGGTAACAAACTTGCTAAAAAATGAAAAATTTTAAAGGGGTTGAGTGACCGCGGTGCCGATAAGCGCCGTAAGGAAAAATTTACAAATATTAGTGTTTTGTTAACAGATTTTGCCCCCAAAAGGTCAATTTTTTAGGCTTTTTACTAATTAACAAAACTAAATTTTTCATTGCAATAGCTTTTTTATTTCAATTTGATAAATGAATGCGTAATTTTTTTATATAAAAAATGCTTTTTTGGGTTTAAAAAAAAATTCACCCTATTTTTTAAAGAAATTTGCATCGACATCGTGAGCCTCTACCCCTACGTCATGGCTTATTTTTTTTAGTATTACTTGAACAAAAAAAAAATTAGAAAGTCAACCCCTTCCCCGTTGGGAACCCGAGAGTGCTGACGCGCGAGGTGCTTCTCCATCCACCGACGGCACCTCTTCCATGGACACGCCCGGAAAACAACACCTTCCGTGGCCTTTTGTTGGTACGAGTCCTGGCGCCACGACACGTCCGTGTGCCACTTCTTGGCTACCGCACCAAGGACGAACGGTTCACTTTTCCACTGTGTGGCTGGTGCGCGGACCATCGACAGCAACGACCTAATAGGTGTGGGACTACGCTGAGTGGGACAACACTCTCTTCAGCTCGTACGTCAACACCTTCGTCGGTCTGAAAGTTCAAGCGAGCGGATGGCCCGAGGGTTGTGACACCGAAGAGCAGCGCCAAGCCTTTGTGGCTGACTTTCTGCGCACCGAGGACATTCAAATCGACCCAACAAAAATGGCATTCAACCCGGGACTGAGGCTCATCGCCAAGACCTTGGCGAACTCCTTGTGGTATTTTTTTTTTAATTTATATTTTGTAGCGGATTAATTTTAGGGGGAAATTGGCGCAGCGTGTGGGCCACACGGAGATTCAATACACGCGCACACCAGCCGAATTCCACAAGCTTCTCGACGATCCAACGTACGACAAACTGGATTTCGTCCACGTTTCCGACCACATGGATCTCGTCGTCGTCCGAAAGCGCCCCGAATTCTCCAAGGCGCCATTCACCAACTGCCTTCCCGTCGCCATCTTCGTCACATCGTACGCACGTCTTCATTTGTACGGGTACATGGAACAAGTGTTGGCGTTGGACAACACTGAACTCATCTATTGCGGTTTGTCATTTTTTACGCTTCTGTATTGTTACGATAATTCAGATACGGCCTCCATTTACTACGTCATCAAGATGGGAGCTCCGTGCGTACCCGAGGGCGAGGCGCTTGGTCAAATGAAGCGGCAGCACGTGGATCGCCGAATTGTGGAATTCGTCGCCGGTGGCCCCAAGAACTACGGCATACGGCACACAGCGCGAGATAGAGCGGATGAGCGTGCCAATCCTCAAAATTCGCAGCTTCCGCCTCTCGTACGCCACACAACAACTCATCAACTTTGAGGCAATGAAGGAGCTGACGCTGGCAACGTACAACATCGACGGACCAATGTAAAATTTTTATTTTGTTAAATAATAATAGCAATCAAATTTAGTGATGACGTCATAGACAACGACGAATTGTTCGTATACGGCGGCGGAGCGCATCGTGCCATCCGCGTCTCCTTCCCGCAGATCGACCGGAACATCCAGGCAGACCTCTTCACCCCTCTCCCAATTGCTTATCGCCTGATAGTGTGTCATTGCCTGTTATGCCTTCTCCATTGCCTTGCCAATTATTGCCATTCACCTTGACCGAATTTTTTCAAGGGATGAGTGCCAATGCCAATGCCAATTTCCCGTTCCCCCTCCCTCTCCTCCCCCGCCCCCATCTATCCCTTCCCCTCCCAATTGCTATTCTTCTGCTAGTGCGTTCGTTGCCTATTTTGCCTTCACAATTGCCTTGCCAATTTTTTTGCCACGTCACCCCATCCTTCCCAATATTGTCAAGGATGACGTGCCAATGCCAGCAATGCCAAGATCCCCCTCCCTGCCTCTCTCCCCCTCCCAATTGCTCTTTGTTTTGCCTTACCAATTCCCCTTCCCCCGCCCTTTTTGCCCATTTAATATTATTATAAAATAGCATATGCAAATTTATTAAATTATTCTTCTTTCATTTAAATGTTTTATTTCAATATGAAATTTTTTGCTCTTCTTCTTTGGTGCTTATTATTGCCGTTTCAAAGTGCCAATACTGATGATGATGAAGTAATTTTGGTAACATTTTTGACTTTGCTTCTCAAATCTCGGTTGGTCTCCCACCTTATCCTTTGCTCATATTTCACTGACTAAGCCGTTTTTTTTCTTTTTAAATTGATTTTTTGCGGAGAATTTCGGTAATTGGCCGACATTTTCAAAGGGTTAAGAAAACGCTTAAGCTTGCTAATGGAGGAATTCTTAATAAAATGTTAACAAAAACTTGGAGGACCATTTTTACACCATTTTTTTTGGGGGGGGGATTAATTCATTGACGTTTTTTAGTCTATAAATCTCAGACCCTACAATTACTGTTGAAAATACAAATTTCAAAGCAATATCAAATATTCTTTTTAAGGGGAAAACAAAAGGTAATAAGTAGAATTTCCGATAACAAAACAGTCTGCAGGAGTTCAGCTTTAAAATAAACATAGAAAAGTTATTTAAGGACATATCATGGATACACAAAAACTATTTAAGGAGATATGATGGATATACCCGAAGAATCATTTGAAAAATTTGTGAAAAAAGTAACCCATAAAACACTGTCATATTTATAAGCAAGGCTCCCAGCGGAGCAGCACACTTGAGTGCCGCACGTTTCAGTGCCAGCCGAAGTTTTTGGGCTATACCTTTTTTGATCGGTAATCAAATCCCAAAAATTTGATGTCATTCGAAAGCGTTATTAATTAGAACCTTTGAATAAGCAGAAGCTAAGCGATAAAACAATTCTCGAAAAAGTTACAATTTAAATTTTGCAAAAAATGGGACTTTTTAAACATTATCCTAGAATTTTTCGAGAATTTTTTATCTCTTAGCTTCTGCTTACGAATAGTTTCTAATCACCTGTAGCTTTCGAATGATACCAAAAATTTAGAGTTGCATCAATCTATAAAAAAAGTTGTGGACAAAAACTTCGGCTGGCACTGAAACGTGCGACACTCAAATGATGTGTACCGGCTCCCAGTAGATGTGCTGTTTTGTAAGCATTTTTCTGATTTTAAAAAGTCAAAGCTGATTTATTTTTTTTTATGTTTTCCGATGGTTTTAGTGTTTTTTTGGAAAACGTAAAGAAATCCGATTTTATTTATATTAATGGCGTAATGTTCATTCTTTGGGTGTGACTTTTTCTTTACAAAAATTATTGCTGATTTTTGCTGTTTATGACGATTTTTTGACTACAATCCATTAACAAATCTGACACCAGTTTTCAAAAATTTCTCCGGTGGTGTATATTGGCACCACCGGACCCTATTTCGCTTATCTTAGTTTTACTTTAAAAATATCCCAAATCTACAATTTTGTGAGAAATCTGTTAATAAAATACACTTAGATTTCCGAAAAAATACATAAATAAGAGCTTAGAATTACCATAGGTGATCAAAAATGTATTAATTGATTATTTTTACCGGGTTTTACTATTGGAATAAAAAATTTTTGCAAAATGCTGATTTTGAAAATTTTCATCTGGGAGCCCTGTTTATGAGAAATGTTCTGATTTAAGCCCATTGTTCTTATTTCGGTACCAGATCCGCACCCGTTTTTTGGAAAATCAGATTCCGGAAAATATTAAAAAAAATGTAAATTAGTGGTTTACTAGTGGTGTTGCCGAAATTTCGGTTTCGGTTTTCGGTTTTTTTTTGGTTTTTTTAGCTTTCGATTTAGGTTTCGGGTTGAAAATTTCGGTTTACCCGAAAGACAAATACACCCCTAATGATGGCCCGAACACCAGGGTGGCGATCTCGAAAGTCTAAAATGGTGGCGCCGGGATTAAAAATGGTGGCAAAAAGGTGGCAAAATTTTGAAAAAAGGTGGCAAAAAGGTGGCAAAATTTTGAAAAAAGGTGGCACTTAATTTTAGCGTCAAAATCGTTAGAAATGCATTCAAATTTTTCAAATGTTATATTTTTCATTGTGGCTAACAAGTTGGAGCAAATCAGTGTTGGAAATAAATAAATCATAAGCACCGGAAAAATCAAAATCGAAGTTGCATTTTTGCCCTATTTTTCTGCTGTGATATTAAAATTAGTTCAAATTTATGCTAAGGTGGGCCGGCGGTGCCGATAGGCGCCGCCGGGAAAATTTTTAAAATTTTGTTAAGATCTGTTAACAGAATAAGCCCCAAAAATATTTAATTTTTGAGGATTAGGGAGCCTATTTTTCAGAATAGTTACAAATTTTTAAGATAAATTTTGAAAAAATTCAAAGTAAATGCTGCCCGGTGGTGCCGGTAGGCGCCGCCGAGTTTTTTTTAAACATAAAAAATGCCCATCTTTAGTTAACTTTATTTTTTGTTTTTTTGTGTCAATTGGATTCGCCATTTAGCTGAATTTTTTTTTAACTAAAACTAGGGGTTTATGTTTCAAAAAAACTAGAGGGTAAGGTTCAAAAAAAAATTTGCGTAGGATTTTGGGCTCTACTGCATTTTATGAGTCTAATCAAAGTTTATGAGTCCAATCAAAATTTATAGGTGTACATAATAAAATTCATACCTAATCATTTCATATGTATGATATATTATAGAAGACAATTTTGTTTAACTTCCTCAAGAATATTTTGAAAATCCCATGTATTGATAAAGTTAAGTGGGGAGCATGTTAGATTCGTGTTGCGACTTTTGCGGCCAAGATATTTGCGGCCCGACTTTTGCGGCTATGCCCAAAATTGGTTTCAAATTTATGTTGAATTAATCCCAAATTCCTTAAAAAGCTTTAAGAGAGGCTAGCTAACTCATGAAATTGGTCCGAGAATTGCGTTCTTGGAAAATTTTGAAAAAAGGTGGCAAAAAGGTGGCACTTAATTTTAGCGTCAAAATCGTTAGAAATGCATTCAAATTTTTCAAATGTTATATTTTTCATTGTGGCTAACAAGTTGGAGCAAATCAGTGTTGGAAATAAATAAATCATAAGCACCGGAAAAATCAAAATCGAAGTTGCATTTTTGCCCTATTTTTCTGCTGTGATATTAAAATTAGTTCAAATTTATGCTAAGGTGGGCCGGCGGTGCCGATAGGCGCCGCCGGGAAAATTTTTAAAATTTTGTTAAGATCTGTTAACAGAATAAGCCCCAAAAATATTTAATTTTTGAGGATTAGGGAGCCTATTTTTCAGAATAGTTACAAATTTTTAAGATAAATTTTGAAAAAATTCAAAGTAAATGCTGCCCGGTGGTGCCGGTAGGCGCCGCCGAGTTTTTTTTTAAACATAAAAAATGCCCATCTTTAGTTAACTTTATTTTTTGTTTTTTTGTGTCAATTGGATTCGCCATTTAGCTGAATTTTTTTTTTAACTAAAACTAGGGGTTTATGTTTCAAAAAAACTAGAGGGTAAGGTTCAAAAAAAAATTTGCGTAGGATTTTGGGCTCTACTGCATTTTATGAGTCTAATCAAAGTTTATGAGTCCAATCAAAATTTATAGGTGTACATAATAAAATTCATACCTAATCATTTCATATGTATGATATATTATAGAAGACAATTTTGTTTAACTTCCTCAAGAATATTTTGAAAATCCCATGTATTGATAAAGTTAAGTGGGGAGCATGTTAGATTCGTGTTGCGACTTTTGCGGCCAAGATATTTGCGGCCCGACTTTTGCGGCTATGCCCAAAATTGGTTTCAAATTTATGTTGAATTAATCCCAAATTCCTTAAAAAGCTTTAAGAGAGGCTAGCTAACTCATGAAATTGGTCCGAGAATTGCGTTCTTGGAGAATTTTGAAAAAAAATCATAAATTACCCAATGGATTACCTAAAGAGCCAAAAATGATGCTTTCTTCATTATTAATCGTTTTATGGCATTTGGGATTAAGGCAATGCAATTTGAAACCGATTATAGACATAGGCGCAAATGTCTTGACCGCAAAAGTCGTATAACCGTTAGATTAGTGCCGTGCAAATGCCGTAACCCGTTTTAACTAAAACACATATCGTTTATTCATCGTAGGTCAAGCAAACAAACATAATTTTTTTGAGGTTTAAACTTGGGAGAAAAAAGTTTTATTTATATTTCTACTACAATAACTGAGTAAATGAGTTCAAATATTATATTTTTCATTACTAATAACCATTTTGAGCAATTTGGGACTGGACTTTTAGCTGTTGGGCTTTGAAAAGAGACATAAAATCTATAATTTCGAATGGTGCCGATTGGCACCGCCAGGGAAAATTTTGAAGTTATTGTATTTTGTGGTAACAAATTTGTACCTAAAAATATCTAATTTTGGAATAAATTTTGAGAAACCCTACGGTAAAAGGGGTCCGGTGGTGCCGACAGGCGCCGCCGGGAAAATTTTTTAAAGAAATTTGAATGAAGCGTTTCAAAAAAGTGTAAAAATATAGTAATATTTTCTCATTTTTTACCCCAAAGTAAGAAATCAGAACAAAATAAGAACAATGGGCTGAAATCAGAACAAATCTGATAAATCAGAACATATGAGAACCCTGGACTTAACCCAAAATTTTTCAATTTTTCTCCTGCATTCCTTTTTCCTAATTTTTCTCAGCAATTATTCTTGAAAATAAAAAATCCCGCAAATTTTCCAATTTTATCCATTCGGGTTTTTTCCCTTTCGCCACAGCACTATGGTTTACATAAATTAGAAAAAAGACGAAAGGTTGCTGACTTAACAACCGCTTTTACAAATCGTTAAGGGATTCACCAGCCTCGATGCTAAAAAAGGACATTTTTGTTTAAAAGGTTCGAACCCTCCAAAAACGGAAAATTCTTTAAAAAAAGGACATCTGAGACCCCTGGTTTAATGAAGGCTATCAGTTCTGAGTAAATCCTGTCAAATTTTAAACAATCACCTGAAAATTTTTGACAATTGTTTTTATTTTTATTCAATTTTGTATTTTATATTGACTTTCTTTGTATTGTTTTCTTTTCTCGCACCATTTAAGAGCACTAATGTGCCTTTGGTTTGCTCAATAAATAAAAAAAAGTTGAAGTAGAAAAAAAAAATAAGTTTTTATTAATATTATTTTATTCCTCGCTTTTCTTAATAATATAAAATAAAAGTTTTTACATTGGAATTTTTTAAATCCCAATAAAATTCCTTGAAAAATGGGCACTCGCACAAAAATGACCCCGCGCACAAAATTTGCCCACGAAATTAAAATTTTTGTTAAAACTATCTCCACAATATTTAAATTAAAAATAATCAAATTAAAAAACCTACAAAAATTCTTCAAATTTTTCGTAGATATTATGAAAATGATTTATTTTCTTGTTTTTCTTTTAAATAGCCCATTAAATCTGATTAAAAAAATTTCATTAGTTTTTGGCAATTATTTGGACATATTTAGCGATTTTTCGGTGAATAACCTTTTTTTTAGTACTTGAAAGCTCATGACGATGCACTGCTTGAATTTGTGCGAGGGCCGACCAAATTTAGGGAATTTTGCGCAGGACAAGGCGTGACCAATGTACAAAGCTTGAATTTCTTGGCACAATTCTATGGCATGAACATTGGCATTTTGAATTTCATGCGACAGAATTGGAATTGTGAAAAAGTTAAAGCATCAAAACGGGAGGGATGCTTGGAATATCATGGTTATTTGGACATATTATACGAATATTTGTTCAATGTGTATGCGGGACGTATCGCAGAGAAACCAATTTTCAGAACAATAGGTTTCCGAATTCCACGAACTTTGTTGGATGTTTTAGTGAGATTATCGAAAAACGCAAAATATTATTTTGCTAATAGATATAATGATAGAGAAGAACCTTATCCTTTTCTATTAGGAAATCGTTATCGTTTGGATTATTATAAAGGAAAGACGAAGCAAAGTATGAAAAATCCCAAAGAAACGGAGCCAATTCGAGTGGAATTCGACAAAATAATGCAGAAAATACTCAAAAAGAGTTTGGAAAATGTACGGACAGCGCGAAAAGAACACGAGCAACTGAGTGAAAAAATTTACCAAAAAAGATTGGAAATTGCCAAATTAGAAAAGGACCCAGAAAAAAGGACATTTATAACTCTTCCGGAACAATTATCATTTGGGCCGGAGGACGCCGCGAAAGAATGTGCCTTTGCTTCGGACTTTTTAGTGTTTTATGATATATCTGAAGCTGTGAGTTTTTAGAATTTAAAAAACTACGTAAATTGCTATGGGTAAGATGGAAAAACTGTAAATGAACCCAGTCCAAGGAATACGGTAGAGGGTCAACTGAGTCCCAATACAAAAGGGGCCAATTACATTCGGAAAAAAACAATTTTCAATTTATTTTTCTAATAAAGCCGTTTTTAGGTTAAGGCAGAAGCATTTGTTGATTTTGTAAAAGGAAAAGCAAACAGTGATTTAAATTGCACAAAAAGGCTTGAGCTGGAAACAGGAAGAAAAGATATGAAAGATGATTATTTGATTAAATACCCAAATGCTCTTGCCCTTCTGTATGCGATGAAAAAGAATTGGAATTGTGCCAATGCCAAATTCAAAAACGAATGCGAAGAACTTCAGCATTATTTGTATATTATTTATGAATATTTGGTCAGAGTTTCCATTGGCATTCCGTCAATGAGGCCAATGTTTCGAACTAGGTCTTATGGATGTAGGAAGGAGATATATGCTGCTAACGCTTACGGTTTTTACACGACGTAATGGCATAGTTAGAATTTTGAAATAATAATTTCTTTCAGGTTTTTAATTCTGAATTTGTATAATGTTTTGCTTTTATTGAGTGCATTTGAAATTGGAGAATTTAGCCATGAACACGCATACCTGAAACTAATCAATGAAACTGAACTGAATTTTAAAATGCATTCAGGTATTACCTTCAACATCAGATGTTCGGTTCCCTTTTAATTTATATTTAAAAGTTTTGCCCATTTTTGGTTCATAATCTGTTACAAAAATTACACCTAAAAATTTAAAATTTTCCACGCGGACCACAAAAATAATTGGTGTTTTATTTTTTGATAATTTTAAATTTATAAGAGAAAATTGAAAGATATATCTGCCTTCGGGTTCGATTCGAGAAAGTCTCGTGTTTTTACGGTCCCGGTCTTGGGCCTCGGGAAATTTTCGATCTTGAGCACCACTACTAAAATGTATTAAAAAAATTTCTTTTTACCTTTTTTTCCCATTTAAATTTTAGGCTCTTGTGCAGTTGGGGGCGCTAATTTTTTATTTTATGAAAACCATAGGGGGACCCTAGATGTTTTTGACAATTTATTAAATTTTGGGTTTTTGAGGTCGCTAATAATAAATATGACTTATTTTGGCCAAAATATAATAAATTGTTAAAAATATCTAGGATCCCCCCTATGGTTTCAAAAAATCATAGCGCCCCAGCTGCACAAATGCCAAATTTTAAATAAAAAAAAAATAAAATCTTAATTTGTTTTTCTTTAAATTTATTTGTTTCAACCTATTTTTTAGATGTTATAGTTGTTTTTTTTTGTTTTTTTTTTAATTTTTTAGTTTTATTTTTTTTCTTAATTTTTAAAGTGTATACGAAAAACTTATGAAAAAGGGTTTCGGTTTTCTCGGGTGTCGACTCGAAAAAATAAATAAAATGAGTGCCTTAATAATAAAACAAAAAATCTTAGAAATTTCTGAAATCACATTCAAAGAGCAACTTGTGTTAATGGCAAAAGAAATCTGCGAACGAAAAAATGGAGACAAAAAAGAACAGCAAATAAATGCCGATGAAATGGAAGGTAAAATTCATTTATAATTATTTTCATTTTAAAATTTGCCGTGGCTGGATGCCCCGCCCCGTTAGTACTGTAGGATATCGTGTGTTTTTATCTACAAAATTTTTCATCAAGTCTTTCATTTTTCAATCATAATTTTCGAAATTAACCGATTTCTAAAATTATCTTATAGGAATCTTAGTATTTTTGATTTAAACTGCTCCAGAAAAATGGAGGATTTCTTGTCTGGCAGGAGCTGCAATAAGATAAATTTAATTATTTTGTCTCGGTTTTTCTAATCCCGGGAAACCTGCTTCGAATTTTTTAAAGTTTTATCCTATCTAATACTATGTTTAAATTTAAAAAAATCCAAGAGGGTAATTTAAAGAAAAGTTTTTCCCAAATTATTCCATAAATTCGTCTAATAAAAAAAGGCCATACGACATTTAAAAGTATATTTTTTAAGGCTTAATTCGAAATGCATTTGACCAAATGTTGAAAGAAAAGTATGAAAAAAGGGTAAAAGAAATATTTGAAGCGAGAAAGGAATTGGATGTGTTGCAAGAAAAAATAAAACAAGGCGAAGTAGAAGAATATGAAAATGAATTTGATGGAAAAAGCGGGGATTATTCCTTTAGATATAAGCATTTGTTGAAATCGCCATTTGTGCCAGAGATGCCAAGGGATTTATTCTACCTTAATTATCGAGGTAAAAAATAGGCAGAAAAGGTGTGAAAATTTATAAATTCAAAATAAATAAAAATAAAGACCATGACTGTATTAAAAAGTGAAAATATTTTTTTTTGAAATGAAATTTTGGACAAAAAATTTAATTTTTAGTGGCAAATTTTTTTGAAAAATTATTCTTAGGGAATGTATTTTTAAAGAAATTTAAAAGTCAATTAGTAGCAGAAAAAAAAAGCATATGCCTCAAAACGGTTGTCCTACTTATCACAAAGACAAGATAAAGTAAATTTCTTAATTTCGGAAATTTTAAAATGATAAAATATTTCTTTCAAAATCAGAATTTTTTTCCTATCACAAAGTTAAGCGAAAAAAATATCAATATTTTAAAAATAGTCACAAAAAATAAGAAAAAAAATTTGAGGATGAAAATTGGTATTTTTACACCATAAAGGGACAAATGCCTAATTCAAGAATTTAAAAATGAAGACCCTTTTAATTTATGTTTCTTATTTTTTTAGACATGAAAGAGTCAATTTGGAAAATTGGTTTGTTTGGTATAGCTAAAAAAGGATATAGGGCGGAATGTAAAATATGTAAGTGGAAGTGCTACTACAAAATTGCAGAGATCGGACAGAGCATAAAACCGCTGGAAGACCACCTCCTTTCTCCAATTCATGAAAATTCGGATTATGCCAAAAAATATTTGGAATTGGAGAAAGAAAAAGGAAAAAACACTTGAAAAAACAAACATTTAAAAAAGAATGCAACAGATATTTTTTTTGCATTATTTGCTTTTTTTTTGTTTCTTTACCACTTTGACTCTCTTTTCTGTCAATCATTTGTCGGGTCCGGCATTTGTATGGAGCATATATGTTTTTTCTGGGCATATTTTGGCGTTTTAGTAAATACAAGTCCGAACCCTAATCATTTGCTTTTTACCCAATTATCTGTCCACTTTTATTTAAATGTTTAAAAACTCTTCATAGCCTTGCTCAAACGCAACCAAATTGTATAATTTTGGTATTGTACGATAACTATTGGTTAGCAAGCCAAATTCCAAAAAATTTGATTCTTTTTATGACAATAAAAATGAGTTTTTTGCACTTTTTTGGCTACAATTTTCCTAAATCTCTTTCAAATTTTTTGAAATTTGGTAGGCTAAAAGAGTTAAGCAATAGCTATCGGACCATACTAAGACTGTTTAATTTGGTTGCGTTTGAGCCAACTTATGAAGAGTTTTTAGCCAAAAAAACTGCAAAATGGCGGAATTGAATTATGAAACGCCCAAAGTGGCGAATTGACAGGGAAGAATCTTCTTGGATTTCTCCTTCTTCGTGCATTTTAAATGAAAGCAAATGCACTAATTTAAAGCTTAATAAAAAAAATTAAAAATAAACGGCAAATTGAATTGTTTTGAAAATTAATAAAAAAATAATAATCCGTAATTTCAATGCAGGACAATTCCATCTCAATTTATTATGAAAATAATTATTATTCCTTTCAAATTATGTAGTAAACAACAGATGTGCAGATTAAGATAACGATCTCAAAAGCTCAGTCAAAAAATTTGGGCCAATCCAAATCTATAAACGTTTCTCTTAAATTATGTATATGACAAAACGAAGCAATTAATTAATCATTCATTTCAACTATTTCACAATAATAATTTATAACCATAGTTACAATGTAAAAATATGTGTAATTAATTTAAATAATTTATTTTATTTTTATTACGTGGTTATGACATTTTTTTAAATTCCGCCCTCTTTACATATTTTCCGAACATATTTGGTCATACTTTGCCCAAAAAACCAATTACACATCTTAGTTTGTCCATACGATAGCACTTGCTTGGCTCTATTACTCTTACAAATTTTCAAAAATTTGAATTACTTTTTAAGAAAACCTATGGTCAAAAAGCTTATTTTTTCACAGTTTGAGGGCCACTCACTTTCTAAAACTTATGATATTTTTTGAATTATGAACTGGCTAATGAGCGTAATCAAATCAATCGCTGCACAGGTGATTTATTTGTGAGTTTTGAACAACGTTTTGATGGATTAGCTGCGGAAAATTTGTAAAAAATTTCGCGGGGGGGAATTTAACAAACGATAGCCCCTTTTATAATTTAGAATGTAAAAAAAAATTTACTGGGAGTAACAAATACCTGTTAATTTATAGATAAAAACGTTACGTCTTTGAAGAGCGCGTAGGACTTTTTTTTTAAAAGTAAAAATCCAACTCACCGCTTTTCCCATATCATAAACTGTAAAGTCAAATTCAAGACCCTTTTTGTTCGACAATTGTCTGTACGATTCTTCAATTTTTCAATGGTGTCTTTTTTGCCGGCAACATATATCTTTAACCCTTTGGGACGTATTCTCCTCTCGTGTCGATCTGCACCTTTTTTTCCAAGTCTTTTTATTGCATTTGCTGCATTATTTTGTCAAAATGTTCTCTAATTGTTTGTGGCCCCCCCCGGGGGGGTGTCTGTGCTGCTTCTATTTTTTTTGGTATTTTCATCCAAATTTTGTTTTATCAGAAACATGCAATCATGATTTTGTCAAAAAAAATTCTGCGATTAACACCCATTTTGGCTCACATAAATAACATTTGTTGATCGCAGGAACACCATCCCAATCGCATCACTAAAACTTTCTACGAGAGGCTGAGGATATCACCATCATAGATTACGCTAAAATTGGCATCCTCTACCGAACGGGGCGACCCGCCTAGACATTGAACAAAAGTCAAGAATATATTCATATAAAAAAAATGTGATCCATACTTCAAGCATTTATCATGTTCAGATGGTCCAGTTTTGTCACAATGCCAATTCTTGTCGCCTGAAATTGAAAAATGCCAAGTAATGCCATAGAATTTGTTTGGGCCCAATAAATGCAAACTTTGTTTATTTTTCACACCCCTTTTTCTTTGCAAAATTCCTCAAATTTGGTTGGCCCTCCCAATGCAACCAGTGCTTGGTCTTAATTGGCGAATACTAAAGGACAATGATTTGTTGTTTTCTCATGCCTCTGTATCAGGACGGCGGACGATTCCAATATTTTTGGTCCAAAACGGAAAAATCGGAATGATTTTTTATTGCACTTACAATAGAAAATTTCCGTTTTCCTTTTTCCGATGCATTGGTGACCGGAATTTCCCGATTTCTATTTTGCGGAAAATTTTGGCTCGAATTCCGTTTTCCGATTTCCGATTTTCAAAGCAGAGATCGTCCCCATCCCTGTTCTGTATCCCCAATAAAACATTCAAAGTTCTAACCCTTGCAAAAATTCAACTTTTTATGATAATTTTGATGTCGAAGCAAATCGTTAGACTACATATAATTTCTTAAACATTAACTTCGCGGTTGCAATTTGATAGAGAAGTAAAAAAATATAACTAATATTTAGGGAAAAAAATTTTAAAATTCATTCTTTCCATGTTGAACGAACAAAAAAAATGATTGGTTTTTATAATTCCCATTGCTGTCAAAGAACAAGGCTAGCAAAAGGGCTGGGGCTGGGCTTTCTGTAGTTGCGCAGGCCCGCTCACCGTGAAAACCCATTGCACGGCCCTGCTCGATCCGTCGGTGCAGCTCCAAACTCACGGGTCTGGATTTTAGGGTCCCTCGCGGCGGCGTCTACGATCCGACCCGGGACGTTTTAACGCTAGGACAGGTACGCCGGTCATTAAGCGAGGCAAAGATGGGTGTTAGGTGGTTCAGAGAGACACGAAATCCTTTAAACCATCACCCCATCTTCTCGGTTCGTATTTGCTCGTGCGGTGTCGCTTCTCGCGACCCTTGATCTCGCCGATTTCGTGGCGTCTCGCTATCGCCCTAGCGGCTCAAGGAGTGTCTGGTGGGGAGGGTTTGAGGAAATATTGGGTACGGAGTCATGAAAGACGATCGCACAATATACAGTGGGTTCGATAAAAAGTTATGCCTAAAGTGTTAGTCGAAAAACAGTAAAGGGTCAGTTTTAAGAAACGGCCAGCACCGCCAAATGCGGTTTGCACGTTTCGGTAAAAAGGTCATTTTTTGAATTTTTTGAAAAAACTCGTAGCTCTATACGCAGCCAAATTTCAAAAAATTGTTTGTTTTTACGACACAATGAGTTCTTTTTTCCCTTTCTATGGGTACACTTACTTAAAATTTAATCCAATTTTTTGAAATTTGATTGGCTATCAATTAATACTAGATATTTCACTTGGTTTGCGTTTTGTTATGACGAGTTTTTTTTTTCAAAAAATTCATAAAAAAGCCATTTTACGACGCATTGGCACCAAAAACTGCGACCCATGGCTTTTATCGTAAAACTTCCCTTCAACAATAATTGGCAGCAGGATTTTGCGTATTATTTAATGTTCGCTTTTGATACTATTTGACAATATAATTTGTTTTTATGGATCGTTACTACGTTTTTGGGTCAGAATTTTATTCTTTTTTATTTAGCATTTTAAGCAACAATAAAATCACTAGATTGATTACGGTTTTCAAACAATTTTTATTTTGTTGGCTACCATACGACAGACAGTCCGAGCTGAATACGTAGTGGCACAAGACAAAAATTCAATAGATTTAGCGTGAAAAATAGTATTGCCAATATTTTAGATGTTTCCTTTTTTGTGTGACTGATGAGATCGGTGCCTGGTGCGTTTCCCGTAAAAACGCCAATTTCATTTGGTTTTTTCGGGGGGGGGGGGGGGGGGGGGGGGGGGGAGAAACATTTTGACATACTTTTCTCAGACCCAACAACAACTAAACAATCTTGGGTATGTAAGATAGCCCTGAAGTGCCTATTAGTATGTTAAATTCAAACAATTTCATTAAGTTTTAAAAAAAGGGAGCTAAACAAATTAAAAAGGCCATAACTCTTGAAAAACATAAGTATAATATTTTTTCAAATTGTAAATATGATAAAGCCAATCAAGAGCTATCTTTCCAATACCAAATTGTTAATTTGTTTTTTGTTTGAGCAAAATTATGACGAGTTTTTTTCAATAAATTTATAAAAACGGCTTTTTACGAAACAACCCATGGTGGCACTTTTTCAACACGACCTAGCACCAAAATAATCTCGCATCGCGGAATCGCTGTTGAAATTTGCCGCGGTCGCGCGCGATACGCGAATCGCAGAAAAAACGCCGCGAATCGCGGTCGCATCCCCAGCAAAGTTTATAACAGAAAAGAAGACAGAAGAGAAGCCCAGAGAAAGAGACATAAACAACCAGTACCGTATTTACCGATTTAAAACCCCCATCAATTTCTAAATTTGGCTTCCCCCAAAAGATTATCTTCTAATTCATAGGTTTTTTTGAATAGTGTTCTAATGAATTAGGAGATTTATTGGGTCATCTTGTTTCAGAAAACTCGTTTTATGCTGGATCAGAAAGATGGTAAGACGGGACGGTCGGGGTCATTTTGGCGTGGGCATTTTGGGCGTGGCCATTTGGCGTGGCCGTTTGGCGTGGCCATTTTGCGTCGTTGGTCATACTTTGTCCAAAGAAAGCTAATTGAATATTGTACTACTATTCGATAGCTCTTGGTAAGCTTTAAAGCCCTCATAATTTTCACAAAATTGGTCCAGCCCAATAAAAGTTAGGTTCAAACACGTTCAAAATTCGAGAAAATTTCTGAAATTTGAAATTTTTTTAACTTTTTTAAACAAACTTGGTTGTATTGGGTGGGCCAGATTTTTAAAATTATGTAGGCTTATCGAGAACACTGGGGGCTATCGAACTGATACTAAAAATATTTAATTTGGTTCCCTCTGCGAAAAGATATCCTACGACGCCAAAATGGCCCACGCCAAAACGGACCAGCCAAAGTGGCAGCGCCAAAATGGCCACGCAAAAATGACCCGTTTCGAGACCGGACCAGGTTTTTTCAAAGTGGACACCAGCTGCTTGTCTCGAGAGCAAAGGGAAGGAAGAAAAAGGCTTGAAAAATTTTGAAACCCGTGTGTTTTTTGTAATTCTCAATAATTGGAAGTTTCTGTGTACAGTGATTTTTTAATTTTTTTTTTTTGAAATTTTAATAATTTAAATAAATCCACCTTCCATTTCATTGGCACTTATTTGCTGTCCATTTTTGTCTCCATTTCTTCGATAAACTCCTATCTTTCGCGTTGTCTCACAATGTTTCTTCCCGAAGAGATTTTCCGAAATTACTAAAACAAATTCTTTTTACAAAGCTTTTTTCTTTTTCACTTCGTTACTTTCTGTAAACCTATTAAATTTGGGTTTCGTACTATTTTCGCGCTCATTTTCCATCTTGAGATATGAAACGACATTAGACCCTCCCCCCCCTCCATTTTCCACGGGAAACCCCGTTACGTTTCCGCTTTTTTGCCCGAACGGGCATTTTTTACGGAACGGAGAACAAGACCCCGCCCGTTGTTAGAGTCATTGCTGTTCTACCTTCAAACATTGCGCAATGGCAATTGATTGCCATTTCCCTCCCCCCTCGCCCCCCCCTCCCTTTTTCCGATATTTCATAGGATGACGGGCCAAATGTTAACAAAACATTCTCTCACCCTTCTCCCTCCAATCTGACGTTTCAATGCCAAGTGTCCGCTCCCTCCCCACCTTTACCCCTCCCCAACTTTGCTCTTCTTCTGCTTGTGCGTTGGCTTTTTCTTCCCTCATCATTCCCTTGCTAATTTTATTGCCAATTTCATTCTCCCCCCCCCCCCCCTTTTTGCCCAATTTGAATATTATAAAATGGCATGAGCAAATAAATTAAATAACTGTTTTATAAATCTAAATATATTGCTATTCTTCTTCTGTATTTATTGTTGCCCTTTCCAGTGCCCAGTATGTTGAAGTAAATTTTATTTTCATTTTTGATTTCCTTTTAACATGGCGGTTGGTACTTTTCCAATCTTTTGTCCAAACTTCAAATGGCTAAGCCAGCATTCTTTTCTGCAGAATTTTGGGGAGTTTCGTCAATTTTTTTTCGCCTACTCAATAAAAACAGGGCTTCTACATAAATTTTTGGGGAAAAATCGGAAAAAAATCGGAATTAATTTTCTCAAAAATAAATAAAAATTTTCGAAAAATAGAAGTTTTTGGTCAAAAAAAATTTATAAAAAAAAAATTAGTAATTTTTGTAGAAAAAAATTTACGATTTTCCGATTTCCGATGATTTTGGACCGGAATTCCGATTTTCCGATTCCGAAAAAAATTGGGCATCGGAATTCCAATTTCCGAAAAATTTTTGGGCATCGGATTCCGGTTTTCCGATTCCGTTTTTTTCAAATTGAAGTCGTCGCCATCCCTGATTGCACTCATTAACGTCTGCTTTGGCCAGAGTTAATAAATTTACAAAAATTAAATTTATTTTTAAAAACATTAACTCTGTTTCCAGACTCGACCACATGGAGTAGCAGACGTGGAATTTGATTTTTGTAAATATTATTAACCTGGCAAAGCAGACAAAGGTCGGGTCCCCAATGTCAATCCCCAAATGTCGGGTAGCCTAATAATCCCTTTGTTATAATCCCCTCCTCCAAATGGGCCCCATTTCAAGGGATAACAAAGTGTCCGATTTTGGTTTTGTAAGCGAAATTATATTGTGTAGCCTTTCGCATTTGCTGGTCAGGATTGGATTCCATTTGTTCGTCCAGTTTGGTACAGGGCGTTTGGGCGCCAGTTTTTGGGCCTTTGTGCCAAAACGTAATTTGATTAAATTATTTGGCAATTTTCCCTCGTTTTTTTTGAACAACTAATATGCTAGGATCCTTTAATGATAGCAAATTTTTTTCTCAATGATTTAGGTTAAAAAAAAAGTTATGATATTTGGCACAGACGAATTGCCCTCCTTTTGCTGTCATTTCTGATTAAAAAAAAGCATTTCGTTAAATAGTACGGAGTTTGTTATAAATTGGGCAACCAATGCTTTTTTGCGGTGCTAGGTCGTTTTGTTAAATTCACCATATGAGCGTTTGTTAATCGGCATTTTCTAGTGATTTTTTTTCCGAACTATAATTGTCAAACATTGCTCCAAAGCACTCAAATTACATCTTTTCGAACAAACTCCAATTAAAAATGCCATAAAAGTGCGAATAGACCCCTAAGGACGGCGTTTGAAATTTTCATATGCCTCAAAGAAAAAAAAATGAATTTTTGGGAGCTGCGACTAAAAATTCAAAAAATTAAGTTATTTCCAAATTCCTATGGGAAACAACATCTGTTTTATTTCACCTGAAAGAATAAGTATTTGAAGAAGAAAATGGGTTTTTTTTAATATTTTTGCGACTTTAACGTTGCGCCGAAAAACCCGTGCCGAAACGGTCGCGCTACACCTCTGCGCTTAACAGGGCGTTTCCCCCGCTTGGTTACTAGCTTTTTGAAAGGATATCTATCTCTAAAGCAACATTTCTTCATAGCTTTACTCAATTGATGACGAGTACAGTTGGCGTTTGTGCAAGGGCCGACCAAATTTGAGGAATTTTGCGCAGGAACAAGGCGTGACAAATAAAGAGCTGATTTTTGGCACAATCCTATGGCACTAACATTGGCATTTTGAATTTAATGAGACAGAATTGGCATTGTGACAAAGTTGATCATCTGAACACAAGAGATGTTTGGATATCGTGTTATTTGAACAAATTTTACGAATATTTTTCAATGTTGATTATACGTATCGCCACATAATGTAAAGGAACCGTCGAGCAAATTTTTAAGAACCAATATTACATTTATAATGGGTTTTCTTCGTGCAATGATTGTTGGTGTTAACAAATTTTATTTTTGTGAGCCGAAATTGGTTTCTAAAGATCACTTTATGAGAGCATACATGTAATAAAAGAATTTGAAAGACAAAACCCAATGGGCAATTATGTGCATAATTCAATTTCGGGTAAAATTACCGAAAAACCCAAAAAATCTGAGACAGACCGAATAAAATTTGACCGAATAATGCAGAAAATGGTCACAAAACTATGGAAGAAATTGGCACATCAAAAAGGACACAAAAAGATGGAAATGCCAACTTCATCGGCACAACAAATGCCATTAACAGAAAAATGTCGCACCGGAAATGTGTCTTTTATTGGACTTTCCACTGTTTTATGAATGGCGGAAGCAGTGAGTTTTTTAAGTGTAAAAATGTTAACAAAAAAAAGTAGGCATTAAGTTGGGATCTTTTTCAAAATACTAATAATGCGACAGAATCAGCGGTGATTCAGTTAGGCACCGTCGGGAGAAAATTTGAAATTTATTGAAAATTTAACGATTTAACTTTAGCCTGGAATTGCAAAAAATTTTCATCAAATTCTCTTGACTTAAAAACATTTTATAATAATAAATTTTTTATACCAAAAAGTCCGCAAAAGGGAAATATCCGCTTACATTGTGGACATACAATAAAAAAAGGGTCCAGTGGCGCTTTAAAACAACATAATGAAGATCACCAAAAAATAAAATAGAGTGAGGTTGAAAAGAGGTTTTTGCTGTATGATAAAGAAAAACATCAAAGGAAAGGGGCCGTTACATTTTTGTATATTATGTGGTCAGATCAGATCTCCAACATTTTTTTCAATTTGGTTCTATAACTTTGATTGAAATAATGGACGATAGGTCTATCTTTTTTGAAAGTTCTTGCAAATTTTTTGTGATCTATTGATAAAGGAATGTTCGGTTTTGAAGTTTTAGACCGTGTGATAAGCCTAGGGGAATTCCTTCTTTGAGAGATATTGAAAAAATCTTTTGGGTTAAGATGGGTTTCAAATTCTGCTTCTGAAATAGGCTTTCTGTAAAACCATTGAAATGAGATTTTATTATTGTCTTGAAACGCCTAAGTCTCTAATATAGCAGTTTCTTTGATGACCATGTCATTAGCGGTAGGAATTTTTGAATTGTCCTTACCAGATAAATGGTGGCTGATTTTCAGGAGAGAATCTTTAAGTCATCCCCAGTTTTGTGCCCATTGCTGGGCGTTTTGAAGGGAATTACTAAATTTTTGCCGTTCGGTGTCTTGGGAGTAGTCATGTAAATTTTGTGTATCATCGGCAAAAAGTTTAATTGAAATTCCATCTGAATAACTTGGGGTAAGTCGTTGATGAAAATTAGAAGAGAATGATCCTAGGAAGATGTTCTGTAACAGAAAGTCAGTAATCTTTTAGCTATTATTCTTTCGAAAACTCTGCAGCATGAGCAGGTAATAGAGATCGGGGCGGAAATTACTAATTACGTTTTTGTCACCGCTTTGGTGAAGCGTAAAACGATAGAGGTTTCCATACAACGGGGTTTTCCCGAATTTAAAGAAAGCTTGAATAAATCAGTTAAGGTCTAGCGAAACCAAATGAAATTTTCTTCAAAAGTTAAGGCTTATATTATCTGGAGTTTTATTGTTTTTGTCAGGAAGGTGGGTTAAAATTTCTAATACATCAAGTACGTTAAATTTAAATCAAAGCGCTACGAGTAGTTCTCGGAATAGAGGGGTTTAGGATACATGGAATTGTTTTGGAAGTTTCTGAAAATAATTTGCAAAAAGTTCGGCTTTTATGATGCCATTAGTTACTATTTGGGAATCTTGAACATGAGGGAACATCCCATCTTTCAATTTTTTTCCGATAATATTAAAAATGTTTAGGGGATTTTGGTCTAAAAATTTTTTTTCTGCCTTTCTTGGAATTTTCTTATTTGGATTTTGATATGGAGGGAGATGAAGTGTATAGTGGTTTTAATTTTTTTAGGTCTACTTTTCATTTTTTCCATAGACCAGGCTTTCTCTTTTTATGGAGGATTTTAAAGCGAGTGGGTAATTGGTAGATTTTGGTCTCTTTTCAAAGGTAATTTTTGGGTCCAAAAGGTCTTGACCAAGAGTGACCTTTGACCAATCGATTGTATTTATCTTCAATAGAGAATGAAGTTCATAATTTTTTCCAGATTATGGGTGAGAAAGGTGTTTTATAAGCTGGTATTTTGGGTCAAATTTCCGATAGCTAATTGTTTGGGGTCAGTTTTACTTACGACTGGTCATTGAATATAATTGAATCATGATCTAATTATTAGCTGTCTGTGATTTGGGTTCGACTGAAAGCCGGTTATCGTTAGAGAGGCAAAGATCTAATAGTTCTGTGCCCCTGTTGACTATCACAGTGTAAAGAAAGCGAATTTTTGACAAAAAAGTCGTGAAAGAGAACTCCCAGTTTAGAAACTGGGTTGGGTTTTTGTTCTTCCATATAATGTTTTACTGTATATTTGAAATCTCCCAAAACTAAGGTTGGACCTTATTTTTTGGGTCTAGATGACAGAATAGTTTTTGTGAGTTGGATGGAATGAATTTGGAGGTCGTAAACGGCTACGATTGAAAAACCTTTGAAATTTTTGAAACGAAGGGTTACTAGTTCACAACCGAATATGGATTCGGTTACGGAGCGTATATTTGGAATTTTTTTTTTCTAAAATAATTGAAACGCCTCCACCTCTTCTACCCTCACGAAAAGACGAAAATATTTGATAATTGTCGGTAGACCGAGTTTAAAATATTATGATTGTGAATGCTTAGCCAGTTTCTGTCAAACAACAATTTGATGGTTTTTTGTGTTTAGTTCGGTTAAGGAGATCAATTTTATTTAAAATAGCCTTACATTGATAAAGTAACATTAATTTGGGGTTTGGGGTTGAAATCTTTTTTAAATCGTTACCAACCGTTTTGCTGGTAAAAAATTGGGTTGGAGATATGATCGGCGTAACGAAAATTTTTAACCCCAAACCTTGATGCTTGAGATAAAATTTGTTGGAATTGAATTTGTCTGTAAGCAGCGTCTTCCGGTCATTTGTTGATCGTCTGCGTTAAGAGACTTTCGTGGGGCGGAAACAGTTTAGTTGCGGCTTTGCGGTGTTCTCGCTCAGCTTCAAGAACTTCTGCGGAAGAGAGGGCCTGATGAGCAGTCTCGACCATCGTTTGGTGTTGCGCATTTCGGCCCGGTATTTTTCCCACGAGCCCAGAGTTGCCCACTGAAAGTGACGACTGG
This sequence comes from Heterodera filipjevi, assembly GCA_039877585.1. NCBI lineage: Eukaryota > Metazoa > Nematoda > Chromadorea > Rhabditida > Heteroderidae > Heterodera > Heterodera filipjevi. Next base: position 9,467,117 of record JBDPZO010000008.1, read on the forward strand.
GAAAGAGCATTTGATCAAACGAGGGGCTGGCCTGTTAGTGCTGGGATTTTGACGAGGCCGACCCATGCGGTAACCGCAGTGGGCACGGTTTGGATGCCCAGCACATCCAGCACTTTTTCTACCGTGGCATTGTCCTCGCGAGCACGTTCGGACGGCACCAGTTTTGAGCTCTCAGGAGACCAATGACACGATGCTTCGTGTGCACTTTCTTTCTCTTCAGCCATGATGGGAGGAGTGCTTTCGGTGTGGGTGGCGAGTCGAGTTGATGTGTGTTGCGCCATTGTGTGTATTCCAGCGTCGAGCGAGTCCTTTTTGTGGCCATTGTCAATTATAGCAAATACGCTTGTTTTGTTTCTTATTGTGGACCACAAGTGTCTAGTAATTTTGTTTATTTTATTTTTCTACTAACCCATATTTGTAGATTGAGGAGAAGCATTTCTTGCTTTTGTGAAGAACAAAGACCTTCAATTTATTTCACAACGAGAATTCCAAGGGGGAGTGGAATATTTATGTAAATGACAAATTTGACAAACTCGAACATCCTCTTGGCCTTCTGTATTTGTGAAAAAGAATTGGGACTGCACAAATGCCAATTCAAAGACAAATAAACAATGCGAAACATTCCAACATTATTGGGCATTATTTATGAATATTTATTCAAAGTTCGCCTGGCATTTCCGGGTCTTGTTTAGCAATGTCCTTGGAAGGGGGCCTTCCTGGTAAAGAAGAAGGCCACATTTGATGCGTATAAGCCATGGACCCATTATCGTTATACATTTTCGATGCTTTTTGATATAAACCCAGAGTACAAACAAATTTTACTTCCGTATAAGGGACAGTATTCGTTTGTAAACAAATAGGGTTAACACTCTTTCAAATGCTATTAAAAAGCTTTTTTTATCAAAAAAACAACCCTTTTCAGCTAATAGTTCCTTAAGCAGCATGTATTATTTTTGCTGTTTGACTTTGAAATAAGACTTTTGGTTTTTTATTTTGAAAGGAAAGTCGCGGGGCCGATAGGCGCGTTGGGGAAAATTTTTAAAATTTTTGTATTTTCGTAGGAGCTTTTGCACTAAAAATGACCAAATTTCTTATGCCTTTTCGAGACAAATTTTGAGAAAATCCACGCGAGTGGAGGGGGGGGGGCGTCTGCTGGTGGTGCCGCATAGGCGCCGCCGATCAAAATTTATGACCAATTGTTTTGCAATATGGTTTCCAAAAATGGTCAATTTGGTGTCCTTTTTTAAAAATTCAAAGAGACGCCGCGAGAAAATTTTTAATAAATAATAACGAAATCACATACGAAATCACTTCAAAAAATTGTAAAACCAATCATGTTTCTAACGTTTTTTCAGGGTGCACTTTTTGGCACCAAACATTTGGCGCCTCGAACATTGCAAATTATGTTCTGCTTTAGCAGGTTCCTATATGCCTTGTATTGTTGTGAAGCAAATCAAATAAAAATCTTCTATGGGCAAATGTTAGAGCGCATTGTTTTGGCACAACGTTGGCATACCATTTTTTTTTTTTACCTCAGGTAGAATAGACAAATAAAGGGCCTGTCGGACAATCCTATAAATAAGGGCATCTGGCCCCTCCGTTTAACCGATTAGGATAATAATTCGAAATTTGATCATATTTTGCTTGCACCACAATTTATCAATTGAACTAACAATACTGAACTTGAATTGTTAAACGAACTGAACTGAGGAGAGCACTTCTTCAGGTAATTAGTGGTTGAATGTGTTGCTCAACCTAGCGACCTGCAGAAAGTTTTGGCCCAACAATCACTAATATTTTTGAAAAAGTGTTTTGTTAGGCGCGAAAAAATTTCGAATTCAGCACCCTAATTAGTGCACAAATTCCTAAAACTGGGCATAGACTCAAACCGCGAAATGAGTGCAAAGCTACAAAAAGTAACAAAAGAAACAAAAGAAACAATGAAAAACTTAAAACCTTTTTAATATCTTTGAAATTAAAAATTTTTAGAAATTTTGGAAATCTCATTTGAAGAATACATTGTGAAAATGGCGCAAGAAACTGTGATCGAAGAAACGGAGAGCAAAAAATTGCCACGAAATGGAAGGTAATTCATTTCCATTTTAAAATTCAATTAATTTCAAAATTTTGCAAAATAAGTTAAAAAGAAGCTCCAAGGCTATGAGCAATAACGAGTCAGAGTTTTCCAATCCGACCTAACTAATGAAATTAAAAATACAGTAAATTCGTTAATTTAATTCGTTTACAAAAAATTAAACCGCATAAATATTTTGAGTTACTTTCTTCTTCACTCGAGACGATTATTTAAACGATTATTTTAAAAAATGCATCACATTAAGTTAACAAAATTGTATAAAAGGCAAAAGTACCGTAACAACCCCAAAATAAATATACCATTTCCTTTATTAGGTTTACTTCGACATGAATTTGACAAATATTTGCAAGAAATCCTTGAAAAAGGATTAAGGCGCACTTGAAGCAAAAGCTTTACTGATAAGTTGAGAGAAGATAATGAACGGAGGAAACCACACATCAGAATTGGTCTTAAAGTTTGAAACTAGCTTAAAGAACTGTTTGATCGCAATTATACCAATTTGTTGCAATCGCCATTTCTGCCAGAGAATGCCACTTTCCAAAAGAATCATTGAAAAGAAAACATTCAGAAGGTAAAAAAATCGACAGGGATTATGCCGATTTCCTATGGGTTTTTGTAACGGAATTTTCCATTCTGCCCTTTTGTTAGCTGGGCTTTCTTGGCATTCTATTTCAGTGAATACGGTACTTTGGTGGT
>JBDPZO010000008.1:9469932-9490179 GCA_039877585.1 Heterodera filipjevi
TGAAAATTTGAATTTGGTGTCGCATTTTCCTGGTGTCGCATTTTGTTTTCCTTTAAGTTTGGTGTTGGTGTCGCATTTTCCGCCGGTGTCGCATTTTCCTGGTGTCGCTTTTCCGGTGTGCATTTTCCAGTGTCGCATTTTCCGGCTGGCGGGTTAATGAAGGCTATCAGTTCTGAGTAAATCCTGTCAAATTTTAAACAACACCTGAAAATTTTTGACAATTGTTTTTATTTTTATTCAATTTTGTATTTATATTGACTTTCTTTGTATTGTTTCTTTTCTCGCACCATTTAAGAGCACTAATGTGCTTTGGTTTGCTCATAATAAATAAAAAAAGTTGAAGTAGAAAAAAAAAATAAGTTTTTATTAATATTATTTTATTCCTCGCTTTTCTTATATATAAAATAAAAGTTTTTACATTGGAATTTTAAATCCCAAAAAATTCCTTGAAAAAAAGGGCACTCGCACAAAAATGACCCCGCGCACAAAATTTGCCCACGAAATTAAAATTTTTGTTAAACTATCTCCACATATTTAAATAAAAATAATCAAATTAAAAAACCTACAAAAATTCTTCAAATTTTTCGTAGATATTATGAAATGATTTATTTTCTTGTTTTCTTTTAAATAGCCCATTAAATCTGATAAAAAAAATTCATTAGTTTTTGGCAATTATTTGGACAATATTAGCGATTTTTCGGTGAATAACCTTTTTTTGTACTTGGTTTTTGTCTCTTTCTCTGGACTCTCTTCTGTCTCTCTTTTCTGTCAATCACTTTCCTTCCTTCCCTCGCCGTCTGTCAACTTTTATTGAACTGATCAGTTTGTTATTTGCGCCTATTTATCGATAAATTAATTTGTATGATTGATCCTCCATAATACCATACAATCCAAATACACTTCCATTTACGAAAAAGTTAGCCTAAGGTGATGTATTTCAGTTTATTCCCTCGGTCGTCAGTCAAAATTTTGGCGTTCTAAACTACTATATTTGTTTGCCGCCAAATTTGAAATGCCGAAACGAACTAGCCCCTCATATAGTGAAGAGAAACAGAGATGCCTTTTCCAAAGTCCAAAATAGGGGCGCCGAGGTTGAAAATAGTGACAAAAAAGGGGCAAATTATTTCAAATAGTGAGCAAAAACGGGGCATGCAATTTTTTTTCATCTTTAATTCTTTAAAAAAAAAGCGTAAAATTTAATCAAATATTGTATTTTTCAGTCCATTTTACAAGTTGAAAAAATCAAATTCGGAAAGGAACAAATGATAAGCATCGGAACATTCGAAATCGGAAATGAATTTTTGCCCTATTTTTTTGTACCGTGATAGACTAATGTTTTCAGTTTTGGTGGTTATTGGTAGGGATGTGCGAGAAATGATTTTTACCGGGAATCGAGAACCAAGACCGAGACCGGGAAATGACCCCGAGAACCGAGACCGAGACCCCAAAAAACCCGGGAAATTTCCCGAGTCGGGAACCGGGAAATTTTTAACAAAATGCAAAATTTTGTCTAAATTTGTATTATTTTTTTGAACAAAAGCAATTATATGATTTTCTAAGATTAACAGCAAGATGCATGGTCTTCTGAAATATATATTGCTTGCGAATTATGTACATATTTCCGTCAGATTTTTTGGATAAATTGGACTCTGAGACAGTAGATGAAAATTTTCAAAATATGAATGTATTTTATTTAGTATCAAATATTGACAAAAAAGGACTAATTTTTGGATTTTAGGGGTAAAGTTTGAGAAAACCTATGTGAACGGAGGGAGGTCTGGTGTTGCCATAGGCGCGACCTGGGAAATTTTTGAAAAATATATGAATTTGTTAAAATTTGCTAAAAAAATTAGTAAATTTTGAGTCCTTTAGATTCAAAAAGATTAATTAGTGCGGTGGTGCCGATCAGGGATGCCGCCGATTTCCGATTTCCGATGTTTTTGGGGTCGGAATTCCGATTTTCCGATTTCCGAGAAAAATTTGGGGCATCGGAATTCCGATTTCCGATATTTTTGGGGAAAAATCGGAAAAAAATCGGAATTAATTTTCTTAAAAATAAATAAAAATTTTCGAAAAATAAGAAGTTTTTGGTCAAAAAAAAATTTAAAAAAAAAATTAGTAATTTTTTAGAAAAAAAATTTCCGATTTCCGATTTTCCGATTTCCGATGGTTTTTGGACCGGAATTCCGATTTTCCGATTTCCGAGAAAATATTCGACATCGGAATTCCGATTTTCCGATTTCCGATGATTTTTGGACCCGAATTCCGGTTTTCCGATTTCAGATTTTTCAAATCTGAGATCGGCGGCATTCCTGGTGCCGATGGGCGCCGCCGGAAACTTTTTTTCAGAATTTGGTTAAATCATTAACAGATTTGGACCTAAAAAAGTCAAATTTTAGTCTATTTTTTCAACATTTTAAGAAGCGAGGGTCCGGCATCCTTAAAATTTTGAAAATCATTACTAACAACAAATTTTGCTTCACCAGAAAAAAATCAATTTTTCTGAATCAAAATGAAATCCCGATCGTGCCTTCAATTCTTTTTTTGCCATTTTGGAGCCGTTTTTTAAACGAATCTTTATAAGGTAAAATATAAGATCTTTAAAATAAAAAACAATTTCAATCATCAAAATTGAAACGAAAAATTAAAATTTTGGTAGGGAATTCCTCTAATTTGCCAGATTTGTTAGCAGATATAGACGAAAAAAAGGTCAATTTTTGGGAATTTTTAAGATTATTTTGAAGAAATCCAGAAATAATTTGGCATATCATACTTGCAAAGTAAAAATACTCAGGAAATTTGGAAAAAAAAAACTTTACATCATGTGTCTGTCTGTCTGTCTTTGACCCCAAAGCCATCTTTAACAGTGCAAAAATTTCCCGGTTTCCGAGAAACAAAACCCGAGACCGAGAACCGAGACCGAGACACGAAAAACCCGGGAAATTTCCCGAGTCGGGAACCGAGAACCGAGAGTCTCGCACATCCCTAGTTATTGGATGGCTAAATAGAGTTAACAGTTAACAAATATCTAACGGACAATACCAAGTTTGTTCAATTTGATTTTGCTTGAGCAAAGTTATGACGAGTTTTTCTCAATAAATTTTATAAAAATGGCCTTTTTACGAAACGCCCATGGTGGCACTTTTTACAACACGACCTAGCACCAAAATAAATCTCGCATCGCGGATCGCTGTTGAAATTTGCCGCGGTCACGCGCGATACGCGAATCGCAGAAAAAACGCCGCGAATCGCGGTCGCATCCCAGCAAAGGGTATAATGGACGATCAATTCGACAAATAATTTATCAAATAAATAGTAGGGTAGCAACCCCGACGTCGGGGTTGGAAAAGTCGGGGTCGGGGTTTGTCGGGGTGCTGAGCGTCGGGGTCGGGGTCGGGGTGAGCAAAATCACTCGGGGTCGGGGTTGGAAAATTTCGGGGTTCGGGGTCGGGGTCGGGGTCAGGGGTTTTCATTTTTTTTTTCGCCTTGAGACTGAGTGAAAAAATTTCAGGTCAATTATATTACAATACAAAAATGTTATTTAAATATTTTTCAGCATATCTGTTACTAATGACATTTTTTTTTAATGTTCGTTTTGCAATAAGACATAAAATTTTGAATTTCGAAAAAGTGAGAGTCGGCGGTGCCGATAGGCGCCGCCAGGAAAATTTTTGAAAATTTTTGTATTATATATAGTTATGGGCAGGCAAAAATCGAAATTTTCGCCCAAAAATACTCAAAATATGACTTTAATGTTCGATGAATGCGATATAGGCGCGGCTCTCAAATCGCGCGCTGAAATGGCAATTCCCCTCTCCGAAATTTTTTCCTAGATACGCCCCTGCTGCCCACTGTTATTTAACTGATCAGTTTGTTATATGTCTATTTATTAGGATAAAAACCCCGACCCCGACTCGGTTTGAAGGTCGGGGTCGGGGTTTGTCAGGGTTGGAAGCGTCGGGGTCAGGGAAAACCCCGAAAAACGGCCTAAAATGTCGGGGTCGGGGGCGGGGTCGGGGTTGCTATCCTAATAAATAGACATATAACAAACTGATCAGTTAAATAACAGTGGGCAGCAGGGGCGTATCTAGGAAAAAATTTCGGAGAGGGGAATTGCCATTTCAGCGCGCGATTTGAGAGCCGCGCCGAAATTTATTTCCTGCCCATTTCAGTCCCAGAAATTTCGGTCGCCGTTTAAGCGCCGCGCTGAAATTTTCACAGAAATTTATGTCTATATTTGTGTTAAATTTGGCAATTTTCAGAGTAAACATGGCTGTTTTTTTTAAAAAAATTGTTCAAAATTTTCTCCTTTTTTTTTAATTTTTTCCTTTCTCTTGCTGGTGAAAGTAACCCTGAGAAAGGTTACGGTATTTATATTTGGGCGTATCTTACAACATTTTGGGTCTTTTATAACAAATTTTGTTAATTAAAATATGACAATGTTTTTTTTGTTTCAATAATCGACTTGAGTTGAACAACTGAAAATATTCGTGCTGACGCGTTTCGTAAAAGTGCCAATTAACAAAAAATTATAACTGTGCAGAAGTTTACCCGAGCTGATACGTATTTTGGCACAGACAAAAATTCAATGGATTTGCGTGAAAAATGATTACCAATTATTTCACATATCGTTGGAATTCTTCGTAATTTGTCATTTTGGCTTTGAATTTGGCACTTGTGCAGTCCCAATTTTTTTTTTCATCAAATACAGAAGGCCAAGACTATGCTTGAATTTTTCAATATGTTTTTTTGTTTCTCTTTCTATCATTTCCGGTAGAGACCGGACAAAAGGGTCGGTCGGTCGGTTTCGGTTAAAAACTGAAAAAAACTGAACCCGAAAAAAACCGAAAAAGCTAAAAAATTCTCGGTCGGTCGGTTTCGGTTAAAAAACCGAAAAAAAAAATCTCGGTTTTTTTCGATTTTTAAAAATTTTTGTACTTTTTTTTTTAAATTCGAAATAAACCATTTTTATTAAAAGTAAATGGTCAATCAATATTTATAAATTAATTTTTGAAAGATTTCGATCAAAAGTATCAGCATTTTCTTTATTTGAGCCTAGGATCCTTATTTCTTACTTAGAGGTAAAAAAAATAAGAAATTAAAAATCGAAACCGAAAATCGAAAAAAACCGAAAAAAATCGAAAAAAAACCGACCGGTCCGATCTCTAATTTCCTGTTTTACTTAAAGCACATTTGTAAAATATTTATCAAAGTTTCGTTTTCCTTTCACAAAAGACACAAATTCTTCTTCTGCTTCAATCTATAACAATAACAATTATAGAAAAAAATTTGAACTGATTTTTAAATTAATTTTTGCTTTTTTTTAAATTCATGTCAATTTTTTATGTTTTTGAGTATTCCTCACAAAAATATATGTAAAGAAAGTATAAAAATTTACTTATTAGTTAAATCAATTAACAATTATATTAAGAACAATTCGAAAAATTTCTGTTGACACTTCATATTTTGCATTTTGATTCATTTTTATTTAGGCTTTTAGCACTTTTTAGGTTTTTTGTTCATAAAAATTCCAGCCTACCTATTTACCTAAATTTTTCTTTAACTTATTTTCTATTCAAAAACTCACAGCTTTGTCTGTGCCATAAAATATTGGAAAGAACAAATCACAGACGCATTTTTGCGCTGCATTTTTCTGTACTAATGGCAGTTGTTGTGTCGCTGAAGTTGGCATTTCCATGTCTTTTTGGGGCTTTTCTAATTTGGCAATTTCAAACTTTTTTGTCCTTTTTGCCGTGTTTTACTTCACTTGGTTTTCTAATAATTTTGTCCGAATTTGCTGGACAATTGTCCAAATCCGATCATTTGGTGCCGAAGGAATTGGCATTGCCTATTCTTTTGGGCATTTTCTAATCTGTCAATGTCTTCCATAGTTTTATGTAAGCATTTTCTGCACTATTTGGTCAAATTTTACTCGGTCTTTCTCAGATTCTTTGAGTTTTTTGGCATTTTTACCCAACTTTGATTCATGCACATATACTCGAACTTTTGTAAATGAAAGGAGACAACAAGACTCAAGTTTCATCGAAACCAATGCCGGCCCAAAAAAATAATTTGATAACATCAAAACATTTTTAATTGCATCAATGAAAGACACAGGAAAATTATGTTCATTTTTAATCACAATTTGCTCCATCGGTCCTTTTTCATTGCGTCGCGCGTAAACATTGAAAAAATATTGGTAGAATATGTCCATATGTTGCAGGGATGTTGCAAAAGGAAAAATAAAAAGCGAAAGGCGAAAAGCGAAATAAGCGAAACCAAAATAAAAAGCGAAAGGCGAAAAGCGAAAAAAGCGAAACCAAAATAAAAAGCGAAAGGCGAAAAGCGAAAAAAGCGAAACCAAAATAAAAAGCGAAAGGCGAAAAGCGAAAGCGAAAGGCCCAAAAAAGGCGAAAAAGCGAAAAGGCGAAAAGCGAAAACGCGAAATTTTTTTTTGGGAAACTTAAAAATTTTAAAAATTTGCGCCAAAATCTTCATCATTTGAATTGTAAAAATTAGAGACCGGTTAAAAATAATTTACGGGAGCGGGATCGGGAGTCAGGAGTTGAAAAAAAACGGGACCGGACTCCCGTTCGGGGTTCCCGCCTTTATCCCGCTCCCTTAATCCCGTTACATTTTGCAGGAGTCCCGGGCGGGAGTTTCAAAAATTATAACTTAAGACATAAATTAAATTGGTAAATCATTTTGACCACTCTTTTTATTTAAGTGCACGAAAAAAAACAACAAAATATTTAATAATACAGAAATTTTTGAATAGATTTGTTCGAAAAACTTATAAATTTAAAAAACCACCAGTGAAAATCAAAATCCAGCAAAAAAAAAAAATGTTTTTTTTTTTTTTAATAATGAACTGTTTTAACCCATTTTTTTTTGCAAGAATTAATGTTTATAGCATATTTGTTCACTATGGCAGTATTTTTTTTTGCTATTAGGCTTTGAAATAAGACTTTTCATTTTTAATTTCCAAAAAGTAAGAGTCGGCGGTGCCGATAGGCGCCGCCGGGAAAATTTTGAAAATTGCTTGTATTTTGGTAACAGTTTTTCACAAAAAATGAACAAATTTCTGATGCTTTTCGAGTTAAATTTTGAAAAAACATAGGTGAAAAAGGGTCCGGTGGTGCCGTTAGGCGCCACCGGAGAAAATTTTTGAAAATTATGGCTCATTTGTTAACAAATTTTCTCAAAAAGTGGTCAATTTTGTGTCCTTTTTTGAAAAATTTCAAAAGGTAGAGTGTCCGGCGGTGCCTTTTTTCTACGATTCGACCTTCCAAATAAGGGCAAATTTTAGAAATAAGGACAATTTATGATTTTTGGTACATTGTGAAGATTATGCTTTACATACTTTATTAATTGAGAATTTTTTTTTGTTTAACATTTTTTTTTTCTCTAAAATGCGTATATCCGCGGATCATGGATGGATATGCCAAAAATTGGGACGGATACAGACGGACAGGGATATGAACCCCTCAACCAATGACACCAACAATTTATTAATTTTCTTTTCTCCGAGATTTTCCTACGTATCTTCCAAAAAAAACTATATCTTTAGGGGTGTACTTTTATTTCGCTTTTGCGCCAAAAAGCGAAAGGCGAAAAGCGAAATAAGCGAAACCAAAATAAAAAGCGAAAGGCAAAAAGCGAAATAAGCGAAACCTAAATAAAAAGCGAAAGGCGAAAAGCGAAAAAAGCGAAACCAAAATAAAAAGCGAAAGGCGAAAAGCGAAAGCGAAAGGCCCAAAAAAGGCGAAAAAGCGAAAAGGCGAAACGCGAAAAGCGAAACTTGCAACATCCCTGATATGTTGGTGTTCCGTTTAGTTTCTTCAACTTTGTAACAATGCCAATTCTGTCGTATGAAATTGAAAATGCCAATGTGAGTGCCGTAGAATTGTGCCAATAATTGCACGCTTTGTTCATTTGTTATTTCTGTTTAATTTTGGCGAGATTCTTAACCTATTTTTTTTTAGGTGTCGGGCTTTGAAATGAGACATTACGCCGTGAAAAATTTTGAAAATTTGAGTGTGTTTTAATAGCAAATCTTGATAAAAAAAAAGACCCATTTTTGGGGATTTTTATATTATTTTGAGAAAATCTGCGCTGGAGTCCGGTGGTGCCGATAGGCGCCACCGGGGAAAATTTTGAAAATTTGTTGCCTATTTGTTAACAGATTTTCACCAAAAATGGTTAATTTTCCGTCCTTTTTTTTTTTAAATTTTAAAAGGATTGAGTGTCCGGCGGTGCCGACAGGCGCCGCCGCGTAAAATTTTGAAAAAATACTAAGAAATCGCTTCAAAAATTATAAAAAATAGTATTGTTTTCTTCGTTTTTTTTACCTCACAGTAAGAAAAAAGGACAAAATACGAGCAGTGAGCTGAAAAAAGGACATTTCTTTTAAAAAAGGACATCTGACATCCCTGTGCTAAACCGAACCCTGCCCCACTTAACCTGTTAAATCCAAAATTATTTCATTGAGTTTAAAAAAATTGTTGTCATAAAAATGAGTTTTTCAAGACTTTAAACAAACTTTGTTGTCGGGAAGCGGATTTATGTACACCCACAATGGCGTAATTTACTCAAAAATTGCAACGGAATGAAAATGAAGGAATGCGAAAGATGAAGAAATTGGGAACATTTAAAACACAGAGGGACAAATTGGGGAGGGCAAAAAACCAAAAGATTGACAGAAAAGCAAGACAGCACATCAAAGTGGTAAAAATAAAATAAAACAAATGCTGCAAAAATAATATATGTGACTTTTTTACAGGGCTTCCAAATGACAATTTTTAAAAGTTTCATTTCATGTCAAAAAACGCATTTTGAAAAATTTATCAAAGAGCAAACACAGTAAAAAAAAAAATTTTTTTAGGCTCTTATCTATGAATTTTCAGTTTCTTTTCTTTAAAAAACCAACCAAAAGCCTCAGAAATTCGCAAAACTCATTTTGAAAATTAATCCGCATTGGCCTTTCAAAACCGCACAAAATAATTAGCTTAAATCCTCACATCTGGGAGCTCTGGGTTTTAAATGGTGATTTTCAAGAGTTTCTTTCTTTTTCTTTCTCCAATTCCAAATATTTTTTGGCATATTCCGAATTGGCATGAATTGAAGAAAGAAGGTGGTTTTCCAACGGTTTTATGTTCCATTCGGACCATCCATTTGTGCGTTTTGGCTCCCAATGTTTTTTACATTCTTGACATTTTGCCGTAAATCCAAATTTGTCTTTAACAAATAAACCAATTTTCCAAATTGACTCTTAAAATAATAAGACAACAAATATATTTAAACAATAGTTTATTTCAATAGCTTTGCTCACTTACGGATATTTTTCCTAAGGCCAGACAAAATTCTTAAAAAAAATTTCCGCGGCGTTTGTCGGCATTGGCGGACATTTTGCTTATCGCTTAAAAAGTTATTGGCCCTAAATTCAATAGCCCTGCCAAAGAACAATGAATGTATTCGTAGAAGAAGACAACAAAATAGCAATTCAATTTTTTGGAATATTTACATTAGTAAATCTGCCTATTTTTTACCTCGATAATCAAGGTCGAATAAATCCCTTGGCATTTCTGGCACAAATGGCGATTCCAACAAATGCGAGTATTTATAAAATTGTTTTTTGTATTTCGAAGCATATTCATCTTTTCCTGCTTTTCCTTGTTTTATTTTTAATTGTAACACATCCAATTCCTCCCGTGCTTCAAATGCTTCTTTGACCCTTTCTTTATACTTTTTTTTCAAAAAGTGTTCAAATGGCTTTCGAAGTGATCGAATCAAATCTTAAATTTATAATAATTTTACAACTTTTTTTATTAACTGATTTTGCCAAATTTTTTGAAAATTCATTGAATTTTATAAAGAAAATGGAAATGAATTACCTTCCATTTCATTGGCATTTATTTGCTGTCCATTTTTGTCTCCATTTCTTCGATCACACACTTCTTTTGCCATTAGCACAAGACATTCTTCAAATGTAATTTCAGAAACTCCTAAGTTTATATTTTTTATATTAATTGTAGCTTTATATTATTACATTCAAAACCAAGAATCGCCGCCGGAGGTATTTCCCCGTTGGGTTGGGCGTCAGAGGAAAATGATTGAAAAATTGAATAAAGAAAATTGCAGAAATCGTCGTAAGTCTTTTTTTAATAATTCTTAAATTTTTAGCTAAGCAAAAGGTTAAAGAAAAATTTATTTACAATTATAATACCAAAATTGCTTTGGGGAAGAAAATCATACATTTAAGAAGCAAATAAGTCGCGGTCTCCCAAAAAAACTTGACACTTTTTTCAAGTCGTGACTCGAACTGGAGTCTTTTCTTTTTTCAAAATTTTTTCTTCGACACTTAAAAATAATGAAAAATATTGCATTAAGTTTCAAAAGATTGTCCTGTCCGTTTTTGTCTATGATAAAAAAAAACTACTAATAAGTGGTAAATATTGAAAAATTTGGTCAAAACACATTAAATTACCAGAAGTCTCGGTTAAGGCCATTTCCCCGTCGAAATTTGCAAAATGCTAAAATAGGCCCCATAGTTTTGAAGTGCTAAAACCCGAAAATAGGTAAAAATAGTTACTAAAAAACTTGCCCCAATTCCAAAAGTGTTCAAAGAAAATTGTTTTTACCTGAATTAATTTTGAAATTCAATTCAGTTTCATTGATTAATTGCAAGTTCAATGCATTTGAATGATGATATTCTCCAATTTCATATTTACTCAATAAATGCAAAACACTAACCAAATTTAAAATTTGAAAGCTGAAAAAATTTATTTATTTCAAAATTCGAATTATGTAATTATTAGGGATGCGAAAAATATGGGCATAAAATCGCAAAATATGGCATAAAATATCGTCTTAAAATCGCGAAATCGGCACAACAAATGCCATTAGAGCAGGATGATGCCGAAAAGAAATGTGTCTTCGATTTGGACTTTCCAATATTATATGGAATGGCTGAAGCAGTGGGTTTTTTCAAGATAAAAGTGCCAAGAACTTAATTTTATACTTTTTTTTAGAATTTTCGAGGTATCGAAAAAAGAAAAAATTGGCATTAATTAAAGTTTATAAGTTTTTGAATTAGATCAGATATGCTTGGATTGGTCTACTAAGAAAAGAGTTATGGCACTTTTTTCTAAATTTTTCAGGTTCAAGAAGAAGCATTTCTTTTGTTGGTGAAAGGAAAATCAAACTTCCAAATGTTGTTACCACTTGTGCCTGATGATGATGAGCTGGAAGAGGAAATGATCGAAAGTGAAGTGAATGATTACAATGGCAAATTTGAAAATGTTCTTGGCCTTATGTATTTGATGAAAAAAAATTGGAATTGCACAAATGACAACTTTAAAGGCAAAATCTGCAAAAAATTCCTGAATATTATTTATGAATATCTATACAAAGTTCACCATGGGATTTCGTCTGTGAGGCCTATTTTTGGAGAAAGGGCGGACCCGGAGAAGCCGGACGTTGAGAATTTTGTTTTGCATCGGTAAAACATTTTTTTTTTCAAAACATTCAAATAAAATAATTAGGTTTTCCATTCAAAATGTTTATCATATTTTGCTTGCATTGCACAATTTATCAATTGAAACTAACAAACTATTTGAATTTGAATTGATAAACGAAACTGATCTGGAGAACACAATTCATTATTCAGGTAACTAATTAGTGATTGAATGAGTTTCTCAACTTTACAAAGGAAGGTTCTCAGGTGTCCGTGGGCTTCGAAACGAAATTTGGCGGGTGGGTAGTAGAGCACCCCTAGGTTCTTCAGAAAAATGGCGTTGTTTTTTTGCCGAATGAGTCTGCGTGCCGAGTTATGACGTGCCAAAAATTATCATCCTATATTTATTGCTTTGCTGTGTTTATCAAAAGTTTTAAAAATCTTAGCCACAACAATTCTAAGACCATATCTAATAAAAAACAAAGTAATTTTACGAAATTTGAGGGTAATAAAGCCAATGAAAAGCAGGGCTCCCATTTGTCCTTATTTATAAGGATTGTCCTAGCCAACAATTTTTTTTAACTATCTTTTCATTTGGTTGTTTTTGCAAAAAGTTATAATAAAACTGATCGTAATTTTTTAGAAATTCCGAAAATCTCTTTCGAAGAATACCTTGTGCTAATGGCAAAAAATGTGTGTGATCGAAGAAATGAAGACAAAAATGGACAGCAAATAAGTGCCAATGAAATGGAAGGTAATTCATTTCCGTTTTAAAATTCAATTTTCAAAAATTGGCAAAATCATTATGACAAAAAAGTTCTAAAATTATTTTTGAGGGTTTTGGAGATACTTTTTGAAAAAACCAACGAATCGGTGGCTGGTGGTGCCGTTCAGCACCAGCGGGGAAATTTTTGCATTTGTTAACAGATTTTTCCCAAAAATAGTCAATTTAAAATCCTATTTTGTCAAAAGGGAGCTTAGTTTAGGGTCTCGAGCAGCTCTAATTAATACCGTATCCTTTCAGGATTACTTCGACATGGATTTAACGAATATTTACAAGAAATATTTGAAAAAAGGGTCAAAAGCGCACTTAAAGCAAAGGCTGAATTGGAAGTATTGGAAGAAGAAATAGAACAATTGGGAGAAAATGCAACATACGAGCAAAATGTGAATAAAGTTGACAAAAAAAAATATTTTAACGCGCAATATGCCGATTTGTTGCAATCGCCATTTCTGCCAGAGAATGGCACTGGTTTTTTACCTAAAAAATCACTGAAAAGAAAATATTTGGAGGGTAAAAAATGAGAAACATTTTACGAAGGATGCCGACACTACCGGGGGCTGCTGTGCCGATCTTCAGGCAGATGGTTTAAGGAACGGAATCCGATCTAATTTTTGATTTTAAGACAGCTGAGGTGGTGCCCATCAGGGATGGCGACGATTTCTCTGAATTCGGAAATCGGAAATCGGAATTGGCTTTTTGGTTGATTTCTGGGGCCAATTTTGAAGGTTTTACCGATTTTTTCCCAAAAAATATCGGAAATCGTCGCCATCCCTGGTGCCCATGCATTGGTCCTCCAGCATTACATTTACCGTATTTTCTAAAAAAAGATGACTTCCAGATCGACCCCCCCCCCAAGTTCATTAGGTGCTTGGTCATTTCGTAAAAAGGCCATTTTTATAAAATTTTTTGAAAAAAATTTGTCATAACTTTGCTTAAACGTAATAAAATTGAATTGAACAATTTTGGTTGTGTCCGATAGCTATTAGATAGCCCAATTAACCATCCCAATTAAAAAAAAATTGATTAAATTTTGAGAAAAATATAGACTAAAAATGTATTTTTTTCACTTTTTATGGTTACAAGTTAATTAAAAGTTAATGAAATTTTTTGAAATTAGGTTGGCTAATAGAGCTGATTAATAGCTACCGGACCATACAAAGATTGTATAGTTTGGTTGCGTTTGAGCAAAGTTATGACGAGTTTTTTTTGCCAAAAATTTAAAAATGGCCTTTTTACGAAAAGACCTAGAACCCCCTTCATTAGAAAAAACCAATGAAAGACCCCGTGAATTTAAAGCCAAATCTTTTGGGTAGGCCGAAAATAGAAATTCCTTGGATTTATGGTATTTTATTTTAGTGAATAAGGTACTTTGTAGAGGTGTGTTTTGTGATTCACGGTTTTCACGGTCAATTGCCATTTTAAGATTTTTCAAAAAAACCTTTAAAAACATCTAATTTTTATCAAAAATCTTCAAATCATCATTTCAAAAAATAAGCACAAATTGTCCCTTCAAAAGTATAATTGTTTGGCATTTTGTTACTTCATTTTTTGCTTAACTGACCCTTCTTGACCTCATTCCTCCGCCTCTTTGCCACCCCCCCCCCCCCTCTCATTGCACTCCAATTGTGCCCACTCCCACACATCTGTCAGAATTACAATTGTTTTTGTTGCATAATATATGTATTAATTAATTTCTTTAGTCAACAATTTCAACGACTTTCTCACACGAAAAAGCAATGAGTGACGGTTCATTGGCAAAACCGAACAAGGATGTGAGTCAATTTATTCTATTGAAGTTCAACCAGCGTCGATATCAGGATTTTGGTTTGCGGGAGTGGGTGTGGGTAGGAATGCTCGAGCAGTCAAAGGCGGAGGGGCGGAGGGGGGAGGGAGTTTTTTAATAAATTTTCACAAAGTTGACTGATCTGACATCTTTTGATTAAGGAAATTTCAAAAATTAATTAATCATGACAATTTTCGCTTTTTTATTTTATAAACTACGCGAGAAAATTTTTTTTTAATTAATTTTCACAAAGTTTACTGATCTTACATCTTTTGATTAAGGAAATTTCATTAATTAATTTTGACAATTTTCGCTTCTTTATTTTATAAACTACGCGAGAAAATTTTTTTTTAATAAATTTTCACAAAGTTGACTGATCTGACATCTTTTGATTAAGGAAATTTCAAAAATTAATTAATTGTGACAATTTTCGCTCTTTATTTTATAAACTACGCGAGAAAATTTTTTTTAATTAATTTTCAAAAAGTTGACTGATCTGACATCTTTTGATTAAGGAAATTTCAAAAATTAATTAATCATGTAATTGTGACAATTTTCGCTCTTTATTTTATAAACTACGCGAGAAAATTTGAAAATATTTTTTTTTAATAAATTTTCAAGTTGACTGATCTGACATCTTTTGATTAAGGAAATTTCAAAAATTAATTAATCATGACAATTTTCGCTTCTTTATTTTATAAACTACGCGAGAAAATTTTTTTTTAATAAATTTTCACAAAGTTGACTGATCTGACATCTTTTGATTAAGGAAATTTCAAAAATTAATTAATCATGACAATTTTCGCTTTTTTATTTTATAAACTACGCGAGAAAATTTTTTTTTAATTAATTTTCAAAAAGTTGACTGATCTGACATCTTTTGATTAAGGAAATTTCAAAAATTAATTAATTGTGACAATTTTCGCTCTTTATTTTATAAACTACGCGAGAAAATTTGAAAATATTTTTTTTTAATAAATTTTCAAGTTGACTGATCTGACATCTTTTGATTAAGGAAATTTCAAAAATTAATTAATTGTGACAATTTTCGCTCTTTATTTTATAAACTACGCGAGAAAATTTGAAAATAATTTTTTTTAATAAATTTTCACAAAGTTGACTGATCTGACATCTTTTGATTAAGGAAATTTCAAAATTAATTAATTGTGACAATTTTCGCTTCTTTATTTTATAAACTACGCGAGAAAATTTTTTTTAATAAATTTTCACAAAGTTGACTGATCTGACATCTTTTGATTAAGGAAATTTCAAAAATTAATTAATCATGACAATTTTCGCTTTTTTATTTTATAAACTACGCGAGAAAATTTTTTTTAATTAATTTTCACAAAGTTGACTGATCTGACATCTTTTGATTAAGGAAATTTCAAAAATTAATTAATTGTGACAATTTTCGCTCTTTATTTTATAAACTACGCGAGAAAATTTGAAAATAATTTTTTTTAATAAATTTTCACAAAGTTGACTGATCTGACATCTTTTGATTAAGGAAATTTCAAAAATTAATTAATCATGACAATTTTCGCTTCTTTATTTTATAAACTACGCGAGAAAATTTTTTTTTAATAAATTTTCACAAAGTTGACTGATCTGACATCTTTTGATTAAGGAAATTTCAAAAATTAATTAATCATGACAATTTTCGCTTTTTTATTTTATAAACTACGCGAGAAAATTTGAAAATAATTTTTTTTTAATTATTTTTCACAAAGTTGACTGATCTGACATCTTTTGATTAAGGAAAATTCAAAAATTAATTAATCATGACAATTTTCGCTTCTTTATTTTATAAACTACGCGAGAAAAATTTTTTTTAATAAATTTTCACAAAGTTGACTGATCTGACATCTTTTGATTAAGGAAATTTCAAAAATTAATTAATTGTGACAATTTTCGCTCTTTATTTTATAAACTACGCGAGAAAATTTGAAAATATTTTTTTTAATAAATTTTCACAAAGTTGACTGATCTGACATCTTTTGATTAAGGAAATTTCAAAAATTAATTAATTGTGACAATTTTCGCTCTTTATTTTATAAACTACGCGAGAAAATTTGAAAATATTTTTTTTAATAAATTTTCACAAAGTTGACTGATCTGACATCTTTTGATTAAGGAAATTTCAAAAATTAATTAATTGTGACAATTTTCGCTTCTTTATTTTATAAACTACGCGAGAAAATTTTTTTTTAATAAATTTTCACAAAGTTGACTGATCTGACATCTTTTGATTAAGGAAATTTCAAAAATTAATTAATCATGACAATTTTCGCTTTTTTATTTTATAAACTACGCGAGAAAAATTTTTTTTAATTAATTTTCACAAAGTTGACTGATCTGACATCTTTTGATTAAGGAAATTTCAAAAATTAATTAATTGTGACAATTTTCGCTCTTTATTTTATAAACTACGCGAGAAAATTTGAAAATAATTTTTTTTAATAAATTTTCACAAAGTTGACTGATCTGACATCTTTTGATTAAGGAAATTTCAAAAATTAATTAATCATGACAATTTTCGCTTCTTTATTTTATAAACTACGCGAGAAAATTTTTTTTAATAAATTTTCACAAAGTTGACTGATCTGACATCTTTTGATTAAGGAAATTTCAAAAATTAATTAATCATGACAATTTTCGCTTTTTATTTTATAAACTACGCGAGAAAATTTGAAAATAATTTTTTTTAATAAATTTTCACAAAGTTGACTGATCTGACATCTTTTGATTAAGGAAATTTCAAAAATTAATTAATCATGACAATTTTCGCTTTTTATTTTATAAACTACGCGAGAAAATTTTTTTTTAATTAATTTTCACAAAGTTGACTGATCTGACATCTTTTGATTAAGGAAATTTCAAAAATTAATTAATTGTGACAATTTTCGCTTCTTTATTTTATAAACTACGCGAGAAAATTTGAAAATATTTTTTTTAATAATTTTCACAAAGTTGACTGATCTGACATCTTTTGATTAAGGAAATTTCAAAAATTAATTAATCATGACAATTTTCGCTTTTTTATTTTATAAACTACGCGAGAAAATTTTTTTTTAATTAATTTTCACAAAGTTGACTGATCTGACATCTTTTGATTAAGGAAATTTCAAAATTAATTAATTGTGACAATTTTCGCTTCTTTATTTTATAAACTACGCGAGAAAATTTTTTTTTAATAAATTTTCACAAAGTTGACTGATCTGACATCTTTTGATTAAGGAAATTTCAAAAATTAATTAATCATGACAATTTTCGCTTTTTATTTTATAAACTACGCGAGAAAATTTTTTTTTAATTAATTTTCACAAAGTTGACTGATCTGACATCTTTTGATTAAGGAAATTTCAAAAATTAATTAATTGTGACAATTTTCGCTCTTTATTTTATAAACTACGCGAGAAAATTTGAAAATATTTTTTTTAATAAATTTTCACAAAGTTGACTGATCTGACATCTTTTGATTAAGGAAATTTCAAAAATTAATTAATCATGACAATTTTCGCTTCTTTATTTTATAAACTACGCGAGAAAATTTTTTTTTAATAAATTTTCACAAAGTTGACTGATCTGACATCTTTTGATTAAGGAAATTTCAAAAATTAATTAATCATGACAATTTTCGCTTCTTTATTTTATAAACTACGCGAGAAAATTTGAAATATTTTTTTAATAATTTTCACAAAGTTGACTGATCTGACATCTTTTGATTAAGGAAATTTCAAAAATTAATTAATCATGACAATTTTCGCTTTTTTATTTTATAAACTACGCGAGAAAATTTGAAAATATTTTTTTTAATAATTTTCACAAAGTTGACTGATCTGACATCTTTTGATTAAGGAAATTTCAAAAATTAATTAATTGTGACAATTTTCGCTTCTTTATTTTATAAACTACGCGAGAAAATTTTTTTTTAATTAATTTTCACAAAGTTGACTGATCTGACATCTTTTGATTAAGGAAATTTCAAAAATTAATTAATCTGTGACAATTTTCGCTCTTTTATTTTATAAACTACGCGAGAAAATTTTTTTTTAATTAAATTTTCACAAAGTTGACTGATCTGACATCTTTTGATTAAGGAAATTTCAAAAATTAATTAATTGTGACAATTTTCGCTCTTTATTTTATAAACTACGCGAGAAAATTTTTTTTTAATAAATTTTCACAAAGTTGACTGATCTGACATCTTTTGATTAAGGAAATTTCAAAAATTAATTAATCATGACAATTTTCGCTTCTTTATTTTATAAACTACGCGAGAAAATTTTTTTTTAATTAATTTTCACAAAGTTGACTGATCTGACATCTTTTGATTAAGGAAATTTCAAAAATTAATTAATTGTGACAATTTTCGCTTCTTTATTTTATAAACTACGCGAGAAAATTTGAAAATATTTTTTTTTAATAAATTTTCACAAAGTTGACTGATCTGACATCTTTTGATTAAGGAAATTTCAAAAATTAATTAATCATGACAATTTTCGCTTTTTTATTTTATAAACTACGCGAGAAAATTTTTTTTAATTAATTTTCACCAAGTTGACTGATCTGACATCTTTTGATTAAGGAAATTTCAAAAATTAATTAATCATGACAATTTTCGCTTTTTATTTTATAAACTACGCGAGAAATAAATTATTTTTTTAATAAATTTTCACAAAGTTGACTGATCTGACATCTTTTGATTAAGGAAATTTCAAAAATTAATCTAATTGTGACAATTTTCGCTTCTTTATTTTATAAACTACGCGAGAAAATTTGAAAATAATTTTTTTTTAATAAATTTTCACAAAGTTGACTGATCTGACATCTTTTGATTAAGGAAAATTCAAAAATTAATTAATCATGACAATTTTCGCTTCTTTATTTTATAAACTACGCGAGAAAATTTTTTTTTAAATAAATTTTCACAAAGTTGACTGATCTGACATCTTTTGATTAAGGAAATTTCAAAAATTAATTAATTGTGACAATTTTCGCTTCTTTATTTTATAAACTACGCGAGAAAATTTGAAAATATTTTTTTTTATAAATTTTCCAATTGCCGCGTACATGTTGTATAAAATAAAGAGCGAAAATTGTCACAATTAATTAATTTTTGAAATTTCCTTAATCAAAAGATGTCAGATCAGTAACTTTTTTGAAAATTATTAAAAAAAAATTTTCTCGCGTAGTTATAAAATAAAAAAGCGAAAATTGTCCAGATTAATTAATTTTTGAAATTTCCTTAATCAAAAGATGTCAGATCAGTCACTTTGTGAAAATTTATTAAAAAAAATTTTCTCGCGTAGTTTATAAAATAAAGAAGCGAAAATGTCACAATTAATTAATTTTTGAAATTTCCTTAATCAAAAGATGTCAGATCAGTCAACTTTGTGAAAATTATTATTAAAAAAAATTTTCAAATTTTCTCGCGTAGTTTATAAAATAAAGAGCGAAAATTGTACAATTAATTAATTTTTGAAATTTCCTTAATCAAAAGATGTCAGATCAGTCAACTTTTTGAAAATTATTAAAAAAAAATTTTCTCGCGTAGTTTATAAAATAAAGAAGCGAAAATTGTCACAATTAATTAATTTTGAAATTCCTTAATCAAAAGATGTCAGATCAGTCAACTTTTTGAAATAATTTAAAAAAAAATTTTCTCGCGTAGTTTATAAAAAGAAGCGAAAATTGTACAATATTAATTTTTGAAATTTCTTAATCAAAAGATGTGATCAGTCAACTTTGTGAAAATTAATAAAAAAAAATTTTCTCCGTCGTAGTTATAAAAAAAAAAGCGAAAATTGTCAAATTTTTTTTGAAATTTCCTTAATCAAAAGATGCAATCAGTCAACTTTGTGAAATTTATTAAAAAAAAATATTTCAAATTTTCTCGCGTAGTTTATAAAATAAGAGCGAAAATTGTCACAATTATTAATTTTTGAAATTTCCTTAATCAAAAGATGTCAGACAGTCAACTTTGTGAAATATTTAAAAAAAATATTTCTCGGTAGTTTAAAAATAAAAAAGCGAAAATTGTCATGATTAATTAATTTTTGAAATTTCTTAATCAAAAGATGTCAGATCAGTCAACTTGTGAAATTTATTAAAAAAAATTTTCAAATTTTCTCGCGTAGTTTATAAATAAGAAGCGAAAATTGTCACAATTAATTAATTTTTGAAATTTCCTTAATCAAAAGATGTCAGATCAGTCAACTT
>JBDPZO010000071.1:0-10212 GCA_039877585.1 Heterodera filipjevi
CCGTCAAATTTTGAAGAGTTTTAACCTGGTCTAGCCTCTAAGAACTCCCATGTTCTGAGATGGTTTCACTTTTAATAGCAACACCAGCAAAGATAGCCTTTCGGCCAATCCCAATTTAGGCTTGCGTCAAATTTTGAAAGAGTTATTAACCTGGTCTAGCCTCTAAGAACTCCCAGTTTCCGAGATGGTTTCACTTTTAATAGCAACATCAGCAAAGATAGTCTTTTCGGCAATCCCAATTTAGGCTTGCGTCAAATTTTAGAAGAGTTTATTACAGCGGTCTACCTCTAAAGAACTCCCAAGTTCTGAGATGGTTTCACTTTTAATAGCATACCACAAAGATAGTCATTTTCGGGCCAATCCCAATTTAGCTAGCGTCAAATTTTAAAGAGTATTAAGCTGGTCTAGCCTCTAAAGAACTCCAAGTTCAGAGATGGTTTCACTTTTAATAGCACAATCACAAAGATAGTCCATTTCGGGCCATCCCAATTTAGGCTACGTCAAATTTTAGAAGAGTAATTAAGCTGGTCTAGCCTCTGAAGACTCCCGTTCTGAGATGGTTTCACTTTTAATAGTAACACCAGCAAAGATAGTCATTTTCGGGCCAACTCCCATTTAGGCTAGCGTCCAAATTTAGAAGAGTAATTAACTGTTCTAAGGTTAAGCCTCTAAAGACTCCCAGGTTCTGAGATGGTTTCCTTTTAATAGCACACCAGCAAAGATAGTCCCTATTTCGGGCCAATCCCAATTTAGGCTTGCGTCAATTTTGAAGAGAGTTATTAACCTGGTCCTACCTGACGAACTCCCAAGTTCTGAATGGTTTCACTTTTAATAGTAACACCAGCAAGATAGCCATTGTCGGGCCAATCCCAATTTAGGCTTGCGTCCAAATTTTAGAAGAGTAATTAAGCTGGTCTAGCCTCTGAAGAACTCCCAAGTTCGAGATGGTTTCACTTTAATAGCAACACCAGCAAAGATAGTCATTTTCCGGCCAATCCCAATTTAGGCTTGCGTCAAATTTTGAAAGAGTTATTAACCTGGTCTAGCCTCTAAAGAACTCCCAGTTCTGAGATGGTTTCACTTTTAATAGCAACATCAGCAAAGATAGTCATTTCGGGCCAATCCCAATTTAGGCTTGCGTCAAATTTGAAAGAGTTATTAACCTGGTCTAGCCTCTAAGAACTCCCAAGTTCTGAGATGGTTTCACACTTTTAATAGCAACACCAGCAAAGATAGTCATTTTCGGGCCAATCCCAATTTAGGCTTGCGTCAAATTTTGAAAGAGTTATTAACCTGGTCTAGCCTCTAAAGAACTCCCAAGTTCTGAGATGGTTTCACTTTTAATAGCAACACCAGCAAAGATAGTCATTTTCGGGCCAATCCCAATTTAGGCTTGCGTCAAATTTTGAAAGAGTTATTAACCTGGTCTAGCCTCTAAAGAACTCCCAAGTTCTGAGATGGTTCACTTTTAATAGCAACACCAGCAAAGATAGTCATTTTCGGGCCAATCCCAATTTAGGCTTGCGTCAAATTTTAGAAGAGTTATTAACCTGGTCTAGCCTCTAAAGAACTCCCAAGTTCTGAGATGGTTTCACTTTTATAGCAACACCAGCAAAGATAGTCATTTTCGGGCCAATCCCAATTTAGGCTTGCGTCAAATTTTGAAAGAGTTATTAACCTGGTCTAGCCTCTAAAGAACTCCCAAGTTCTGAGATGGTTTCACTTTTAATAGCAACACCAGCAAAGATAGTCATTTTCGGGCCAATCCCAATTTAGGCTTGCGTCAAATTTTGAAAGAGTTATTAACCTGGTCTAGCCTCTAAAGAACTCCCAAGTTCTGAGATGGTTTCACTTTTAATAGCAACACCAGCAAAGATAGTCATTTTCGGGCCAATCCCAATTTAGGCTTGCGTCAAATTTTGAAAGAGTTATTAACCTGGTCTAGCCTCTAAAGAACTCCCAAGTTCTGAGATGGTTTCACTTTTAATAGCAACACCAGCAAAGATAGTCATTTTCGGGCCAATCCCAATTTAGGCTTGCGTCAAATTTTGAAAGAGTTATTAACCTGGTCTAGCCTCTAAAGAACTCCCAAGTTCTGAGATGGTTTCACTTTAATAGCACACCAGCAAAGATAGTCATTTTCGGGCCAATCCCAATTTAGGCTTGCGTCAAATTTTGAAAGAGTTATTAACCTGGTCTAGCCTCTAAAGAACTCCCAGGTTCTGAGATGGTTCCACTTTTAATAGCAACACCAGCAAAGATAGTCATTTTCGGGCCAATCCCAATTTAGGCTTGCGTCAAATTTTGAAAGAGTAATTAAGCTGGTCTAGCCTCTGAAGAACTCCCAAGTTCTGAGATGGTTTCACTTTTAATAGCAACACCAGCAAAGATAGTCATTTTCCGGCCAATCCCAATTTAGGCTTGCGTCAAATTTTGAAAGAGTTATTAACCTGGTCTAGCCTCTAAAGAACTCCCAGGTTCTGAGATGGTTCCACTTTTAATAGCAACACCAGCAAAGATAGTCATTTTCGGGCCAATCCCAATTTAGGCTTGCGTCAAATTTTGAAAGAGTTATTAACCTGGTCTAGCCTCTGAAGAACTCCCAAGTTCTGAGATGGTTTCACTTTTAATAGCAACATCAGCAAAGATAGTCATTTTCGGGCCAATCCCAATTTAGGCTTGCGTCAAATTTTAGAAAGAGTTATTAACCTGGTCTAGCCTCTGAAGAACTCCCAGGTTCTGAGATGGTTCCACTTTTAATAGCAACACCAGCAAAGATAGTCATTTTCGGGTCAATCCCAATTTAGGCTTGCGTCAAATTTTGAAAGAGTTATTAACCTGGTCTAGCCTCTGAAGAACTCCCAAGTTCTGAGATGGTTTCACTTTTAATAGTAACACCAGCAAAGATAGCCATTTTCGGGCCAATCCCAATTTAGGCTTGCGTCAAATTTTGAAAGAGTTATTAACCTGGTCTAGCCTCTAAAGAACTCCCAGGTTCTGAGATGGTTCCACTTTTAATAGCAACATCAGCAAAGATAGTCATTTTCGGGACAATCCCAATTTAGGCTTGCGTCAAATTTTAGAAGAGTTATTAACCTGGTCTAGCCTCTGAAGAACTCCCAAGTTCTGAGATGGTTTCACTTTTAATAGCAACACCAGCAAAGATAGTCATTTTCGGGCCAATCCCAATTTAGGCTTGCGTCAAATTTTGAAAGAGTTATTAACCTGGTCTAGCCTCTAAAGAACTCCCAAGTTCTGAGATGGTTTCACTTTTAATAGCAACACCAGCAAAGATAGTCATTTTCGGGCCAATCCCAATTTAGGCTTGCGTCAAATTTTGAAAGAGTTATTAACCTGGTCTAGCCTCTAAAGAACTCCCAGGTTCTGAGATGGTTTCACTTTTAATAGCAACACCAGCAAAGATAGTCATTTTCCGGCCAATCCCAATTTAGGCTTGCGTCAAATTTTGAAAGAGTTATTAACCTGGTCTAGCCTCTAAAGAACTCCCAGGTTCTGAGATGGTTTCACTTTTAATAGCAACACCAGCAAAGATAGTCATTTTCGGGCCAATCCCAATTTAGGCTTGCGTCAAATTTTGAAAGAGTTATTAACCTGGTCTAGCCTCTAAAGAACTCCCAAGTTCAGAGATGGTTTCACTTTTAATAGCAACATCAGCAAAGATAGTCATTTTCGGGCCAATCCCAATTTAGGCTTGCGTCAAATTTTAGAAGAGTTATTAACCTGGTCTAGCCTCTGAAGAACTCCCAAGTTCTGAGATGGTTTCACTTTTAATAGCAACACCAGCAAAGATAGTCATTTTCGGGCCAATCCCAATTTAGGCTTGCGTCAAATTTTGAAAGAGTTATTAACCTGGTCTAGCCTCTAAAGAACTCCCAAGTTCTGAGATGGTTTCACTTTTAATAGCAACACCAGCAAAGATAGTCATTTTCGGGCCAATCCCAATTTAGGCTTGCGTCAAATTTTAGAAGAGTTATTAACCTGGTCTAGCCTCTGAAGAACTCCCAAGTTCTGAGATGGTTTCACTTTTAATAGCAACACCAGCAAAGATAGTCATTTTCCGGCCAATCCCAATTTAGGCTTGCGTCAAATTTTGAAAGAGTTATTAACCTGGTCTAGCCTCTAAAGAACTCCCAAGTTCTGAGATGGTTTCACTTTTAATAGCAACACCAGCAAAGATAGTCATTTTCGGGCCAATCCCAATTTAGGCTTGCGTCAAATTTTGAAAGAGTTATTAACCTGGTCTAGCCTCTAAAGAACTCCCAAGTTCTGAGATGGTTTCACTTTTAATAGCAACACCAGCAAAGATAGTCATTTTCGGGCCAATCCCAATTTAGGCTTGCGTCAAATTTTGAAAGAGTTATTAACCTGGTCTAGCCTCTAAAGAACTCCCAAGTTCTGAGATGGTTTCACTTTTAATAGCAACACCAGCAAAGATAGTCATTTTCGGGCCAATCCCAATTTAGGCTTGCGTCAAATTTTGAAAGAGTTATTAACCTGGTCTAGCCTCTAAGAACTCCCAAGTTCTGAGATGGTTTCACTTTTAATAGCAACACCAGCAAAGATAGTCATTTTCGGGCCAATCCCAATTTAGGCTTGCGTCAAATTTTGAAAGAGTTATTAACCTGGTCTAGCCTCTAAAGAACTCCCAAGTTCTGAGATGGTTTCACTTTTAATAGCAACACCAGCAAAGATAGTCATTTTCGGGCCAATCCCAATTTAGGCTTGCGTCAAATTTTGAAAGAGTTATTAACCTGGTCTAGCCTCTAAAGAACTCCCAAGTTCTGAGATGGTTTCACTTTTAATAGCAACACCAGCAAAGATAGTCATTTTCGGGCCAATCCCAATTTAGGCTTGCGTCAAATTTTGAAAGAGTTATTAACCTGGTCTAGCCTCTAAGAACTCCCAAGTTCTGAGATGGTTTCACTTTTAATAGCAACACCAGCAAAGATAGTCATTTTCGGGCCAATCCCAATTTAGGCTTGCGTCAAATTTTGAAAGAGTTATTAACCTGGTCTAGCCTCTAAAGAACTCCCAAGTTCTGAGATGGTTTCACTTTTAATAGCAACACCAGCAAAGATAGTCATTTTCGGGCCAATCCCAATTTAGGCTTGCGTCAAATTTTGAAAGAGTTATTAACCTGGTCTAGCCTCTAAAGAACTCCCAAGTTCTGAGATGGTTTCACTTTTAATAGCAACACCAGCAAAGATAGTCATTTTCGGGCCAATCCCAATTTAGGCTTGCGTCAAATTTTGAAAGAGTTATTAACCTGGTCTAGCCTCTAAAGAACTCCCAAGTTCTGAGATGGTTTCACTTTTAATAGCAACATCAGCAAAGATAGTCATTTTCGGGCCAATCCCAATTTAGGCTTGCGTCAAATTTTAGAAGAGTAATTAAGCTGGTCTAGCCTCTGAAGAACTCCCAAGTTCTGAGATGGTTTCACTTTTAATAGCAACACCAGCAAAGATAGTCATTTTCGGGCCAATCCCAATTTAGGCTTGCGTCAAATTTTGAAAGAGTTATTAACCTGGTCTAGCCTCTAAAGAACTCCCAAGTTCTGAGATGGTTTCACTTTTAATAGCAACACCAGCAAAGATAGTCATTTTCGGGCCAATCCCAATTTAGGCTTGCGTCAAATTTTGAAAGAGTTATTAACCTGGTCTAGCCTCTAAAGAACTCCCAAGTTCTGAGATGGTTTCACTTTTAATAGCAACACCAGCAAAGATAGTCATTTTCGGGCCAATCCCAATTTAGGCTTGCGTCAAATTTTGAAAGAGTTATTAACCTGGTCTAGCCTCTAAAGAACTCCCAGGTTCTGAGATGGTTCACTTTTAATAGCAACACCAGCAAAGATAGTCATTTTCGGGCCAATCCCAATTTAGGCTTGCGTCAAATTTTGAAAGAGTTATTAACCTGGTCTAGCCTCTAAAGAACTCCCAAGTTCTGAGATGGTTTCACTTTTAATAGCAACACCAGCAAAGATAGTCATTTTCGGGCCAATCCCAATTTAGGCTTGCGTCAAATTTTGAAAGAGTTATTAACCTGGTCTAGCCTCTAAGAACTCCCAAGTTCTGAGATGGTTTCACTTTTAATAGCAACACCAGCAAAGATAGTCATTTTCGGGCCAATCCCAATTTAGGCTTGCGTCAAATTTTGAAAGAGTTATTAACCTGGTCTAGCCTCTAAAGAACTCCCAAGTTCTGAGATGGTTTCCACTTTTAATAGCAACACCAGCAAAGATAGTCATTTTCGGGCCAATCCCAATTTAGGCTTGCGTCAAATTTTGAAAGAGTTATTAACCTGGTCTAGCCTCTAAAGAACTCCCAAGTTCTGAGATGGTTTCACTTTTAATAGCAACACCAGCAAAGATAGTCATTTTCGGGCCAATCCCAATTTAGGCTTGCGTCAAATTTTGAAAGAGTTATTAACCTGGTCTAGCCTCTGAAGAACTCCCAAGTTCTGAGATGGTTTCACTTTTAATAGCAACACCAGCAAAGATAGTCATTTTCCGGCCAATCCCAATTTAGGCTTGCGTCAAATTTTGAAAGAGTTATTAACCTGGTCTAGCCTCTAAAGAACTCCCAAGTTCTGAGATGGTTTCACTTTTAATAGCAACACCAGCAAAGATAGTCATTTTCGGGCCAATCCCAATTTAGGCTTGCGTCAAATTTTGAAAGAGTTATTAACCTGGTCTAGCCTCTAAAGAACTCCCAGGTTCTGAGATGGTTTCACTTTTAATAGCAACACCAGCAAAGATAGTCATTTTCGGGCCAATCCCAATTTAGGCTTGCGTCAAATTTTGAAAGAGTTATTAACCTGGTCTAGCCTCTAAAGAACTCCCAAGTTCAGAGATGGTTTCACTTTTAATAGCAACACCAGCAAAGATAGTCATTTTCGGGCCAATCCCAATTTAGGCTTGCGTCAAATTTTAGAAGAGTAATTAAGCTGGTCTAGCCTCTGAAGAACTCCCAAGTTCTGAGATGGTTTCACTTTTAATAGCAACACCAGCAAAGATAGTCATTTTCGGGCCAATCCCAATTTAGGCTTGCGTCAAATTTTGAAAGAGTTATTAACCTGGTCTAGCCTCTAAAGAACTCCCAAGTTCTGAGATGGTTTCACTTTTAATAGCAACACCAGCAAAGATAGTCATTTTCGGGCCAATCCCAATTTAGGCTTGCGTCAAATTTTGAAAGAGTTATTAACCTGGTCTAGCCTCTGAAGAACTCCCAAGTTCTGAGATGGTTTCACTTTTAATAGCAACACCAGCAAAGATAGTCATTTTCGGGCCAATCCCAATTTAGGCTTGCGTCAAATTTTGAAAGAGTTATTAACCTGGTCTAGCCTCTAAGAACTCCCAAGTTCTGAGATGGTTTCACTTTTAATAGCAACACCAGCAAAGATAGTCATTTTCGGGCCAATCCCAATTTAGGCTTGCGTCAAATTTTGAAAGAGTTATTAACCTGGTCTAGCCTCTAAAGAACTCCCAAGTTCTGAGATGGTTTCACTTTTAATAGCAACACCAGCAAAGATAGTCATTTTCGGGCCAATCCCAATTTAGGCTTGCGTCAAATTTTGAAAGAGTTATTAACCTGGTCTAGCCTCTAAAGAACTCCCAAGTTCTGAGATGGTTTCACTTTTAATAGCAACACCAGCAAAGATAGTCATTTTCGGGCCAATCCCAATTTAGGCTTGCGTCAAATTTTAGAAGAGTATTAACTGGTCTAGCCTCTGAAGAACTCCCAAGTTCTGAGATGGTTTCACTTTTAATAGCAACACCAGCAAAGATAGTCATTTTCGGGCCAATCCCAATTTAGGCTTGCGTCAAATTTTAGAAGAGTTATTAAGCTGGTCTAGCCTCTAAAGAACTCCCAGGTTCTGAGATGGTTTCACTTTTAATAGCAACACCAGCAAAGATAGTCATTTTCGGGCCAATCCCAATTTAGGCTTGCGTCAAATTTTGAAAGAGTTATTAACCTGGTCTAGCCTCTAAAGAACTCCCAGGTTCTGAGATGGTTTCACTTTTAATAGCAACACCAGCAAAGATAGTCATTTTCGGGCCAATCCCAATTTAGGCTTGCGTCAAATTTTGAAAGAGTTATTAACCTGGTCTAGCCTCTAAAGAACTCCCAAGTTCAGAGATGGTTTCACTTTTAATAGCAACACCAGCAAAGATAGTCATTTTCCGGGCCAATCCCAATTTAGGCTTGCGTCAAATTTTGAAAGAGTTATTAACCTGGTCTAGCCTCTGAAGAACTCCCAAGTTCTGAGATGGTTTCACTTTTAATAGCAACACCAGCAAAGATAGTCATTTTCGGGCCAATCCCAATTTAGGCTTGCGTCAAATTTTGAAAGAGTTATTAACCTGGTCTAGCCTCTGAAGAACTCCCAAGTTCTGAGATGGTTTCACTTTTAATAGCAACACCAGCAAAGATAGTCATTTTCGGGCCAATCCCAATTTAGGCTTGCGTCAAATTTTGAAAGAGTTATTAACCTGGTCTAGCCTCTGAAGAACTCCCAAGTTCTGAGATGGTTTCACTTTTAATAGCAACACCAGCAAAGATAGTCATTTTCGGGCCAATCCCAATTTAGGCTTGCGTCAAATTTTGAAAGAGTTATTAACCTGGTCTAGCCTCTAAAGAACTCCCAAGTTCTGAGATGGTTTCACTTTTAATAGCAACACCAGCAAAGATAGTCATTTTCGGGCCAATCCCAATTTAGGCTTGCGTCAAATTTTGAAAGAGTTATTAACCTGGTCTAGCCTCTAAAGAACTCCCAAGTTCAGAGATGGTTTCACTTTTAATAGCAACACCAGCAAAGATAGTCATTTTCCGGCCAATCCCAATTTAGGCTTGCGTCAAATTTTGAAAGAGTTATTAACCTGGTCTAGCCTCTAAAGAACTCCCAGGTTCTGAGATGGTTCCACTTTTAATAGCAACACCAGCAAAGTCATTTTCGGGCCAATCCCAATTTAGGCTAGCGTCAAATTTTAGAAGAGTAATTAAGCTGGTCTAGCCTCTGAAGAACTCCCAAGTTCTGAGATGGTTTCACTTTTAATAGTAACACCAGCAAAGATAGTCATTTTCGGGCCAATCCCAATTTAGGCTAGCGTCAAATTTAGAAGAGTAATTAAGCTGTTCTAGCCTCTAAAGAACTCCCAGGTTCTGAGATGGTTCCACTTTTAATAGCAACACCAGCAAAGATAGTCATTTTCGGGCCAATCCCAATTTAGGCTTGCGTCAAATTTTGAAAGAGTTATTAACCTGGTCTAGCCTCTAAAGAACTCCCAGGTTCTGAGATGGTTCCACTTTTAATAGTAACACCAGCAAAGATAGCCATTTTCGGGCCAATCCCAATTTAGGCTTGCGTCAAATTTTGAAAGAGTTATTAACCTGGTCTATCCTCTAAAGAACTCCCAAGTTCAGAGATGGTTTCACTTTTAATAGCAACACCAGCAAAGATAGTCATTTTCCGGCCAATCCCAATTTAGGCTTGCGTCAAATTTTGAAAGAGTTATTAACCTGGTCTAGCCTCTGAAGAACTCCCAAGTTCTGAGATGGTTTCACTTTTAATAGCAACATCAGCAAAGATAGTCATTTTCGGGCCAATCCCAATTTAGGCTTGCGTCAAATTTTAGAAGAGTAATTAAGCTGGTCTAGCCTCTGAAGAACTCCCAAGTTCTGAGATGGTTTCACTTTTAATAGCAACACCAGCAAAGATAGTCATTTTCCGGCCAATCCCAATTAAGGCTTGCGTCAAATTTTGAAAGAGTTATTAACCTGGTCTAGCCTCTAAAGAACTCCCAGGTTCTGAGATGGTTCCACTTTTAATAGCAACACCAGCAAAGTCATTTTCGGGCCAATCCCAATTTAGGCTTGCGTCAAATTTTGAAAGAGTTATTAACCTGGTCTAGCCTCTAAAGAACTCCCAGGTTCTGAGATGGTTCCACTTTTAATAGCAACACCAGCAAAGATAGTAATTTCGGGCCAATCCCAATTTAGGCTTGCGTCAAATTTTGAAAGGTTATTAACCTGGTCTAGCTGCATTCCGTAGGTCGGAAAAATAAAAAAATATGTTTATTTTTTTTTTATTTTTCTTAATTTAGCGACGAATATCAAATCACTAGTCTAGTCGAAGCATGTATAGCATTTCCACTGGTAAACTTTCCAATGTTTTCCTCACCTATGTTCTGGCTAA
>JBDPZO010000074.1:0-40763 GCA_039877585.1 Heterodera filipjevi
AAGCACGTAATAAAATACCTTAACCAAATTGAAAATTTTTATATTTTGTCATTTTTCTCTTTAACAAATGTTTTACAAATCTGAGAAAATCATTTTTAAAATGCCGTAAAATTCGCGGAAAACAATTCCCGCGGTCGTGGTTGTGAAAACGCCAAGAATCGCGGACGCCGGTCTATGTCAGTTCGGCGCTCACGATTCGGCGCTCACGATTCGGCGCTCGCGATTCGGCGCTATTACAATTCGGCGCCATTACAATTCGGCGCCACACGATTCGGCGCCAAGCCAAAAATAGGAAAACTCGACAAAAAATCTTTGAAAACCCTACCCCCTAGTTTTTTTTGAAACCCCTACCCCCTAATTTTTAACGCTAGTTTTAAAAATTTCTATTTCTTTTTTCATAAAAAAACTAGGGGGTAGGGTTTTCAAAAAAACTAGGGGTAGGGTTTCAAAAAAACTAGGGGGTAGGGTTTTCAAAAAAACTAGGGGGTAGGGTTTTCAAAAAAACTAGGGGGTAGGGTTTTCATTTGTCGAGTTTTCCTATTTTTGGCTTGGCGCCGAATCGTGTGGCGCCGAATTGTAATGGCGCCGAATTGTAATGGCGCCGAATCGCGAGCGCCGAATTGTGAGCGCCGAATCGTGAGCGCCGAACTGACTGCGTCCGGCGGACGCGGCTCGGTACGGGTCAACTCCGTCCCGCCAACTCCGTCCCGCCAACTCCGTCCCAGCCAACTCCGTCCCGAGCCAACTCCGTCCCGGGTCAACTCCGTCCCAGCCAACTCCGTCCCGCCAACTCCGTCCCAATACAAAAAGGGCCAACTCCGTCCCAAAAATTTTATAGGTCCAAAAAGACTAAAAACTCATAAAAAAAATTTTCTACCATTACTGATTTTTTCTGATTCTTGATATTACGGAGATGTCTGTATTTAATTATGTAATATATACAATCATTCAGTGTGTTTGATTTTTTTCGTTTCGTTGAATTATAACGGAAACTTTATGGAAGAAAAAACACGAAGGCTGATCAAAAAAGATAATTACATACTAAATCAGATCACCCCCTCCTAGATTTGTGTAAACTCGAAAACGATTTGAAATTGGCGGTGTAAATTTGGGAAATTCATAGGGAGTTGAAAGATTTTTTAGAGGAAAACGAATAAGACGGACAGAAAGAGTATAATCAGGGATGTAATCTGTCAAGTTTGATTTCAAAGGATATAAGGGGGAGAATTTGGGAATTCAAAGAACACCCCAAAAATTTCATTTGCATTAAAAAATCGTTATTTTATTAAAAACTATACTTTTTTTCACCAAGCGGCGGGCACGGGGCGGGGGGTGTGGAGGCAGTACCGATAGGCGCCACCGGGAAAATTTTGACAATTAAGGTCTGGTCTGCAAATGGATTTTGGCTTAAAAATGAACATTTTTTACTAAAGGACTCTCCTTTGAAATAAAGGGCATATCCCATCCCTGGTATAAAGCATATCCTCCCCAATTCCAATAGAAGTACTCAAGGTAACCAACAAACTATCGTATAGATGATGATTTATTTTGTTAAATTAACACTCCTGTTATTTAAAAAAAAATTAAATTTTATGAATTTTTAGTCTTTTTGGACCTATAAAATTTTTGGGACGGAGTTGGCCCTTTTGGTAATGGGACGGAGTTGGCGGGACGGAGTTGACCCGGGACGGAGTTGGCTCGGGACGGAGTTAGCGGGACGGAGTTGGCGGGACGGAGTTGACCTGTTTCGGACGCGGCTGCCCCATCCCATTTTTTTAAATTTTCGATGCTGCTGGCCAAAATCGAATTCACTAGTTTAAAAAAAGAATTCTAAAAAATTAAAAAGTAAAATATAAAGAAAGCTAAATAAAAAAAAACTGGAACGCTTCAAGAATTTGTGTGTCATCCTTGCGCCATTATTATTCTCTTTCGTCCCATTTTGGCATGTGTCCATTTAGAATGAACGCTCGGCGAAGCGAGCAATGTTATTTAAAAAATAGAAAATATTTTTAATAATTTTAGGACGGGTTTAACAAAAGGAAAATAAGTACAGAAACACATTCACTATTTTTATTCCTTTTTTTCTCTGTCTATGCACTTTTTTTTCTTGTCTATAATCTCTGCTTTATCTTTTCCTATTCTATTTTTTTCTCATTTCTCACTCAACAAATAATTTTTTCCCTATTGCTCAGAATGTAAAGAAAATAAATATGGAAAAGATTTTAGACAGCGCCTTCTTCCAGCAGGGAGAGACCATTCTGTTTAAGCAATTTTGGCTCTTATATGGTTTATGGCCCCACAAAAATTTAGGTTTTTGGGTCGCTGATCAGCAAATCGACATCCAGTTTGACCCGAATCCCGAAAAAGAACTCGAACAAAAATTTACAATTCCCATATTTTCAAAATGTGATACACATTCGTCATTCAGACTTTCTGTGGCGAAAACATTTTGGCGATTGTAATGCTACAGTGGGGAGCAAAAGTTTATGCGTTTTTTTTTTTCTTTTTGTAATCATTGTTTTGTATTTTGTAGCCTTTTTATGGGCTTTTAAATGCTAATGTACGTACATAAGTCCATTTGGCCATGTCCAAAAAAGTTTTTCCAATTTGGCCGTACCCAGCCAATTTTTGTGGTGGTGTAAAAGTTAATGCGCCAAAAATTTGTCTCACTCAAATCAATATTTGGTGGGCTGAGAAAATATCAGTAAATTCTAGGGTAGCACGGGACCGGGACTAAGTTCAACTTTATGCATTCAGTTCAAAATGTCACTTTACCATAGGGTCTTTATCTTTGCAAATAGCAAATTTTGTCGATTTTTATCTAAACAAAATTAACACTGACTCGATTATATCTCTCCTTCATAGAATTCTGAAAAGTCGAAAATGGATGGAACGTAAATTAGTGAAGAAAACTCCTATGGGATTGAAAAAAAGTTTTGAGAGAACGTATATGCACACCAGAAACAGCACAAAATTCTTTACATAATTGCTTTTTTATGATGATATGTCTTGTCTACCTTTTGTCCCCATGGAATAACATAGAGTGCCAAATTAGGTTACCCCAAAAATGGCTGATCCTACAGAATTTCAATGGGAATATAAGAAATTGATTTTTTTGTGATAACGGATTTTGAATCATCCCAAAGATACGTTGATTGGTGAGATAAGTCACAGAGCCACACTATCCCAAAAGCAAAATGCAGAGACGTACATATTCGTTTTTCCCAAAAAAGACTTTTCCAACCCCCTAGGGTGGGTTTTTTCCCCGCATTTACCCCGAATTCAAACCATTTTCGGCTTTTCAGAACTGTAAAGAAAATTGAATTGCAAAAATAAATAAATCTTATCTTAGAAAAACAAAAATGCATTAACTTTTGCTCCCCATTGTATGTTTTTAACTTTTAGTCTCGAGTAGGGTTGCAACCCCGCCCCAGCCCCGATAATTTAGGCCCACCCCGACCTCGACGCTCAGCACCCGACAAAATCGGACCCCACACTCCACCCGAGTCGGGGTCGAATCGGGTCACTGGTGCTAGTTGCAAATCACGCACTTTTGAAACCCATAGGGGGGACCCTTTTGTTTTTTACAATTTTTTTTTTTAAATTTTAAAGTTGGTCCAAATTAGAGTTGAGCGGGACCGGGGCTTTTGGCAAAAATCGGGACCGGGACTTTCCGGGCCAGGAAAACCCGGGACCGGGACCGGGGACCTCGATTTTCAACCGGGACCGGGACCGGGACCGGGACTAAACCGGGACTTTCTTGAAGCAAAAATTTTTCTTGAAAAAATGCAAAAATTTTCTTATGAATTTTCATTTCAATTCACATTTCATCTTCAATCACTTTTCAATTATCAAAATAAATGGATAAAGTAATTCATTAAGTCTAAATGAACCCTTATCCTCCTAGTTTACCCAGGGTTCCGATATGAAAAATTTCAAAGTCAGAAATTCAGCCCCAAAAATCAGAACATTTTTGAAAAATGATGCGCCGCAACTGTAAATTATCGAAGTAAATGTATATTAAATATTAAAGTTTTTTTAGCTGTTTAGTTTTGAAAAGGCATTAAATTTTAATTTTGAAAAAGGAAAGGTCGGCGGTGCCGATAGGCGCCGCCGGGAAATTTTTTGGTATTTTACTATTATTTGTTATCAGATTTTGCCACCAAAAAGCTAAATTTTGAAAATTTTTGAGATAAATTTGAGAAACCTACGAGGCGCGGTGGTGCCGAAAGGCGCCACCGGGGAGAAATTTTGAAAATTTGTGTCCCATTTGTTAACAGATTTTGAGCGAAACTTTCAATTTTTAGAGATTTTATTCGAGTTAAGCTAAAAGGGATCCGGCATGGTAAATTTTTTCGAAAATAAATGAAATTTAACAGAAAATTGTTAAAAAATTGATAATTTATGAATTATAACAGGTTGGAGCACTCACTTTCTTTTCATAATTTTTGAATTTGACCGAACTGATATTGGACAAACAATTTAAAAAAAATAAAATTTACTGCATGAGAGGGATTTGAACCCAAGCAAATGGTTTGGAAAAGCAATACCTCTACCACCACACCTAATTGTCATTGTATGGATTATTAATAAAAATATATTTATAACGAATTTTTTCTCCATAATTTTCCTTTTCTACATTTATTCTCAACAATTTCTTACTCAGACTCCCATTCTTACCAGTGCATATTTAGTCCCGGTTAGTCCCGGTCCCGCCGGGACCCAATTTTCGGGACCGGGACTTGACTTTTTTCGAAAACCGGGACCGGGGACCGGGGCCCGGGACCTAAAAAACCGGGATTTCCCGGCCCGATCCCGGTCCCGGTCCCGCTCAACCCTAGTCCAAATAATTATTATATTCCTGATCGTCAACCTCAAAAATTATGAACACATTTTTTAAGGAGTTAAAAACTAAAAAAAAAAAAAATTTGTAAAAAAAAACAAAGGGTCCCCCCTATGGTTTTCAAAATTCAAAAGTGCGTGATTTGCAACTAGCGCCGGTCACTTTAGTCGGGCCATTTTAGTCGGAGGGTCATTTTAGTCGGGCCGTTTTAATCGGAGAACCTTTTCTTTTTTTTTGAAAACCACACCCCCTAGTTTTTTAAAAACCAAACCTCCTACTTTTTTGAAAACCGAACCCCTTGTTTTTTGAAAAAGAAATGAACTAAGATTAGTTTTTCAAGGGGTTGGTTGAACTAGAGGGTTGGTTGTTTTCAAAAAATTTGGGTTGTGTTTTAAAAAAATTAGGAACGGTTTTCAAAAAAAAACTAGAGGCATGGTTTTACCAAATTAGAGTTGGGCTTTCAAAAAATTCAAAACTAGGGGTGGGGTAAGTTTTCAGGCGGTGTGGAAATGGAAGTCCGGACATACCATACCGTCAATTCCGGTGTACTTAAAACATTTTGGATTCATAGAAAAAAATAATAGTATCTCAACGACTAAAGTGAAAAAAAAATTAATACAGTAAAACACAAATGAAGAGCTTTTATTATCCAAAAGTAAGGGCAGGAAATTGGTGAATGACTTAGGGAAAAAGAGTCACTTTTTTCATTTGGACTCGGTTTTTAGTTAGGTCGAAATGATTTTGTCGACACCGAAAATCCTCCCACAACCTATTTAGCCCAATGATTTTATGTAAATAATTTATTTCTTCAACGAAAAAATAGCAAGTGAATAAAGGTTTAAAGAAATAAAAATAAAATTTGAAGAATAAGTCAAAAATGTCGTAAGTTTAGTCTTT
This sequence comes from Heterodera filipjevi, assembly GCA_039877585.1. Lineage (NCBI taxonomy): Eukaryota > Metazoa > Nematoda > Chromadorea > Rhabditida > Heteroderidae > Heterodera > Heterodera filipjevi. The sequence goes on from JBDPZO010000074.1 coordinate 5,741, forward strand.
CACTAAAATAAGTAATTGTCCCCCCAATTTGTCCCTTCCTCCGGTGATCACTGCTGTCCGTCCCCAGACCCGTTTTTTTGTTGTGGCGCGAACGCGAAGTGCGAGATCACCCCATACCATTAGCAGCAGAGAATTTTTGAAGATGAATGGTCGCTGCGGGTGTTTGGGTATGATGACATTGGCATGGTACGTGAGAAGGAGGACGACGATGACGGCGCATTTTGCGAACAATCCGAAGGACCAAACAAACGGTTGACCACGGGAATTTTTTTCTGTATTACAAATAGAGCATTTAAAATTGCAAAGGGGGTTACACAAAATAGTTGACATAAACGACTGGCAACAATCATCAGCGATATTTCCAGTTGCTTAACAAAGGGAGGGAAGGGAGATTATTTTTATTTAATAATATAATATTATTATTTGTTTAAAACTCAGTTTTACAAAATATAATTAATCAGTTAAGAAATTATAATTCTTTCCATTTTCTTCTCCAATTCATTTTTATTATTCTCATATTCCTTTTTTTAATCTCATGTGCTGTGCTTTCATAAGTCTCCTTCAAAGCCGGCCCGCCCCCAAGTTTTTCCCTCAAAAGCTCCCCCAGCTCGATCATATATTCACAGTTATATGTCCACGTCATTCCATTTGCTCGCGGAAACGAAAGTGAAAATGAAATACAAGAAGAATTGATTTGAATGATTTGTTTGTTTTTTTTACCTCAATTAACTCAATGCACAAAAAATATTACCTTCAATTTATTTATATCAGCGCATACTTTTCTTTCTTCCGGTTGCTTGTTAAAAACTTTAATAAATTTCAAGAAATAGATTTTGCCGTAATTTGTACAAGTCGAATCGGGGCACATAAAGTACACATCGAAAACTGGGCAAAATAAAAACCGGGCACATACGATTGGGGAAAATGAACCGGAGTGTGTTTTCCACTGCATATCGAAACGGAACATATCAAGACGGGACATATCGAAACGGGGTATATCGAAACGGGATGCCCCTCTTTTACGGTTTATGTTTGATAACATTTTTATTACTAAAAACATCTCGATTTTTTGATTTTTGGATATTAATAAATTTTCCCAGTAATTTAAATAAAAAAAACAAAAGCTATGTCGAATGGTGAGATAGCTAAAAAGGATTATTAATAAAGTATTTTTCCTCTCATGTTTTTTTTCTCAAATTCCTCTTCTTTTGTCTTCGGACACAATTCTTAACAGTGCTTATTAAATTGAATATTTGTACTATTATGGACCACTTACTTGTTCAATGCTTGTCTAATTACAATTTTAAAATCCGGCCCAATACCTGTCCATTTCCGGCAAAAATTCGAATTCAGGGTCAATTCTCAGTTATCCAGATTACCGTACCTGTTATTTTTTACCAGTTTAATGTCCACTTCCTTTCAGGTTAAAAAAACTTCTTTCCTTTAACATTTCTTTCACAATTAAAGCACTCTCAAAATTTCGTCAAAGCCTTCCACGTTCCTAAATTTGAAAAAATATGGTTTGTTGTTTATTTTGTTATTTCAATAAACTAACTGTCCCGCGTAATATTTCCACAGCCGCTTATTTTTGTTTTTTGCATAGTTAGAAACATCGCACAGCTGGTGGACTAATTGATAAAGCTAAATTACAAAACATAATAATAAATTATTGTTGATTTCTTTCTTATGTTTACTTCTTGGACTTTTGGTTATTTAAAGACACTCAATCACCACCCTTCCATTGCTACTATTTTTTATTGTCTTCACTATTTGTTGAACCAAAACCAACCTGGTTATAGTCATATCCAGTGTGTGCAACGTAAAGTGTGGCGTAATTATGTCGCCCCTAAAAACATTGCACAATAATTACAATCTTTCATTTCCTTTTTGAATATTAACTTTTCCAACTTAATTGTAAAATTCGCTTTTTTTCTTTATGTCAGATTACGGGTTTTCAGATTAGTCCCAAAAAATTTTTCGGCTCCTTAGATTATATATTCTTTTGGACCATTTCCAATAAATTATTTTTTATGCATTAATCGTTACCAATTTATGAGTTGCTGCCATTATGCAAGCAGCCACAATTTGGTCAATTTGGGCTTGGCATAGATCCAACGAAAATTTTGAAATGTCGAGGTAATATTTCGCCAGCAGCAGGGTTTGCCTATCCTCATGTCCATTCGGGTGTGCTTTCTAAAATAAAGAAAAATGAGTTTGTTTTCCCACTTATTTCAAATTTCCCCATCGTATTTTATTTTAAATAGATTTTGCCGTAATTTGTACAAGTCGAATCGGGGCACATAAAGTACACATCGAAAAACTGGGCAAAATCAAAACCGGGCACATACGATTGGGGAAAATGAACCGGAGTGTGTTTTCCACTGCATATCGAAACGGAACATATCAAGACGGGACATATCGAAACGGGGTATATCGAAACGGGATGCCCCTCTTTTACGGTTTATGTTTGATAACATTTTTATTACTAAAAACATCTCGATTTTTTGATTTTTGGATATTAATAAATTTTCCCAGTAATTTAAATAAAAAAAACAAAAGCTATGTCGAATGGTGAGATAGCTAAAAAGGATTATTAATAAAGTATTTTTCCTCTCATGTTTTTTTCTCAAATTCCTCTTCTTTTGTCTTCGGACACAATTCTTAACAGTGCTTATTAAATTGAATATTTGTACTATTATGGACCACTTACTTGTTCAATGCTTGTCTAATTACAATTTTAAAATTCCGGCCCAATACCTGTCCATTCCGGCAAAAATTCGAATTCAGGGTCAATTCTCAGTTATCCAGATTACCGTACCTGTTATTTTTTACCAGTTAATGTCCACTTCCTTTCAGGTTAAAAAAACTTCTTTCCTTTAACATTTCTTTCACAATTAAAGCACTTTCAAAATTTCGTCAAAGCCTTCCACGTTCCTAAATTTGAAAAAATATGGTTTGTTGTTTATTTTGTTATTTCAATAAACTAACTGTCCCGCGTAATATTCCACAGCCGCTTATTTTTGTTTTTTGCATAGTTAGAAAACATCGCACAGCTGGTGGACTAATTGATAAAGCTAAATTACAAAACATAATAATAAATTATTGTTGATTTCTTTCTTATGTTTACTTCTTGGACTTTTGGTTATTTAAAGACACTCAATCACCACCCTTCCATTGCTACTATTTTTTATTGTCTTCACTATTTGTTGAACCAAAACCAACCTGGTTATAGTCATATCCAGTGTGTGCAACGTAAAGTGTGGCGTAATTATGTCGCCCCTAAAAACATTGCACAATAATTACAATCTTTCATTTCCTTTTTGAATATTAACTTTTCCAACTTAATTGTAAAATTCGCTTTTTTTCTTTATGTCAGATTACGGGTTTTCAGATTAGTCCCAAAAAATTTTTCGGCTCCTTAGATTATATATTCTTTTGGACCATTTCCAATAAATTATTTTTTATGCATTAATCGTTACCAATTTATGAGTTGCTGCCATTATGCAAGCAGCCACAATTTGGTCAATTTGGGCTTGGCATAGATCCAACGAAAATTTTGAAATGTCGAGGTAATATTTCGCCAGCAGCAGGGTTTGCCTATCCTCATGTCCATTCGGGTGTGCTTTCTAAAATAAAGAAAAATGAGTTTGTTTTCCCACTTATTTCAAATTTCCCCATCGTATTTTATTTTAAATAGATTTTGCCGTAATTTGTACAAGTCGAATCGGGGCACATAAAGTACACATCGAAAACTGGGCAAAATCAAAACCGGGCACATACGATTGGGGAAAATGAACCGGAGTGTGTTTTCCACTGCATATCGAAACGGAACATATCAAGACGGGACATATCGAAACGGGGTATATCGAAACGGGATGCCCCTCTTTTACGGTTTATGTTTGATAACATTTTTATTACTAAAAACATCTCGATTTTTTGATTTTTGGATATTAATAAATTTTCCCAGTAATTTAAATAAAAAAAACAAAAGCTATGTCGAATGGTGAGATAGCTAAAAAGGATTATTAATAAAGTATTTTTCCTCTCATGTTTTTTTCTCAAATTCCTCTTCTTTTGTCTTCGGACACAATTCTTAACAGTGCTTATTAAATTGAATATTTGTACTATTATGGACCACTTACTTGTTCAATGCTTGTCTAATTACAATTTTAAAATCCGGCCCAATACCTGTCCATTTCCGGCAAAAATTCGAATTCAGGGTCAATTCTCAGTTATCCAGATTACCGTACCTGTTATTTTTTACCAGTTTAATGTCCACTTCCTTTCAGGTTAAAAAAACTTCTTTCCTTTAACATTTCTTTCACAATTAAAGCACTCTCAAAATTTCGTCAAAGCCTTCCACGTTCCTAAATTTGAAAAAATATGGTTTGTTGTTTATTTTGTTATTTCAATAAACTAACTGTCCCGCGTAATATTTCCACAGCCGCTTATTTTTGTTTTTTTGCATAGTTAGAAACATCGCACAGCTGGTGGACTAATTGATAAAGCTAAATTACAAAACATAATAATAAATTATTGTTGATTTCTTTCTTATGTTTACTTCTTGGACTTTTGGTTATTTAAAGACACTCAATCACCACCCTTCCATTGCTACTATTTTTTATTGTCTTCACTATTTGTTGAACCAAAACCAACCTGGTTATAGTCATATCCAGTGTGTGCAACGTAAAGTGTGGCGTAATTATGTCGCCCCTAAAAACATTGCACAATAATTACAATCTTTCATTTCCTTTTTGAATATTAACTTTTCCAACTTAATTGTAAAATTCGCTTTTTTTCTTTATGTCAGATTACGGGTTTTCAGATTAGTCCCAAAAAATTTTTCGGCTCCTTAGATTATATATTCTTTTGGACCATTTCCAATAAATTATTTTTTATGCATTAATCGTTACCAATTTCTGAGTTGCTGCCATTATGCAAGCAGCCACAATTTGGTCAATTTGGGCTTGGCATAGATCCAACGAAAATTTTGAAATGTCGAGGTAATATTTCGCCAGCAGCAGGGTTTGCCTATCCTCATGTCCATTCGGGTGTGCTTTCTAAAATAAAGATAAATGAGTTTGTTTTGTCACTTATTTCAAATTTCCCCATCGTATTTTATTTTAAATAGATTTTGCCGTAATTTGTACAAGTCGAATCGGGGCACATAAAGTACACATCGAAAACTGGGCAAAATCAAAACCGGGCACATACGATTGGGGAAAATGAACCGGAGTGTGTTTTCCACTGCATATCGAAACGGAACATATCAAGACGGGACATATCGAAACGGGGTATATCGAAACGGGATGCCCCTCTTTTACGGTTTATGTTTGATAACATTTTTATTACTAAAAACATCTCGATTTTTTGATTTTTGGATATTAATAAATTTTCCCAGTAATTTAAATAAAAAAAACAAAAGCTATGTCGAATGGTGAGATAGCTAAAAAGGATTATTAATAAAGTATTTTTCCTCTCATGTTTTTTTCTCAAATTCCTCTTCTTTTGTCTTCGGACACAATTCTTAACAGTGCTTATTAAATTGAATATTTGTACTATTATGGACCACTTACTTGTTCAATGCTTGTCTAATTACAATTTTAAAATCCGGCCCAATACCTGTCCATTTCCGGCAAAAATTCGAATTCAGGGTCAATTCTCAGTTATTCAGATTACCGTACCTGTTATTTTTTACCAGTTTAATGTCCACTTCCTTTCAGGTTAAAAAAACTTCTTTCCTTTAACATTTCTTTCACAATTAAAGCACTCTCAAAATTTCGTCAAAGCCTTCCACGTTCCTAAATTTGAAAAAATATGGTTTGTTGTTTATTTTGTTATTTCAATAAACTAACTGTCCCGCGTAATATTTCCACAGCCGCTTATTTTTGTTTTTTGCATAGTTAGAAACATCGCACAGCTGGTGGACTAATTGATAAAGCTAAATTACAAAACATAATAATAAATTATTGTTGATTTCTTTCTTATGTTTACTTCTTGGACTTTTGGTTATTTAAAGACACTCAATCACCACCCTTCCATTGCTACTATTTTTATTGTCTTCACTATTTGTTGAACCAAAACCAACCTGGTTATAGTCATATCCAGTGTGTGCAACGTAAAGTGTGGCGTAATTATGTCGCCCCTAAAAACATTGCACAATAATTACAATCTTTCATTTCCTTTTTGAATATTAACTTTTCCAACTTAATTGTAAAATTCGCTTTTTTTCTTTATGTCAGATTACGGGTTTTCAGATTAGTCCCAAAAAATTTTTCGGCTCCTTAGATTATATATTCTTTTGGACCATTTCCAATAAATTATTTTTTATGCATTAATCGTTACCAATTTATGAGTTGCTGCCATTATGCAAGCAGCCACAATTTGGTCAATTTGGGCTTGGCATAGATCCAACGAAAATTTTGAAATGTCGAGGTAATATTTCGCCAGCAGCAGGGTTTGCCTATCCTCATGTCCATTCGGGTGTGCTTTCTAAAATAAAGAAAATGAGTTTGTTTTCCCACTTATTTCAAATTTCCCCATCGTATTTTATTTTAAATAGATTTTGCCGTAATTTGTACAAGTCGAATCGGGGCACATAAAGTACACATCGAAAACTGGGCAAAATCAAAACCGGGCACATACGATTGGGGAAAATGAACCGGAGTGTGTTTTCCACTGCATATCGAAACGGAACATATCAAGACGGGACATATCGAAACGGGGTATATCGAAACGGGATGCCCCTCTTTTACGGTTTATGTTTGATAACATTTTTATTACTAAAAACATCTCGATTTTTTGATTTTTGGATATTAATAAATTTTCCCAGTAATTTAAATAAAAAAACAAAAGCTATGTCGAATGGTGAGATAGCTAAAAAGGATTATTAATAAAGTATTTTTCCTCTCATGTTTTTTTTCTCAAATTCCTCTTCTTTTGTCTTCGGACACAATTCTTAACAGTGCTTATTAAATTGAATATTTGTACTATTATGGACCACTTACTTGTTCAATGCTTGTCTAATTACAATTTTAAAATCCGGCCCAATACCTGTCCATTTCCGGCAAAAATTCGAATTCAGGGTCAATTCTCAGTTATCCAGATTACCGTACCTGTTATTTTTTACCAGTTTAATGTCCACTTCCTTTCAGGTTAAAAAAACTTCTTTCCTTTAACATTTCTTTCACAATTAAAGCACTCTCAAAATTTCGTCAAAGCCTTCCACGTTCCTAAATTTGAAAAAATATGGTTTGTTGTTTATTTTGTTATTTCAATAAACTAACTGTCCCGCGTAATATTTCCACAGCCGCTTATTTTTGTTTTTTGCATAGTTAGAAACATCGCACAGCTGGTGGACTAATTGATAAAGCTAAATTACAAAACATAATAATAAATTATTGTTGATTTCTTTCTTATGTTTACTTCTTGGACTTTTGGTTATTTAAAGACACTCAATCACCACCCTTCCATTGCTACTATTTTTTATTGTCTTCACTATTTGTTGAAACCAAAACCAACCTGGTTATAGTCATATCCAGTGTGTGCAACGTAAAGTGTGGCGTAATTATGTCGCCCCTAAAAACATTGCACAATAATTACAATCTTTCATTTCCTTTTGAATATTAACTTTTCCAACTTAATTGTAAAATTCGCTTTTTTTCTTTATGTCAGATTACGGGTTTTCAGATTAGTCCCAAAAAATTTTTCGGCTCCTTAGATTATATATTCTTTTGGACCATTTCCAATAAATTATTTTTTATGCATTAATCGTTACCAATTTATGAGTTGCTGCCATTATGCAAGCAGCCACAATTTGGTCAATTTGGGCTTGGCATAGATCCAACGAAAATTTTGAAATGTCGAGGTAATATTTCGCCAGCAGCAGGGTTTGCCTATCCTCATGTCCATTCGGGTGTGCTTTCTAAAATAAAGAAAAATGAGTTTGTTTTCCCACTTATTTCAAATTTCCCCATCGTATTTTATTTTAAATAGATTTTGCCGTAATTTGTACAAGTCGAATCGGGGCACATAAAGTACACATCGAAAACTGGGCAAAATCAAAACCGGGCACATACGATTGGGGAAAATGAACCGGAGTGTGTTTCCACTGCATATCGAAACGGAACATATCAAGACGGGACATATCGAAAACGGGGTATATCGAAACGGGATGCCCCTCTTTTACGGTTTATGTTGATAACATTTTTATTACTAAAAACATCTCGATTTTTTGATTTTTTGGATATTAATAAATTTTCCCAGTAATTTAAATAAAAAAACAAAAGCTATGTCGAATGGTGAGATAGCTAAAAAGGATTATTAATAAAGTATTTTTCCTCTCATGTTTTTTTCTCAAATTCCTCTTCTTTTGTCTTCGGACACAATTCTTAACAGTGCTTATTAAATTGAATATTTGTACTATTATGGACCACTTACTTGTTCAATGCTTGTCTAATTACAATTTTAAATCCGGCCCAATACCTGTCCATTTCCGGCAAAAATTCGAATTCAGGGTCAATTCTCAGTTATCCAGATTACCGTACCTGTTATTTTTTACCAGTTTAATGTCCACTTCCTTTCAGGTTAAAAAACTTCTTTCCTTTAACATTTCTTTCACAATTAAAGCACTCTCAAAATTTCGTCAAAGCCTTCCACGTTCCTAAATTTGAAAAAATATGGTTTGTTGTTTATTTTGTTATTTCAATAAACTAACTGTCCCGCGTAATATTTCCACAGCCGCTTATTTTTGTTTTTTGCATAGTTAGAAACATCGCACAGCTGGTGGACTAATTGATAAAGCTAAATTACAAAACATAATAATAAATTATTGTTGATTTCTTTCTTATGTTTACTTCTTGGACTTTTGGTTATTTAAAGACACTCAATCACCACCCTTCCATTGCTACTATTTTTTATTGTCTTCACTATTTGTTGAACCAAAACCAACCTGGTTATAGTCATATCCAGTGTGTGCAACGTAAAGTGTGGCGTAATTATGTCGCCCCTAAAAACATTGCACATAATTACAATCTTTCATTTCCTTTTTGAATATTAACTTTTCCAACTTAATTGTAAAATTCGCTTTTTTCTTTAGGTCAGATTACGGGTTTTCAGATTAGTCCCAAAAAATTTTTCGGCTCCTTAGATTATATATTCTTTTGGACCATTTCCAATAATTATTTTTTATGCATTAATCGTTACCATTTCTGAGTTGCTGCCATTATGCAAGCAGCCACAATTTGGTCAATTTGGGCTTGGCATAGATCAACGAAAATTTTGAAATGTCGAGGTAATATTTCGCCAGCAGCAGGGTTTGCCTATCCTCATGTCCATTCGGGTGTGCTTTCTAAAATAAAGAAAATGAGTTTGTTTTGTCACTTATTTCAAATTTCCCCATCGTATTTTATTTTAAATAGATTTTGCCGCGTAATTTGTACAAGTCGAATCGGGGCACATAAAGTACACATCGAAAACTGGGCAAAATCAAAACCGGGCACATACGATTGGGGAAAATGAACCGGAGTGTGTTTTCCACTGCATATCGAAACGGAACATATCAAGACGGGACATATCGAAACGGGGTATATCGAAACGGGATGCCCCTCTTTTACGGTTTATGTTTGATAACATTTTTATTACTAAAAACATCTCGATTTTTTGATTTTTGGATATTAATAAATTTTCCCAGTAATTTAAATAAAAAAACAAAAGCTATGTCGAATGGTGAGATAGCTAAAAAGGATTATTAATAAAGTATTTTTCCTCTCATGTTTTTTTTTCTCAAATTCCTCTTCTTTTGTCTTCGGACACAATTCTTAACAGTGCTTATTAAATTGAATATTGTAACTATTATGGACCACTTACTTGTTCAATGCTTGTCTAATTACAATTTTAAAATCCGGCCCAATACCTGTCCATTTCCGGCAAAAATTCGAATTCAGGGTCAATTCTCAGTTATCCAGATTACCGTACCTGTTATTTTTTACCAGTTTAATGTCCACTTCCTTCAGGTTAAAAAAACTTCTTTCCTTTAACATTTCTTTCACAATTAAAGCACTCTCAAAATTTCGTCCAAAGCCTTCCACGTTCCTAAATTTGAAAAATATGGTTGTGTTTATTGTGTTATTTCAATAAACTAACTGTCCCGCGTAATATTTCCACAGCCGCTTATTTTGTTTTTTTGCATAGTTAGAAACATCGCACAGCTGGTGGACTAATGATAAAGCTAATTACAAAACATAATAATAAATTATTGTTGATTTCTTTCTTATGTTTACTTCTTGGACTTTTGGTTATTTAAAGACACTCAATCACCACCCTTCCATTGCTACTATTTTTTATTGTCTTCACTATTTGTTGAACCAAAACCAACCTGGTTATAGTCATATCCAGTGTGTGCAACGTAAAGTGTGGCGTAATTATGTCGCCCCTAAAAACATTGCACAATAATTACAATCTTTCATTTCCTTTTTGAATATTAACTTTTCCAACTTAATTGTAAAATTCGCTTTTTTTCTTTATGTCAGATTACGGGTTTTCAGATTAGTCCCAAAAAATTTTTCGGCTCCTTAGATTATATATTCTTTTGGACCATTTCCAATAAATTATTTTTTATGCATTAATCGTTACCAATTCTGAGTTGCTTGCCATTATGCAAGCAGCCACAATTTGGTCAATTTGGGCTTGGCATAGATCCAACGAAAATTTTGAAATGTCGAGGTAATATTTCGCCAGCAGCAGGGTTTGCCTATTCCTCATGTCCATTCGGGTGTGCTTTCTAAAATAAAGAAAAATGAGTTTGTTTTCCCACTTATTTCAAATTTCCCCATCGTATTTTATTTTAAATAGATTTTGCCGTAATTTGTACAAGTCGAATCGGGGCACATAAAGTACACATCGAAAACTGGGCAAAATCAAAACCGGGCACATACGATTGGGGAAAATGAACCGGAGTGTGTTTTCCACTGCATATCGAAACGGAACATATCAAGACGGGACATATCGAAACGGGGTATATCGAAACGGGATGCCCCTCTTTTACGGTTTATGTTTGATAACATTTTTATTACTAAAAACATCTCGATTTTTTGATTTTTGGATATTAATAAATTTTCCCAGTAATTTAAATAAAAAAACAAAAGCTATGTCGAATGGTGAGATAGCTAAAAGGATTATTAATAAAGTATTTTTCCTCTCATGTTTTTTTTCTCAAATTCCTCTTCTTTTGTCTTCGGACACAATTCTAACAGTGCTTATTAAATTGAATATTTGTACTATTATGGACCACTTACTTGTTCAATGCTTGTCTAATTACAATTTTAAAATCCGGCCCAATACCTGTCCATTTCCGGCAAAAATTCGAATTCAGGGTCAATTCTCAGTTATCCAGATTACCGTACCTGTTATTTTTTACCAGTTAATGTCCACTTCCTTTCAGGTTAAAAAACTTCTTTCCTTTAACATTTCTTTCACAATTAAAGCACTCTCAAAATTTCGTCAAAGCCTTCCACGTTCCTAAATTTGAAAAAAATATGGGTTTGTTGTTTATTTTGTTATTCAATAAACTAACTGTCCCGCGTAATATTTCCACAGCCGCTTATTTTTGTTTTTTGCATAGTTAGAAACATCGCACAGCTGGTGGACTAATTGATAAAGCTAAATTACAAACATAATAATAAATTATTGTTGATTTCTTTCTTATGTTTACTTCTTGGACTTTTGGTTATTTAAAGACACTCAATCACCACCCTTCCATTGCTACTATTTTTTATTGTCTTCACTATTGTTGAACCAAAACCAACCTGGTTATAGTCATATCCAGTGGTGTGCAACGTAAAGTGTGGCGTAATTATGTCGCCCCTAAAAACATTGCACAATAATTACAATCTTTCATTTCCTTTTTGAATATTAACTTTTCCAACTTAATTGTAAAATTCGCTTTTTTTCTTTATGTCAGATTACGGGTTTTTAGATTAGTCCCAAAAAATGTTTCGGCTCCTTAGATTATATATTCTTTTGGCCATTTCCAATAAATTATTTTTTATGCATTAATCGTTACCAATTCTGAGTGCTGCCATTATGCAAGCAGCCACAATTTGGTCAATTTGGGCTTGGCATAGATCCAACGAAAATTTTGAAATGTCGAGGTAATATTTCGCCAGCAGCGGGTTTGCCTACTCCTCATGTCCATTCGGGGTGCTTTCTAAAATAAAGAAAAATGAGTTTGTTTTCCCACTTATTTCAAATTTCCCCATCGTATTTTATTTAAATAGATTTTGCCGTAATTTGTACAAGTCGAATCGGGGCACATAAAGTACACATCGAAAACGGGGCAAAATCAAAACCCGGGCACATACGATTGGGGAAAATGAACCGGAGTGTGTTTTCCACTGCATATCGAAACGGAACATATCAAGACGGGACATATCGAAACGGGGTATATCGAAACGGGATGCCCCTCTTTTACGGTTTATGTTTGATAACATTTTTATTACTAAAAACATCTCGATTTTTTGATTTTTGGATATTAATAAATTTTCCCAGTAATTTAAATAAAAAAAACAAAAGCTATGTCGAATGGTGAGATAGCTAAAAAGGATTATTAATAAAGTATTTTTCCTCTCATGTTTTTTTTCTCAAATTCCTCTTCTTTTTGTCTTCGGACACAATTCTTAACAGTGCTTATTAATTGAATATTTGTACTATTATGGACCACTTACTTGTTCAATGCTTGTCTAATTACAATTTTAAAATCCGGCCCAATACCTGTCCATTTCCGGCAAAAATTCGAATTCAGGGTCAATTCTCAGTTATCCAGATTACCGTACCTGTTATTTTTTTACCAGTTTAATGTCCACTTCCTTTCAGGTTAAAAAAACTTCTTTCCTTTAACATTTCTTTCACAATTAAAGCACTCTCAAAATTTCGTCAAAGCCTTCCACGTTCCTAAATTTGAAAAAAATATGTTTTGTTTATTTTGTTATTTCAAAAAACTAACTCTCCCGTGTAATAATTCCACAGCCTCTTTTTTTGTTTTTTGCATAGTCAGAAACATCGCACAGCTGGTGGACTAATTGATAAAGCTAAATTACAAAACATAATAATAAATTGTTGTTGGTTTTCTTTCTTTTGTTTACTTCTTGGATTTTTGGTTATTTATAGACACTCAATCACCACCCTTCCATTGCTACTATTTTTTTATTGTCTTCACTATTTGTTGAACCAAAACCAACCTGGTTATAGTCATATCCAGTGTGTGCAACGTAAAGTGTGGCGTAATTATGTCGCCCCTAAAAATATTGCACAATAATTACAATCTTTCATTTCCTTTTTGAATATTAACTTTTCCAACTTAATTGTAAAATTCGCTTTTTTTCTTTATGTCAGATTACGGGTTTTTAGATTAGTCCCAAAAAATGTTTCGGCTCCTTAGATTATATATTCTTTTGGACCATTTCCAATAAATTATTTTTTATGCATTAATCGTTACCAATTTCTGAGTTGCTGCCATTATGCAAGCAGCCACAATTTGGTCAATTTGGGCTTGGCATAGATCCAACGAAAATTTTGAAATGTCGAGGTATATTTCGCCAGCAGCAGGGTTTGGCCTATCCTCATGTCCATTCGGGTGTGCTTTCTAAAATAAAGAAAAATGAGTTTGTTTTCCACCTTATTTCAAATTTCCCCATCGTATTTTATTTTAAATAGATTTTGCCGTAATTTGTACAAGTCGAATCGGGGCACATAAAGTACACATCGAAAACTGGGCAAAATCAAAACCGGGCACATACGATTGGGGAAAATGAACCGGAGTGTGTTTTCCACTGCATATCGAAACGGAACATATCAAGACGGGACATATCGAAACGGGGTATATCGAAACGGGATGCCCCTCTTTACGGTTTATGTTTGATAACATTTTTATTACTAAAAACATCTCGATTTTTTTGATTTTGGATATTAATAAATTTTCCCAGTAATTTAAATAAAAAAAACAAAAGCTATGTCGAATGGTGAGATAGCTAAAAAGGATTATTAATAAAGTATTTTTCCTCTCATGTTTTTTTTTCTCAAATTCCTCTTCTTTTGTCTTCGGACACAATTCTTAACAGTGCTTATTAAATTGAATATTTGTACTATTATGGACCACTTACTTGTTCAATGCTGTCTAATTACAATTTTAAAATCCGGCCCAATACCTGTCCATTTCCGGCAAAAATTCGAATTCAGGGTCAATTCTCAGTTATCCAGATTACCGTACCTGTTATTTTTTACCAGTTTAATGTCCACTTCCTTTCAGGTTAAAAAAACTTCTTTCCTTTAACATTTCTTTCACAATTAAAGCACTCTCAAAATTTCGTCAAAGCCTTCCACGTTCCTAAATTTGAAAAAATATGGTTTGTTGTTTATTTTGTTATTTCAATAAACTAACTGTCCCGCGTAATATTTCCACAGCCGCTTATTTTTGTTTTTTGCATAGTTAGAAACATCGCACAGCTGGTGGACTAATTGATAAAGCTAAATTACAAAACATAATAATAAATTATTGTTGATTTCTTTCTTATGTTTACTTCTTGGACTTTTGGTTATTTAAAGACACTCAATCACCACCCTTCCATTGCTACTATTTTTTATTGTCTTCACTATTTGTTGAACCAAAACCAACCTGGTTATAGTCATATCCAGTGTGTGCAACGTAAAGTGTGGCGTAATTATGTCGCCCCTAAAAACATTGCACAATAATTACAATCTTTCATTTCCTTTTTGAATATTAACTTTTCCAACTTAATTGTAAATTCGCTTTTTTTCTTTATGTCAGATTACGGGTTTTTAGATTAGTCCCAAAAAATGTTTTCGGCTCCTTAGATTATATATTCTTTTGGACCATTTCCAATAAATTATTTTTTATGCATTAATCGTTACCAATTTCTGAGTTGCTGCCATTATGCAAGCAGCCACAATTTGGTCAATTTGGGCTTGGCATAGATCCAACGAAAATTTTGAAATGTCGAGGTAATATTTCGCCAGCAGCAGGGTTTGCCTATCCTCATGTCCATTCGGGTGTGCTTTCTAAAATAAAGAAAAATGAGTTTGTTTTCCCACTTATTTCAATTTCCCCATCGTATTTTATTTTAAATAGATTTTGCCGTAATTTGTACAAGTCGAATCGGGGCACATAAAGTACACATCGAAAACTGGGCAAAATCAAAACCGGGCACATACGATTGGGGAAAATGAACCGGAGTGTGTTTTCCACTGCATATCGAAACGGAACATATCAAGACGGGACATATCGAAACGGGGTATATCGAAACGGGATGCCCCTCTTTTACGGTTTATGTTTGATAACATTTTTATTACTAAAAACATCTCGATTTTTTGATTTTTGGATATTAATAAATTTTCCCAGTAATTTAAATAAAAAAAACAAAAGCTATGTCGAATGGTGAGATAGCTAAAAAGGATTATTAATAAAGTATTTTTCCTCTCATGTTTTTTTTCTCAAATTCCTCTTCTTTTGTCTTCGGACACAATTCTTAACAGTGCTTATTAAATTGAATATTTGTACTATTATGGACCACTTACTTGTTCAATGCTTGTCTAATTACAATTTTAAAATCCGGCCCAATACCTGTCCATTTCCGGCGAAAATTCGAATTCAGGGTCAATTCTCAGTTATCCAGATTACCGTACCTGTTATTTTTTACCAGTTTAATGTCCACTTCCTTTCAGGTTAAAAAAACTTCTTTCCTTTAACATTTCTTTCACAATTAAAGCACTCTCAAAATTTCGTCAAAGCCTTCCACGTTCCTAAATTTGAAAAAATATGGTTTGTTGTTTATTTTGTTATTTCAATAAACTGACTGTCCCGCGTAATATTTCCACAGCCGCTTATTTTTGTTTTTTGCATAGTTAGAAACATCGCACAGCTGGTGGACTAATTGATAAAGCTAAATTACAAAACATAATAATAAATTATTGTTGATTTCTTTCTTATGTTTACTTCTTGGACTTTTGGTTATTTAAAGACACTCAATCACCACCCTTCCATTGCTACTATTTTTTATTGTCTTCACTATTTGTTGAACCAAAACCAACCTGGTTATAGTCATATCCAGTGTGTGCAACGTAAAGTGTGGCGTAATTATGTCGCCCCTAAAAACATTGCACAATAATTACAATCTTTCATTTCCTTTTTGAATATTAACTTTTCCAACTTAATTGTAAAATTCGCTTTTTTTCTTTATGTCAGATTACGGGTTTTTAGATTAGTCCCAAAAAATGTTTCGGCTCCTTAGATTATATATTCTTTTGGACCATTTCCAATAAATTATTTTTTATGCATTAATCGTTACCAATTTCTGAGTTGCTGCCATTATGCAAGCAGCCACAATTTGGTCAATTTGGGCTTGGCATAGATCCAACGAAAATTTTGAAATGTCGAGGTAATATTTCGCCAGCAGCAGGGTTTGCCTATCCTCATGTCCATTCGGGTGTGCTTTCTAAAATAAAGAAAAATGAGTTTGTTTTCCCACTTATTTCAAATTTCCCCATCGTATTTTATTTTAAATAGATTTTGCCGTAATTTGTACAAGTCGAATCGGGGCACATAAAGTACACATCGAAAACTGGGCAAAATCAAAACCGGGCACATACGATTGGGGAAAATGAACCGGAGTGTGTTTTCCACTGCATATCGAAACGGAACATATCAAGACGGGACATATCGAAACGGGGTATATCGAAACGGGATGCCCCTCTTTTACGGTTTATGTTTGATAACATTTTTATTACTAAAAACATCTCGATTTTTTGATTTTTGGATATTAATAAATTTTCCCAGTAATTTAAATAAAAAAAACAAAAGCTATGTCGAATGGTGAGATAGCTAAAAAGGATTATTAATAAAGTATTTTTCCTCTCATGTTTTTTTTCTCAAATTCCTCTTCTTTTGTCTTCGGACACAATTCTTAACAGTGCTTATTAAATTGAATATTTGTACTATTATGGACCACTTACTTGTTCAATGCTTGTCTAATTACAATTTTAAAATCCGGCCCAATACCTGTCCATTTCCGGCAAAAATTCGAATTCAGGGTCAATTCTCAGTTATCCAGATTACCGTACCTGTATTTTTTACCAGTTTAATGTCCACTTCCTTTCAGGTTAAAAAAACTTCTTTCCTTTAACATTTCTTTCACAATTAAAGCACTCTCAAAATTTCGTCAAAGCCTTCCACGTTCCTAAATTTGAAAAAATATGGTTTGTTGTTTATTTTGTTATTTCAATAAACTAACTGTCCCGCGTAATATTTCCACAGCCGCTTATTTTTGTTTTTTGCATAGTTAGAAACATCGCACAGCTGGTGGACTAATTGATAAAGCTAAATTACAAAACATAATAATAAATTATTGTTGATTTCTTTCTTATGTTTACTTCTTGGACTTTTGGTTATTTAAAGACACTCAATCACCACCCTTCCATTGCTACTATTTTTTATTGTCTTCACTATTTGTTGAACCAAAACCAACCTGGTTATAGTCATATCCAGTGTGTGCAACGTAAAGTGTGGCGTAATTATGTCGCCCCTAAAAACATTGCACAATAATTACAATCTTTCATTTCCTTTTTGAATATTAACTTTTCCAACTTAATTGTAAAATTCGCTTTTTTTCTTTATGTCAGATTACGGGTTTTCAGATTAGTCCCAAAAAATTTTTCGGCTCCTTAGATTATATATTCTTTTGGACCATTTCCAATAAATTATTTTTTATGCATTAATCGTTACCAATTTCTGAGTTGCTGCCATTATGCAAGCAGCCACAATTTGGTCAATTTGGGCTTGGCATAGATCCAACAAAAATTTTGAAATGTCGAGGTAATATTTCGCCAGCAGCAGGGTTTGCCTATCCTCATGTCCATTCGGGTGTGCTTTCTAAAATAAAGAAAAATGAGTTTGTTTTCCCACTTATTTCAAATTTCCCCATCGTATTTTATTTTAAATAGATTTTGCCGTAATTTGTACAAGTCGAATCGGGCACATAAAGTACACATCGAAAACTGGGCAAAATCAAAACCGGGCACATACGATTGGGGAAAATGAACCGGAGTGTGTTTTCCACTGCATATCGAAACGGAACATATCAAGACGGGACATATCGAAACGGGGTATATCGAAACGGGATGCCCCTCTTTTACGGTTTATGTTTGATAACATTTTTATTACTAAAAACATCTCGATTTTTTGATTTTTGGATATTAATAAATTTTCCCAGTAATTTAAATAAAAAAAACAAAAGCTATGTCGAATGGTGAGATAGCTAAAAAGGATTATTAATAAAGTATTTTTCCTCTCATGTTTTTTTTCTCAAATTCCTCTTCTTTTGTCTTCGGACACAATTCTTAACAGTGCTTATTAAATTGAATATTTGTACTATTATGGACCACTTACTTGTTCAATGCTTGTCTAATTACAATTTTAAAATCCGGCCCAATACCTGTCCATTTCCGGCAAAAATTCGAATTCAGGGTCAATTCTCAGTTATCCAGATTACCGTACCTGTTATTTTTTACCAGTTTAATGTCCACTTCCTTTCAGGTTAAAAAAACTTCTTTCCTTTAACATTTCTTTCACAATTAAAGCACTCTCAAAATTTCGTCAAAGCCTTCCACGTTCCTAAATTTGAAAAAATATGGTTTGTTGTTTATTTTGTTATTTCAATAAACTAACCGTCCCGCGTAATATTTCCACAGCCGCTTATTTTTGTTTTTTGCATAGTTAGAAACATCGCACAGCTGGTGGACTAATTGATAAAGCTAAATTACAAAACATAATAATAAATTATTGTTGATTTCTTTCTTATGTTTACTTCTTGGACTTTTGGTTATTTAAAGACACTCAATCACCACCCTTCCATTGCTACTATTTTTTATTGTCTTCACTATTTGTTGAACCAAAACCAACCTGGTTATAGTCATATCCAGTGTGTGCAACGTAAAGTGTGGCGTAATTATGTCGCCCCTAAAAACATTGCACAATAATTACAATCTTTCATTTCCTTTTTGAATATTAACTTTTCCAACTTAATTGTAAAATTCGCTTTTTTTCTTTATGTCAGATTACGGGTTTTCAGATTAGTCCCAAAAAATTTTTCGGCTCCTTAGATTATATATTCTTTTGGACCATTTCCAATAAATTATTTTTTATGCATTAATCGTTACCAATTTCTGAGTTGCTGCCATTATGCAAGCAGCCACAATTTGGTCAATTTGGGCTTGGCATAGATCCAACAAAAATTTTGAAATGTCGAGGTAATATTTCGCCAGCAGCAGGGTTTGCCTATCCTCATGTCCATTCGGGTGTGCTTTCTAAAATAAAGAAAAATGAGTTTGTTTTCCCACTTATTTCAAATTTCCCCATCGTATTTTATTTTAAATAGATTTTGCCGTAATTTGTACAAGTCGAATCGGGGCACATAAAGTACACATCGAAAACTGGGCAAAATCAAAACCGGGCACATACGATTGGGGAAAATGAACCGGAGTGTGTTTTCCACTGCATATCGAAACGGAACATATCAAGACGGGACATATCGAAACGGGGTATATCGAAACGGGATGCCCCTCTTTTACGGTTTATGTTTGATAACATTTTTATTACTAAAAACATCTCGATTTTTTGATTTTTGGATATTAATAAATTTTCCCAGTAATTTAAATAAAAAAACAAAAGCTATGTCGAATGGTGAGATAGCTAAAAAGGATTATTAATAAAGTATTTTTCCTCTCATGTTTTTTTTCTCAAATTCCTCTTCTTTTGTCTTCGGACACAATTCTTAACAGTGCTTATTAAATTGAATATTTGTACTATTATGGACCACTTACTTGTTCAATGCTTGTCTAATTACAATTTTAAAATCCGGCCCAATACCTGTCCATTTCCGGCAAAAATTCGAATTCAGGTCAATTCTCAGTTATCCAGATTACCGTACCTGTTATTTTTTACCAGTTTAATGTCCACTTCCTTTCAGGTTAAAAAAACTTCTTTCCTTTAACATTTCTTTCACAATTAAAGCACTCTCAAAATTTCGTCAAAGCCTTCCACGTTCCTAAATTTGAAAAAATATGGTTTGTTGTTTATTTTGTTATTTCAATAAACTAACTGTCCCGCGTAATATTTCCACAGCCGCTTATTTTTGTTTTTTGCATAGTTAGAAACATCGCACAACTGGTGGACTAATTGATAAAGCTAAATTACAAAACATAATAATAAATTATTGTTGATTTCTTTCTTATGTTTACTTCTTGGACTTTTGGTTATTTAAAGACACTCAATCACCACCCTTCCATTGCTACTATTTTTTATTGTCTTCACTATTTGTTGAACCAAACCAACCTGGTTATAGTCATATCCAGTGTGTGCAACGTAAAGTGTGGCGTAATTATGTCGCCCCTAAAAACATTGCACAATAATTACAATCTTTCATTTCCTTTTTGAATATTAACTTTTCCACTTAATTGTAAAATTCGCTTTTTTTCTTTATGTCAGATTACGGGTTTTCAGATTAGTCCCAAAAAATTTTTCGGCTCCTTAGATTATATATTCTTTTGGACCATTTCCAATAAATTATTTTTTATGCATTAATCTACCAATTTCTGAGTTGCTGCCATTATGCAAGCAGCCACAATTTGGTCAATTTGGGCTTGGCATAGATCCAACGAAAATTTTGAAATTCGAGGTAATATTTCGCCAGCAGCACGCTTTGCCTATCCTCATGTCCATTCGGGTGTGCTTTCTAAAATAAAGAAAAATGAGTTTGTTTTCCCACTTATTTCAAATTTCCCCATCGTATTTTGTTTTAAGTTTTTCTTCTAAACAATTATAACCTTAAAGAAGTTGACAAGAAAATGAAGCGCACTTGGAGCGTAGAAATCACCCCGGAGCACATCAACAATTTCCATTTCCATTTGGTAAAGATCGATCTGTGTGAACCGACCAATTGGTTTATGTTTAAACACCTGCTTGAATGTATAGTCCAGTCTCGGGGAATAGCGGTCCTAAATGCAATAAATTAATTCATGTATTTTTTGTTTCCCTATCGCATTTGAATAATTCTTAATTAAACTCACATCGAATTTGCTGCCAAGGTTGATTGCTGCCACTGATATTTTTTCGCTTCTTTCTTTAGTCATCGGAGCAGTAGTTTTAGTCATGAAAAGGTCGCAGATCTGGACTGCCAGAAGAAAGGCATCCATTTTCATGTAGTTGCAATAGGCGATTGCTGCCATAATGTCGATCATTTCCGCCCTGCCCTCATTGTTCATTCCAAGCCGGTACAAGTAATTGTCAGGGCGGAACCTGTCCTGAAATTGTATACATTAGCATCTTCATTCTTTTGCTTAGCATGTTTTCTCTCTTTTTTCTATAAGTTTTAGCATTTTTATCAATGAAATTTTTGAAATTTCCGACCATTATCAAACTGAGTTTTAAGTTCAAGACCAAAAACATGTGAAAATTTCAACATTCAGAAAAAAAAATTCATATCTTTTTTCAAAAACAGTATTTACAAGTGTTATTATTATAGAAAAATAGTTGATTTTTTTCTCTATTTATTACCACTTGACAGCATGTCTCTATCTCTAATGTGGAAAAAGTTATTTTGCGAAAAAAGCTTTTGGTTCAGAATCAATAGGGGGTACCCTATGGAAAATTTTTTCATAATTTGTTAGACCCAATTTAGGTAAACATAATTCCAAAAATATAAATAATCATTATAAGCATAACAAAGAAAATTTCATGGAAATTTGCCTATTTTGAGATAAGTTATGATTTTTTAAATATTGCAAAATGGCAAGACCATAGGGGGACACCATCGTTTTGAGGTTAGCGTACCTTCTAGCAACGAAGTCTTCTCTCTGTTCCTCTTTTCTTCTCCAATTCTTTCCTCTCGCATCTTCGCTCCCCTTCGTTCTTTTTTTCCCTTTCTCTCGTTCCTTCTCGCGCTTTTTCTCCGTTTTTTACTTCCCCTTCTCTCTGTCTCGTCAGTTTCCCCCACCTTCCCTTTACCTATCACTCTTCAACCACCACTTTTTTTTCACTCCTCCTCTATCTCTCTTTAACCCATCATTTTATTATTGATATAAAAAGACGTTGACTTTTCTTTTGGGCCATCATATCCCCCGATAGTTCCATTTAGTTTTGTCATCTCTTACCACTTCCTTTTAGCCGTACCTTTCCAAAATATTCTTTTCTTCCTCTTTTTTTTTCTACCTCCTCTTACTCTCTCCTTAATGCTCCTTTCCCACTCTTTCTCTCTTTATTTATCTATGTATTTCCATTAGTTTCCCGCCCCCCTTGTTTTTCACCTTGATGCTTCATTAAAGAACGCAACGCAAGACAAATTATTTATTGCGAATTAAGCCAAAAAAAATGCCGTTGAAATTTTTAGACTAAGGCAATCATAAAAAGGATCTTTTATCAGTAAAAAAACTTCTTTCCTTTAACATTTCTTTCACAATTAAAGCACTCTCAAAATTTCGTCAAAGCCTTCCACGTTCCTAAATTTGAAAAAATATGGTTTGTTGTTTATTTTGTTATTTCAATAAACTAACTGTCCCGCGTAATATTTCCACAGCCGCTTATTTTTGTTTTTTGCATACTTAGAAACATCGCACAGCTGGTGGACTAATTGATAAAGCTAAATTACAAAACATAATAATAAATTATTGTTGATTTCTTTCTTATGTTTACTTCTTGGACTTTTGGTTATTTAAAGACACTCAATCACCACCCTTCCATTGCTACTATTTTTTATTGTCTTCACTATTTGTTGAACCAAAACCAACCTGGTTATAGTCATATCCAGTATGTGCAGCGTAAATGCTGGCGTAATTATGTCGCCCCTAAAAACATTGCACAATAATTACAATCTTTCATTTCCTTTTTGAATATTAACTTTTCCAACTTAATTGTAAAATTCGCTTTTTTTCTTTATGTCAGATTACGGGTTTTCAGATTAGTCCCAAAAAATTTTTCGGCTCCTTAGATTATATATTCTTTTGGACCATTTCCAATAAATTATTTTTTATGCATTAATCGTTACCAATTTCTGAGTTTCTGCCATTATGCAAGCAGCCACAATTTGGTCAATTTGGGCTTGGCATAGATCCAACGAAAATTTTGAAATGTCGAGGTAATATTTCGCCAGCAGCAGGGTTTGCCTATCCTCATGTCCATTCGGGTGTGCTTTCTAAAATAAAGAAAAATGAGTTTGTTTTCCCACTTATTTCAAATTTCCCCATCGTATTTTATTTTAAATAGATTTTGCCGTAATTTGTACAAGTCGAATTGGGGCACATAAAGTACACATCGAAAACTGGGCAAAATCAAAACCGGGCACATACGATTGGGGAAAATGAACCGGAGTGTGTTTTCCACTGCATATCGAAACGGAACATATCAAGACGGGACATATCGAAACGGGGTATATCGAAACGGGATGCCCCTCTTTTACGGTTTATGTTTGATAACATTTTTATTACTAAAAACATCTCGATTTTTTGATTTTTGGATATTAATAAATTTTCCCAGTAATTTAAATAAAAAAACAAAAGCTATGTCGAATGGTGAGATAGCTAAAAAGGATTATTAATAAAGTATTTTTCCTCTCATGTTTTTTTTTCTCAAATTCCTCTTCTTTTGTCTTCGGACACAATTCTTAACAGTGCTTATTAAATTGAATATTTGTACTATTATGGACCACTTACTTGTTCAATGCTTGTCTAATTACAATTTTAAAATCCGGCCCAATACCTGTCCATTTCCGGCAAAAATTCGAATTCAGGGTCAATTCTCAGTTATCCAGATTACCGTACCTGTTATTTTTTGCCAGTTTAATGTCCACTTCCTTTCAGGTTAAAAAAACTTCTTTCCTTTAACATTTCTTTCATAATTAAAGCACTCTCAAAATTTCGTCAAAGCCTTCCACGTTCCTAAATTTGAAAAAAATATGTTTTGTTTATTTTGTTATTTCAATAAACTAACTGTCCCGCGTAATATTTCCACAGCCGCTTTTTTTGTTTTTTGCATAGTCAGAAACATCGCACAGCTGGTGGACTAATTGATAAAGCTAAATTACAAAACATAATAATAAATTGTTGTTGGTTTTCTTTCTTTTGTTTACTTCTTGGATTTTTGGTTATTTATAGACACTCAATCACCACCCTTCCATTGCTACTATTTTTTTATTGTCTTCACTATTTGTTGAACCAAACCTAACCTGGTTATAGTCATATCCAGTATGTGCAGCGTAAATGCTGGCGTAATTATTTCGCCCCTAAAAACATTGCACAATAATTACAATCTTTCATTTCCTTTTTGAATATTAACTTTTCCAACTTAATTGTAAAATTCGCTTTTTTTCTTTATGTCAGATTACGGGTTTTCAGATTAGTCCCAAAACATTTTTCGGATCCTTAGCTTAAATTCTTTTGGACCATTTCCAATAAATTATTTTTTATGCATTAATCTACCAATTTCTGAGTTGCTGCCATTATGCAAGCAGCCACAATTTGGTCAATTTGGGCTTGGCATAGATCCAACGAAAATTTTGAAATTCGAGGTAATATTTCGCCAGCAGCACGCTTTGCCTATCCTCATGTCCATTCGGGTGTGCTTTCTAAAATAAAGATAAATGAGTTTGTTTTGTCACTTTTGTAAAGTTATTTGAGGCAGAAAATTTCAAATTTCCCCATCGCATTTTGTTTTAAGTTTTTCTTCTAAATATACCTTAAAGAAGTTGACAAGAAAGTGAAGCGCATTGGAGCGTAGAAATCACCTCCGAGCCTATCAACAATTTCGATTTCCATTTGGTAGTTCGATCTGTGTGAACCGACTAATTGGTTTATTTCTAAACACATGGTTGAATGTATAGTCCATCGAATTTGCTGCCAAGGTTGATTGCTGCCACTGATATTTTTTCGCTTCTTTCTTTAGTCATCGGAGCAGTAGTTTTAGTCATGAAAAGGTCGCAGATCTGGACTGCCAGATGAAAGGCATCCATTTTCATGTAGTTGCAATAGGCGATTGCTGCCATAATGTCGATCATTTCCGCCCTACTCTCATTGTTCATTCCAAGCCGGTATAAGTAATTGTCAGGGCGGAACCTGTCCTAGAATTGTGTGCATTAGCATCTTCATTCTTTTGCTTAGCAAGTTTTAAGCGAGGATGCTGTCCTCGTAAGTCAATTTCAATTCCACGAGTAGGTTGTACGTTCTCTAAAAACATAAATAATCTTTGTTTCTTTTTCTCTTTCAATTAATATAGATTTTTATTCAAGTAATTGGGTCGGAAATGGACAGGTATGGGCTTAAACAAGTAATCGGGCCGGATTTGGACATATAATAGGCAAGAATTGGACAAGTATTTGGTACAAAATTGGAGAGAGAATTGGGCCTAAATTTGACACTGCCTCACTCGAAAAAAAGATGGGAAGGGTATTCGACCAAGAGAGACAGAAAGCAACCAACACTTTCTTTGGATTTGGGCGCAAATATAGGGGGCCAAATATCGGGGCGTAAAATGTCGTTGCACAAACGTTGTTGCGCAAATGTCTGGCGCAATGTTGTTGCACAATAGAAACAAATTTTTTGTTTTTAGAAAAACACCGAATTTAATGATCCTTATAACAAATCTTTCTTAGGCCAAATAACTCCCTATTTTCGATTAGCCCACTAATTTATATTGTACGATCAAAAATAACGAATTTAGCACCATCCCGAACTGTGGTGTTATTGGCCGATAGCGTAAGTACAAAAGATCATCCTGCGGAGGGATTCGAACCCACGTCCCTTCCTTTCCGTGGAATGCTTTGACCAACTGAGCTACGCAGGCGCCGTTTGCACTCCTATCAATCCCAACTTTAGGGGAAAAAGAGCTCTCTTCATTAGTTTAAGAGAGTCGCATATCACAGAACATTTCTAAATTTCCTCTCTTATTTCAAGAATTTTTCGGGTTCTAACTGTTGCACAACAACAAAAATGGGTCGATACTAAATGTCTGGGCGCAACAAATGTCTAGGTGCAAATGTCGGTGCGCAAATGTCTGGACGCAAATGTCGGTGCGCAAATGTCGGTGCGCAAATGTCGCTGCGCACTGTCGGTGCGCAAATGTCAGTGCGCAAATGTCTAGGTGCAAATGTCGGTGCGCAAATGTCTGGACGCAAATGTCGGTGCGCAAATGTCGGTGCGCAAATGTCGCTGCGCACTGTCGGTGCGCAAATGTCAGGGCGCAAATGTCGGTGCGCAAATGTCGCTGCGCACTGTCGGTGCGCAAATGTCAGTGCGCAAATGTCTGGGCGCAAATGTCGGTGCGCAAATGTCTGGACGCAAATGTCCGTGCGCAAATGTCGGTGCGCAAATGTCGCTGCGCACTGTCGGTGCGCAAATGTCTGGCTGGGCGCAAATGTCTGGGCGCAAATGTCGTTGCGCACTGTCGGTGCGCAAATGTCTGGGCGCAAATGTCTGGGCGCAAATATCGGTGCGCAAGTGTCGATGCGCAAATGTCGGGCACCATCCGAAACAATTTCAAATTTGAATTGATAAAAATTCAATTTTTTTACTTTTTTTACAAGGTCTTATTTCTGCAATTTAAAAAGCTACATAATTCTAGCAAACCCTTATGAGAATTTAGGCTTACAAAGGGAGGTTCTCAGGTGTCCGTGGCATTTCGGAATGAAACTCGGTGGGTGGGTAGAGTATCCCTAGGTTCTTAAGAAAAATGTTATTTTTTTTTGCCGAATGAGTCTGAGTGCCGAGTTATGACGTGCCAAAAATTTAGAAGGAATCAATAAAAGGAACAAATAATAGTGACTGTTCACAGTGCCTGGTGGCCCGGAGGTTCTGCTCTAGAATTTTGTTTTTGTCTGTTTCAGGTTCAAATCCGCGTAGTGCTTTCTATGCAAAATTAATGGCCTAGTACTCATTTCCCGTGCGAAACAATTTTTGTCCATTTCAAAAAAAAAAAATTTTGAACCAATATAGACTGCTGTTTAGGATCCTCAATTTGAAAAAATCAACATTAGTATAAGCTTATTAAATATAGCAAAAATTTGTGAAGCAAAGGAATTGATTTTTTGACCAAATAATGGGCATAAAAAGGTAAAAATAAGGAAAGAAAAAAATTTGCGCAGTTGGGGTTTGAACCTGTGAGGAAAAAATGTGAACCCAGAGCACAACCCCCACACCAGAAACGCCGATGGTCTCGTTGTTTTATTTGTTTATTTATTCAACTCTTAAAATTTCAAATCTTTGGCACGTCATAACTCGGCACTCAGACTCATTCGGCAAAAAAAAATAACATTTTTCTTAAGAACCTAGGGGTACTCTACCCACCCACCAAGTTTCATTCCGAAATGCCACGGACACCTGAGAACCTTCCTTTGTTAGTGTAATAGGCAGTTAGCATACCAGTAATTTAAAAATATTATTTTTTATTGCAAATAAATAATTTTTGGTTTTTTTAATTTTGGAAATTTTTTGTTTTTTTGCTTGGGACCGAAACGACCCCAGGGCCAAAACACCGGGGCCAGGCTCGTTTCGGCCCCCACGTTTCGGCCCCCATGTTTCGGCCCCCACGTTTCGGCCCCGGGGTCGTTTCGGCCCCAAGCTAAAAACTGAAAAATAGTACCCAAATTTTTTTTCAACCTAGTTTTTTTTTTGAAAAACTAGGGGTTCAAAAATTTAGGGTTAAGTTTTCAAAAAATCAGAGTGATTTTTTTCCTTAGTATTTTGAAACCTTTTTTAAACTTGACCCTATTTTTTGAAAAAAGAGTTTGATTTTCAAAAAAATTTAAAAAAATTTTCGAAAATCAAAAAAAAATTTTTTTGTATTTTTATAACCTTAACCTAATTTTGAAAATTTCAAAAAAACGCATAGGTTTCTTTAAAGTACTGGTAAATCAATTGTCTATTACACCAAACCTGAAGGATACCTCGAAAAAAACACCAACCTAAGCTTCGGCTTGCGTATGCCTAGGCTTAGGGGGCCTCTATTTAAAAAAAAAACATTTTTTTTTTGACAACTTTATTTTGTTTTTGCTTTTTTAAGACTTCCATACTATTGCACCACAAAAAGGGGCCGGTAATAGGTAATCGGGACCCGTTCTGCTTTTTAACTAGCATAATAATATGGGATTTATTTTGGTATAAAAAAGATTTGTCTTTCAAAAATAAATTCATTTTTTCTAAAAAAAAATTCTCCGTCATTTTTTCTAAAAAAAAATTCTCCGCTCGTTCGGGCGCCCCACACTTGCTCCGTCATCGCATGCGTGCCATTGGAGTGCCGCTTCGCGGCCTCTAGCAGATGATGCCAAAAAATGAAGAGCCGGATTTGGAAAATCGAGAAAATTAATTTAAAAGGAGAAGAAATTAGATTTTCTCTTTTCTTCTTAATGGCTTCAATTTATTCAGTAAATTTTTTTAATTTGTTGTATTTATGGGGTATATAACAGGGCTGTGCCAAATCAAAAAAAAAAAAAGCGAAATGCGAAAGTTTTCAAATAAAAAGCGAAAGGCGAAAGGACAAAAAAAGGCGAAAAATGCGAAAGGCGAAATTCGCATGCGAAAGTTTTTTTTTTCATATGCAAAATTGTAAAATAAATATCACCAATTTTCGAGTAAAGCACAAATTAATTTGTTTATCGAAGGAAGGGTGTAAGTCAGGGACCCGACGTGAAAATTTTCAAAAAACATCCAATCCAATAAAAAAAATATTATGGTGTCAAAAAAAAATTGAGACTGGAAATAAGCAAATCGTACCTTTTTGGCAAGTTTTTTTTAGCTGTCTGTCTTTGAAATGAAACATAACGGTGCTAGGTCGTTTGTTAAATATCGCCACTATGGGCGTTTGTTAAATCCGCCATCTTTTATAAATTTTCCGAACATAATTCGTCATAACTTTGTTGAAAAACAACGAAATTGAACAAGCTTGATATCATTCGATAGCGTTTGCTTGACCCTATTAGCCATACAAATTTCAAAAAATTAGATCAATTTTTAAGTAACCCATGGCTGTCAAACGGAAAAAAATAATAATTTTTGTCCATATTTTCCTTAAATCTTAATCAAATTTTTTGAAATTTGGAAGTGTATAATAGAACTAACTAATAGCTATCGGATGATCCCAAGGTTATTTAATTTGGTTGCTTTTGAGCAAAGTTATGACGAATTATGTTCGGAAAATCTATAAAAGATGGCGGATTTAACAAACGTCCAGCACGGAACATAACATGTTTAATTTTTAAAAAGAAGGGTCGGCGGTGCCGATAGGCGCCGCCGTGGAAAATTTTGACAGTTCGAATGTATTTTGGTAACAAATCTTGCACAAAAAATGAACAATTCTTGAGGATTTTTGAGATAATTGAAACCTAAGTGAATGGGGGTACGGTGGTGCCGATAGGCGCCACCAGGAGAAATTTTGAACTTTATGGCTGTTTATTAACAGATTTTCCCCAAAATTTTTAGGTTACAATCCGTTAACAAATCGACTAAAATTTTCAAAAATTTCCACGGTGGCGCCTATCGGCACCACCTTAATTATAACTTTCGCTTTTTGTCCAAAAAGCGAAAGGCGAAAGGCCCAAAAAAGGCGA
Source organism: Heterodera filipjevi (assembly GCA_039877585.1). Classification (NCBI taxonomy): domain Eukaryota; kingdom Metazoa; phylum Nematoda; class Chromadorea; order Rhabditida; family Heteroderidae; genus Heterodera; species Heterodera filipjevi. The sequence goes on from JBDPZO010000074.1 coordinate 35,392, forward strand.
AAGATGCGAAAGGCGAAATTTCGTATGCGAAAGTTTGGCCCAGCCCTGGTGTATAATTGAGTCTTAATGGAAATGGACTTTTCAGTCCGGAGTCTGTAACTCTACAGGGAGTTTTTTCCGCCAAAAAAAAAAATTCGAATTCTTCAGACAGATAGGAGTCGTTTGATGTATATTTTATTTTAATTTTTGCATCAGCTGCGTGCTGACGCGTTTCTTAAACGTGCCAAAATGTTGTTGCGCGTTTCGTAAAAGGGCCAGCCATGAAAGCTGTCACCATGCGCGTTTTGTAAAAAAAGCCGCCACGCCTCCCGCGGATTTTTATTTTTAAATCTTTGAATTTACTTAATTTACTTAAGAAATGCCCAAACTTAAATACATTCAAATGTAAAAGCATTGCTCAAATAAATTTTTAACCAAATTGCGCTCCTTCTAATGGGTTTATTTTTTTCTTTGAAAAAATTTTCCAATCCCTTATGTATTTTTTTTACGAACTTATCCCGGTTTCTAGCCATTTTCGAGTTTTCTGAGTCCTATAAGGAATGATGACCTGATTGAGTTCGTGTAGCTACCTTTCGATCAGCATCAAATTTTAGGATAGAAGACATTTTCTCAGATTTTTGATCCCTATAATTTGTCCTTTTGGTTAAATTTTTTTAATGCAAAGCTTTTACATCTGATTGTATCTAAAGAAAATTTATAAGTAGGGCTGGGAATTATATTCAAATAAAATCGCAAAAAGTCAAAATATGCACATAAATATGAAAAAAATGCACATAAATATGAAAAAAATGCACATAAATATGAAAAAAATGCACATAAATATGAAAAATATGCACATAAATATGAAAAAATGCACATAAATTTTTCCAAATTTGGGTTAAATTTCATTAAACTTAGTTAAATTTACTGTTGAGATGCTTTTCCAAGTTTTGAGGGCTAAAAGGCGTTCGATTATCTATTTTTTTAATCAGATATATAAAAAAAAAATTTGCGTAAAATTTTCGCAAAAAATCGATTTTTTTTTTTGAGAGGATTTTTGAAGAGTTCAGGAAATTTTTTTTAATGGCGTATTTTTTGTTTTATTACATTTTTCTTATGAATTTTAAAAAAAATGCAAAAATATGCACATAATTGAGAGATATGCAAAAATATGCATATGGAATACCGTCCTAGAAGCTTAAACCAAGTTAAAACCATGTTTTTCGTGCGTTTCAAGCCCATGCCAATTCAGGAAGAAAATGCATTTGCATATAATTCCCAGCCCTATTTATAAGTCTCAAATAACTAAAAAAACTCCTTTATATTTAATAAAAAATAAATATAATTTTATATTTTTGTTAATGGCTTTTTTACGAAACGCACTAGCACCCATCAGAGGCGGGACCCTCAAAGCCATATTTACCAAATTGAATGGGAGAGGAATGGACTATTTTATTCAACAGGGAGGAGGGAAGGCGAAGGCGATGAGGAGAATCCCTCCCATTGGGCAATTAAACGATTCCATTTTCTTAATTGATGGTTCTAATATTCGGTGACCCCTCCCCTTGGGCAATTCCTATGGTCCGCACAATTTCCCTCTTCGCTGATAAGTTATGGGAATGTTCCATTTATTAATTATAATATAAATTGTTGTTGCACACTATCCGTTCGGCAGAGGCAAAATTCTGTCCCCGAAAAGGCAAAAGATGGGGTGTCCTATAACCTAAGTGGCGGACTTTTCAACTTTTAAGAATTTATTGGAAAAAAATTCATGAAAACTTTGCTTAATAATACAAAGACTTTGGCGCTAATGTAAAATGTAAAGTCACCATTTTTGAAATTTTTTTCAAAAAATGTTTATTCATGCAATTTTTTTTGTTTATTTATTACAATAATTAGTTTAAGGTTTAAGCCAGGGCTCGGATTCGCCCTTTATTTCAAAAGACGTCCTTTATTTTTGGCTTTCATCCTTTGAAAATTTGAAGTGTCCTTTATTTCAAAGATGGCCTTTGAAAACGGCTTTTTGTCCAAAAATGAAAATGTTCATTTTTAAGCCAAAATCCATTAGCAGATCAGACCCAAATGGTCAACAATTTCCCCGGCGGCACCACCGGACCCCTTTTACCTATTTTGCATTTTTTGTGCAAATGTTACAAACGTGACTGGACAATTCGACAGTGGACAATCCGACAGCGGACAATCCGACAGTGAGGAAAATCCGTCAGTAAATCCAAATTAAAAAAATATATTATCCTGACAAAAAATATCAGAACTTTTTTTCGATATTTCTAAGAACTTGTACTGGTGAATTTAGTTTGTATCTGGCATTCTGTAAGCGAGTAGGAAACGAAATTTGTCTCTTTTAACTTATGCATTGGAATTTCAAGTCATTTTCTCTTTATTTGTTTTCTCACTCGCATTATTTTACTCTTTTGGCTATAGATCTTTCATTTTTTTCTTATTTTATTCACTGTCGTATTGTCCACTTCTGTCGGATTGTCCAAATCCACTGTCGGATTGCCCACTGTCGAATTGTCCGGGCGCCGTTACAAAATACACCCAATTTTCAAAAATTTTCCCCGGCGGCGACTATCGGCACCGCCTCCGCACCCGCCTCCCCCGCTTGGTGAAAAAATTAATAAAAAAACTATGAATGTCCTTTGAATTCGCAAATTATCCCCCTTATGTGCTTTGAAATCACTTTTTGGTTCTTTGAAATCGAGCTTGGCTGATCCGAGCCCTGGTTTAAGCATTAAAATTATAATTATGATGCGCTAATTCAGCAAATGGCGCTATCCCTAAAGTGCACTCTTTTAAAACCCATAAGGGTACCCTATTGATTTTTTTTTGACAATTTTTTTTTTCAAAATTAGCCATTATAAATATCATATTCGTGATAAGTAGGGATCGGATTTTTAGTGGCAAAAAACTCCAAAATAATTAACTAAATAGTGACAAAAAAACGGCAAAATAGTGACAAAAATAGTGGCGAAAAAGTTTCAAATGTAGGGCTGAAATTTATTAAAATTGCTGTTTTTTAATTTGAAAAATAATTTAAAATAAAGCAAACAATTTAATTCACTGATTGCAGTTACAAATGAGGTACATTTCAAAATTTGTGGGGTTAAAAGACATACGATTATCGGCCAAAATTGATTTGTAAACGGAAAAAACCGTTCTAGTCTCAAGATATCAGAAAAGCAAATACAAATTTTGGAGATTGAATTTTTGAGAATTTTTTTTTTTCATTTCTTATGGGTCTACTTTTGAAATTTTAGGGTCGATTCTTAGGGGTATATTTTATGAAATTTTTTGGTCGATTCTTAGGGGTGTATTTTCCTTTACAAATTTGAAAAATCGCGAAATAGTGGCAAAAATAATGACGAAACGCCAAATAGTGACAAAAAATTATTTTAGTGGCCAACTTCCAAAATAATTTTTTTTAGTGGCAAAGCTCCAAAATAGTGATTCCTAGTGATGAATAGTGGCGTTAAAACAAAGAATTTTCGAGCTAAAAATGTGTTTTTCGTGCATTTCTCGTCGAAATAAAGCCGCAGAAAAAATAGTTAAAAAAACTAAGAATCCGATCCCTAGTGATAAGCGACCTCCAAATAAAATGAATGTTACTCTCATGACCAGCAATATCAAAAAACTTTTGAAACACCTTTTAGTACAAAAAAACCCGATTAAAAAAAATTGGTCAAAAATGAAAAGGTCCCCCCCCCCTTTGATATCTTTTTTCAAAAATGGTTGGCCTTTTTTACGAAACTCACCAGCACTAGGCGGCGGTAGAGGTTCTTCGGTTTAAAAAAAGTTGCCCCTAAAGAGAGAGCTATGGGACCAAAATTTAAAATTTTTGAATTTTTAAAAACTTTTTAATTTAATGTAGTCGGATACCGTAATTTCAAAATCCAATCGCCAGAATACCGTAATGGCAAGCCACTCAAACGGCAAAGGAGTGCCGAAAAAGTCAAAATTAAAAAAATAATTATGATGAAAATAAATAAGTTTGCATTTTCGGCATTCATAATTTAATGAAAAACACAAAATTGTTTTTTTGATATAATTGCCTCGTTAAATAATATTTATTATTCAGTGACTCATCCCCTCAGGCAATTCCTTTGGTTGACAATTTTCCTCTTAGGATGGTGCGTTTGAGAATAACCACTTTATGTATTTTTGAGTTTTACATTAACGCAGTTCAGCAGAGGCAGACTGAATAATACTCTGCCCTCTGGCAATACGGAAATAAAAATTTATGGTTTTAAAAAAAATTCAAGAAAAATAATAACTTTAAATTTCTTGTTAAAAATTAAATTTCATTAAGCATGAAAATAAATATTTTCATTTTCGGCACTCCTTAATTTAATGAAAAAGAAAAATGTTTTTTACATATAATTGCCTCGCTAATTATCAATTGATAATTCAGTTTTTGTGGGTTTTTTTGAATATTTATTTTTGTTTACCTAGTCTATCCTAAAAAATCGGATGTGCGCGGAGGGAGTACGGTATTTAACACTACCACTCCTAATTAAAAGAATCCGAATCTAAACCTGGGGTGAGTTTTTTGTTTCGGTTTCGCTTTTCCGAAATCTTGACACAAAAACCCGAAAAAATATACACCCTGAAGAATGACTTTTACCTATAAGGTCTAAAAAAATTATCATCAAATTATTAGTCTATTTTATATACAAAATTTTCCGCTAGCGAGATAAGCACCGCTGATTTCTGAGAAAAACTGTTAACAAATCGGCCACAATTACTAAATTTTCTCTGGTGGCGCTTATCGGCACCACCGCATCCCCCATTCGTTTAGATTTTCTTTAAATTTATCTCAAAAATTAGTCATTTTGGGCAAGATTCGTACCTATAGCACCATGAATTAAGTAGGGTTCGTCTTTTTCTTGCCTTATATGGGCTAAAGCCTAGGATTTTTGAGGGCTGAGCCAAACTAGGCTTAATTAATTATTTTGGTGTCATAAACTTTGATGCTAATTCAAATGTGTTCTTCCCTTTTTATTACCTGGGCTTTTTTTGTCCTTGGCTGGCGATTTGGCAGCTTCCGATTTTTTGTCTGATTTTTTTTTTCAAATTTTATTCGTTTTCCAATTGAAATATTTACCCTTTTTAGCTGCGCCTTTGGCCTTTTCTGCTTTGTTTTTCTTTGCTGGCTTTTCCTTTTTTCCCTTTGCGTCCTTTTTGGCCTGTGATTTGGCGTCTTTTTTCTTTCCTTAATTTGATTTTTTTTTTTGTTTTTTTCTCTTGTTTTTTTACCCTTTGCTGGGCTTGTTGCTCCTTTCGTCGCCGCTTTTCCTTTTGTTGGCGCTGCAACTGCTCCTTTAATGTTTTATTTCATTTAAATACAATTTAAATAATTCATTCTTACCTTTTTT
>JBDPZO010000075.1:0-36164 GCA_039877585.1 Heterodera filipjevi
TCGTACCAGTGCTTTTTGGACCTGGTTGGATTCAGCACCTACCGGGTCGGGTTTCGGGTACCTGATTTTTAAAAAACCGAGCCGGTTTCGGGTCAGAGTACTGAAAAGGCCGGGTAATCGAGTATGGACCCGGTCAGATACCCGGACCCAATCAACCCTACTTTCAAGAAATCCTTAGCCTCAAAGATTGAGAACCACCATGAAATTGCTAGGTCATTAGTTAAATTCCGCCACTATAGGTATTTGTGAATTTGCCATTTTACGGCGTTTTCTAACATAATCCATCATAACTTTGCTCAATAGCAAACAAATTAACAATCTTTCTATCGTACAATAATTTGGATTTATTCCATTAACCATTACATATTTCAAAAAAATTTATTAAGTTTAAGAAAATTATGGTATATTTTTTCACTTTTACGGCCATAGTTTTCTTAAAATTAATTAAGATTTTTGGAAGTTTGATGCTAATAGAGCTCATCGAAAATATCATAGGTGCCAATATTTTTAATACGTTTACTTTTAAAAAGTTATATCAATGAATTATGGCGGAGAATCTGTAAAAGTTGGTGTCAAACGAGCTAGTATTTGCTAAACTTGAAGAACTTGCCACTTTTTCGTTCAATTTGTCCAACATTTTGTCCATTAAAATTGGCAAAATTTCATTGGACTGTTTTATTTCTTGGTGGTTTCCATTCACTACTTTTTTTGGCCTTTTGGTTTGACAAAAAAATTGTCATTCTCCGTAATTTTTAACTGGCAACACATTTGCTCAATTCATTTTGCCATTTATTCTCTCATGACGCTCCATTAGTAGGAGATTACATTTTGAAGAAAAAAAATAAGTATAGAATTTCAACAAAAGTTTCAGTTTGACTCATTGTGAGGGGAAAACGACACTATTGGAGGTCCTTAAGAATGAACAGTCTTTTGATTTAGTATATATTTTTAATACTGTTTTAAATTGTTTTTATTTTTCTTTTAAACCAAAATCATTTTCGTTACCTACGAAATTGTCTGTCAAAATTAGGCTTTCCATTCCAAATTATTTTTTTGAGAAACAGGTATAATAAAACTGCCAATGAATGCAAAAACAAGAAAAAAAAAGTTTTGGGTTTAGTACAAAAAAAATTATTTAAAAAAATTTTAAACCATAAAAAATAGATACGAAATATATTTTTAGTTTTGTAATGCCAGAAGGAAGCACAGTTAGAAGATATGAAATAAAGAATATATTCTGAAATAGTGCTCGTAGCTCAGTTTGGCCATAACATTCCACGGGAAAGGAAAGGCATGAGTTCAAGTCTCACCGGGCGCATATCTTTTACGTTCCATAGGTTTTTCATTTTTATAAATAATGTTTTTATTTTTTCCAATTAGCTAAAAAAAATTTGCAGGTACTTGGGACTTTCCCTTCCCCATTCCTGCTTGTTACCGACCCTATCACTAAAAAAATTTGAAAAATCCAAACAGGGTAAGTTCCAGGAAACCTAGACTGTATACTAGAATTTTCTAAATTTTACTCTTATTTTGCTAATACCTGTTTAATTTTTTTACAATATTTCATTTTTTATTTTGTTTTACAAAACTATAATAATAAATTCACCATCATCAACCATTAGGTTTGTTGAATCGCCTTCCGTTATGTGCGTATTGTCGAATTGGTGCCTGTTGATTTAGTAAGATATATATTTATTATTAATAAAAAAAAATTTTTTTTTTAATTTTACACTTACTATTTACCAAAAAGAAGGGCATTAAGCCAAGTAAGCCTTGGACAAAAAATAGTGCGCATTTTCAATAAAACAGCAGATTATATGTATGTGCAAGTGTCATTTGCTGAGTTTTGGCACCGCTTTTATATTGCCATTCCAACCGCTCGCCTAAAGCCGTGTCATTATAAGAGAAATAGTACATGGAAGACGTTGAACAAAATGAGATAGCATAAGCCATTGAAGAGAGTGGCACGGAGAGAAAAAAGCGGAGGATGAGTTGGCAGTTGCGCGGAAAGCCAAAATGCATCTTAATTCGGCATGGCATTTCTGTTATGCCAAATTTGGAAAGTGCAAAAAATGGAATTTTTATGCCTACAAACATAGATTTTGATAAAAACGTGGTTGCTTTTCACATGACAGAGGGCATGCCAATGTTAAGGAAGAATAACAATTAGATTGATGCCCTTTTTAGGGGGTTTTAACTCAACGTTAATTCTGTGCCATTTTTTTTCATGTCTGATATATTTTATGTGAATAGGCCCATTTATTAAACGAGAGGCAAAAAGCAATTTTATTTTATAAACAAATTGAAGCCGAAATATGCGACTAAATGGGCATGGCCTTTTTGTTTTTGCCAAATTGGCATAGTGCCAATAATGTCGTGTCATTTCTTTTTGGTAGTGTAAATATGAAATTCAGGCCCTGAAAAGAAAAACAAATCTATAAAAATGTACGTTAATAATACAAAGGGCATGCCATTGCTCAAGAAAAATAAAGATAGGATGGGATGCTCTTTATTATTATCTCAACGCCAATTCAGCCCATTTTCTTAGTGCCTCAGGCTACCGGTCTTAGTGTCGAATGGTCCAAGTGTCGATTAGTACAAAAACAGGCCGAGTGTCGTAAACGGAGGCGGTGCTTAATATATTTTAGGCGAAACAGGTCAACATTTGATATCATTCTAGAATTCTTCAAGAGCTTCAATAATTATTCAAAAATCAAAACTTAATAACCTAGAAAAAAGTTATAAACCAAAATTCACACAATTCTGCATTTTGCAATTTTCAATTTTTAACTATTTGGCAATTTATTAAATCGCTTAACAATGTCTTAACGAATGCCTCAAAAAACGTAAGCATTAGAATGGTATTAAATAGCCAAATTTGTTCAAGTTCGAAAAAAATTATAAGGTTCTATTGTTGGTTGTGATATAGTGAAGAGAAGCTTCACTAAGAGAAGATTAATGGGATCAATGGAGGAGAAGAGTGATCCCTTATGATCGGGCAAAGTGGGGAGCCGGAGAGGGCAGGGTCGGTAGTTTAGCTGGTAGAAACACTGGTCCGGAAAGCCAGAGACGCCGGTTTCAAAGACGGCCCGCCCCCAAGTTTTTCCCTCAAAGCTCCCCCAGTCGATCACTATATTCAGTTGCGACGCAGTTGACCTGGTGCTGGCGCGTTCTTATAAACTGCACAATTTACTGATTGTCGGATTAATTAAGTCATAACTTTTCTCAGAAGCAACCAAATAATCATTTTGGTATTGTAAGATAGCCCTTGAATTGCTCTATTAGCTTCATTAAATTTCAAAAAACTTCCATTAAGGCTAAAAAAATGGTTAGCCAAACAAGCACAAAAAATGGCCATAATTCTTGAAGGAATTAATTAAATTTAGCAATCTCATAGACAACCTCAGTTGTCATATTTCAATACCAAGATTATTTTTTAAGAAACGCCGCAGCACCGTTGACCTCTACCGATTTTTAGGTATGGTAGAGTCGATAAGTTAATTCGAACAAAAAACGAAAATATTTTTTGTTTAAACTCGGAGTGGAAAATCAATGCTATATATATAAAAAAAAAAGCAAATATTTTCCTGAAAAATTAAAATTATCTTCCTAACAACATTAATACTTTTTCTTTTACCGTCCATGATTTGGTTCCAAAAATGCTGTTATTCAAAAAATTATGAGAAAACTTTCTAACGGTAAACTCCAAATAAAAATTACATTAAATTTTGGTGAAAAATGGAGAATATTTTCGTATTGCAAATTCTAAATTTCATTTTAAAACAGCATTTTATTTTTGATCATCTGTGGAAAAAAACATAATTTTATCCTTTTTTTCTAATTTTAAATTATGTATGGCTAGTCAATTATCGTTTAAGTGAATGCTATTTGAATATTTTTTTCTTTAAAAATCTCTATACATTCCTATGTTTGATTTCTCTTCCATTCATATTATGCTAAATTTTCATTTTTCTTGTCTAATTTCCTTTTCAATTTCTTTCATTACGTCAACTATTGTTTTTGCTAAATTCTTTTGACGAAATGCGTCACTTAAAGCTTTCAATTTGGTCAAATTGAAATGCTTGAACGACTCAATGCTTAAAAAAATGTTTTAATGTTTCATTTACGACTTTTTTCGGCACTTATTATTGTCTTGGCGTAGTCCCAATGCCTTGGCCAATGCGTTGATCAGTTCATTTTGCAATGTTTGCTTATCATTTTCTCAATCAACCGCCAGCCCAACGTTTTGAAATTCCATCAGTTCGGCATTGTAATATTGGTCCCCATAGTACGGCACACAAACTGTCGGCACCCCATTGAACACACTCTCCATAACACTGTTCATCCCGCAATGGGACACAAATGCCTTTGTTTTTGGGTGAGCTAAAACGACGATTGATTAACATTTACACTTCCCAATGAATAAATAAGGTCCATTTGGCAATGAACCTAAGCGAGGACAGAAGCCATTTTAAAAGTGAACAATGACCACGGACACTTTGTTGGTCTATTTTTAAATTATGGAAAAAATGTGACTATTAGCTGTGGAATCCTTCCTGTTTTGGTCGAGCCGTAATCAGCACGACGGATGGTACTGTTTCGTTAAAAAGCCATTAAAATCAACAAACGACGCGCAGACTTTAAATGATAGAGGCGCTAGGTCAAATATTAAAATGCCTAATGGTCAAAATGCCTAACAAAACACCTAATGACTATAACTTTGGAACTTTTTTATTGCAAAAACACAGAAATAATAATGGATTTAATTAATTTTGTCTATTAGGTGTTTTTGTTAAACATTTGACTGTTTTTGGCTTATTGGCATTTTGTCCGTTCTTTGCTTACTAGGCATTTTGTCCGTTTTTGGATTATTAGGCATTTTGACTTATCTCGATATCGTATACTATAAGATTTTGTGTAAAACGTGTTAATTACATAATTTGTCATTAGGGTGTTTCAATTATTTGTTATATACGCTTATTCGATATTCGTATGTAAATACGACGATTCAAAGGAACAAATCGCATCGCTATGCCGAAAAAGGTTTTTTTTTACCACGGGAAACTAACAAAAAGGGGGTGCAAGATGTCCGTGGCTGTAAATTCGCTATCTTTGAAATTTGAGTCGAGTTTATTGTGAAATTTTACCGTAACCTGGGTTAGAACCTGAAAACCCAAGAATTACCGTCACGGTCCCGACCAGGGCTGAGCGAAATTTCGTTTCGCGTTTCGAATTTTTCGGGTTTTTGCGTTTTAAGTTTTGGGTAAAACACCCATATTCCGGGGCCCGAATCTTTCAAAGGAATTGAAAAAACCTTACCCAACAGCTCTTTTTGGTTAACCCAATGCTGTGTAATCAGATTGTTCCATTTGAAATTTTCTTTGATTCCTTTGGCCAATTTCCAAATGAATAAAAAATTTCTGCCCAAATTTTGGCTGGATCAGCAATTTTTCTGTGAAAGTAATTTTAAAAATATGCAATATTTATAAAGCAATTTCCGTTATCAAGGTCAGAATTATTGAACACCACAGGTTCGGAGGTTGTTTATTTTGGAAAAAAACGAGATTTAGTCGGTTTGGAAACCGGGAGGGGGCGATGCACTTTTTTTGTAATTCTACTTTTCAAAGGGGTCGGGGTCGTTTCGGCCCCCACGTTTGCCGATACGCTCCGTTGGGAAATAAATTTTACAATTTTATTTTAATATGTAGACTTAGAAAATTTTCAATTTTGAGGATATTCTCTATGGACTAAAAATTGAAAATTTTAATGAAATAGTGAACAACATAAAACCTCCTTTTCCAAATGCCTTTAAATCCTCCCCCAGCCCCGGCTAGGACATTTCTCTCGAGCATTACTTTCGCTGGGGTTTTATTCTTTTTTTTCCAATTTTACGTTTTCTTCCGCCTTTTGGTCAATTGTCGACGGACGGCACAATTGAAGCCGCAATGAATTTGACCTTTTCAACGCCTTTCACAATTTGGATTGGATAAAATCCAATTCCGCAATGAATTTACGAGAAAAAGCGCTTTTGCGACAAATTGCGTCCCAACCCGGGAAATTCACGTGGTATTTCTCTCCGCCAATTTTTGGTATTCCGTGTCCTTAAATACCCAATAAATAATAATTAATATTATTTATTATCCAAAATCAATATGTTCTTTGATTTTGGCCAATGTTTGGTTTGACCGCAATTGTATTCAAATTTCACTCCTTCTCCACTTCAAATCCGCCTCCATTTGATCTTATGAATGCACTATTCAGCAGTTTAAAATGTCCCATCAGTTGGCAGAAAATTGAGTGTTGAAATGCCATTATACTCTCACGTGCTGGGTTCGTTTCATAAAAACCGCCACTTTGGGCGTTTCATAAATTCCGCCATTTCGCAGATTTTTCGTCAAAAACTGGTCATAACTTTGCTCAAACACAACCAAATGAAACAATCCTGATATGGTTCAATAGCTATTTGTTAGCTCTATTAGCCTACCAAATTTCAAAAATTTTGATTAAGTTCTGAGAAAAATATAGTGTTTTTTGCACTTTTTGTGGCTTTAACTTATTAAATCTCGATCAAAATTTTGAAATTTGGTAGGCTAATAGAGCTAACCAATAGCTATCGGGCCATACCAAGAATTTGCAATTTGGTTGAGTTTACGCAAAGATATGACAATGTTTTGGACGAAAAATCTGCGAAATGCGGAATTTATGAAAGCCCAAGTGGCGGTTTTTATGAAACGAACAGAAACAAAAAAATTTTAAATTTGGTTAATTGTCCATCGGACCAGCAGGTGAAAAAAAAATTCATTCAGATAGATGAATAATGAACCAATGCCAAATAGCAATCAGCAACAAATTATGTTCTTCAAAAAGAGTGGAAAGCGACACTCGGGAATGGGAACCGCCTTTTTGGCGCGGATAGTTTGGCACAGGAATATTTTATAAAGGGCGCCTAACTCTGCCATGGATGACTGATCATTTGCGCCCCTACATTTGTCCGACACAAGCTGAATATCCGACACTAAAATTTCAATTTTTAAAAATTTTTTTGAGACTTTTGAATTATATTTAACTAATTGGAACGCATAAATAGGAACGTAAACGATGCATGACCCCCTGCCATGATAATGCGAACATTGCCAGGCTGCCTTTTTTACCTATCGGCATTCCCTCCGTCTGCTCCATTTTGCTCAAAAGGCCCAGCAAATAGAGCTGAAAGGGCGTAATCGGTTTGACTGTGGGTGGCAATTGTGGCAGGTATTTGCAAAAAATGGAACAGTGCCAACGAATACTCCGTCAAACAGAACGCTTCTGCTATTCCCACGTCAAACTTTTCGGCACGTAATTCGTCCATCAGCGCAAAATTGTCAACAATTTCTGCATTATAAATTTAATTTGAATTTTTTAAGTTTCTATGCCCTCTGTCCTTGGGGCTTTCCAGAGGAGCAGGCTTTATTCAGTACATCAATTTAATAAACAAATTCCTGAATATGAAAACCTTCAAAAAGTCGACTCTGAAATTCAGACCAATGCCTCCATCAATATATTCTGCCCCAAATTTCTGCAGATAATGAAATGCAATGACATTCTCAAAGGCTTGCTTAAATTAGTAGCCATTTGAACATAGGGCGCCAGTGAATTTTTTGGAAATTTGACTTAGATTTTTTAACAGATTTTAACAAAAATTTTGTACAATCGGCTTTCTCGACCTTATGAATAAATTTTAGTCGAAACCCCAAATAAAAAGATAAAAGGGCGTTATGCAAATAGAAGAAATAAGAAAAACAATAAATGAAATAAATAAGGTTATAAAACAATATAAAAAAGGTTAATGTCTAATTTGATTCTTTTGAATAAAAGTTATCACGAATTTCTAGGGAATCTATAAAACTGGCAGAATTTACGAAAGAACACTTTCCTAAACTCTCCGTTAAATGGACAGTATCGAAAAGAACATACTTTAGACATTACAGCAGATCAAGGTTAGTACAAGCTATAAATTATGTCTATTTTAATGTAGAAATTTAGCGGATTATGAACATAATTTATAGTTTGGTTGCTTTCTTCATCAATGTGTTGCTACTACCTATTTCCACCACAGATGAACAAGTCTATTTCTTCTTCATCATCAGTACAACAGCTGAAATGCAATGTATATAGTAAATTAAATTTCTAAAGAAAATTGATAATTATTTTTAAAAAGCATTTTAATTTGGCAAAGGTTTTTTGCCCCCTAAAAAGATTAGGAGGGTCAATCCGACATTGGACAATATGACATAATTGTCGGATTGTCTACAGTTCAATTTTCACTTCATGCCTTTGATTTCGCAATACACACCCATTATTTATTTTTGACCGTTTTTGTTACCGGTCTTATCCGTCACCACATTCTCACTGCTGTTGCTGAATGTTTTCTTTAGTCTACCTGAAGGTTTACAAAATGTAAGAATCTAAAATTTATGGTATATATAATTCACATTTTATGGGAGGACTAGTTGGTTGTTGCTTAGATATGAACAAAGTCAATAATTATGTGAATCATAAGGATGCCGTAGTCAAATTTAAGCCAATTACATACGGTTGGTGTTTGAAAGGGCCGTAGGACAACATAATTTATTCGCGAGTTTTAATTAAATTTTTAGAATTTAATAATTTTATTTTGCGAATATTCAATCTATTGTGTTTTTTTTTCAATTTCCAACATAATTAATATTCATTACCTGATAGAAGAGATTTTTTGATAAAGTCCCAATGATTAGAAGGAATTAAGGAAATTTGAATTGTAATATTGTCCCAATGGATTGTGCGTGGCTTATTCAAGATGCTAGGTGCTTTCAATATCCAAGTGCCAAAACACTGTTGAAATGGCTACCAAATCTAAGCAAGCCTTTGAGAATGTCAAATTTCATTTCATTATCTGAAGAAATTCGGGGCAGAATAGGCAGATGAAAGGCACTGGTCTGAATTAAGTGGTAAATTAAATCACAATTACCCTAAGTCTAAGAACTAAATTAAGCAAGATGAGATTGAGGACTTTCTATTCATACCCTACTATCACTAAATTCTTGGCATTGTTTTTTTCAAAACCCCCAGTCTCGATAATACAATTCAATGAAGCTAAGCACACTACAAATTAACTTTACCAAAGTTTCAGCTTCTGTTGTTGCTTTGGAACTCGATACATGAGCTATCATATTTAGCAAAATTAGTTTGTCTTTATAAACATTTTTCCTCATCTATAGTGGCCCATAATTTGTCAAAATCAAGCTTATTTGAACAATTTTTAACTTCTTCGGACTCTTTCTTATCAGCCAAATGCCAAAGTTGTTTCCCGCATTTTGATAAAATGAATGAACCAATTGAGTGAACATTTGAAAAATATGCATCATCGAAATAAAACTAAAGTAATTTTATAATTCAAAATTTTAGATTTCGAATTTCTCGATATAAGAGATTGAATTAAAACGCTTCCAATAGCAGGCCACAATTACCCGAAAAAATGGGATTGCCTTAAAAAATTATAGGATTCAGCTTTATAGGACAATCGAAAGTCGGACAATGCTAAAAATGTTATGTTATAATTTTGGAACAGACGCTTGGAAACTTGGGGTTCAATTGGTCTCCGGAGTTTTTTGTAAAGAATATGAATTCGTCTCTATTAGCTATCCGACTGATTTAAATGACCAATTACCAACTGCCCAATTTTATTTTGTGCGCTTGTCTTTCTCTTCCCCTCATCATTTCATTTCGTCATTTTTGTTACCTGTCTTTTCCACTACCACATTAATGCTATTGTTGCTGAACATTTGCTTTAGATTACCTGTTGATTGTTAAAAGTCACAAATAGAATTTAAGCGTGTAAACGAATTATTTATATTGGGGGAGTAGTCGATTTATTTGATTAAACTTGTACAAAATAACTAATTATTAGGCCTGCAAAAAATATGCTCAAAAGTGGCCAAAATATGCGTATAAACATGCAAAAAAAACAAAACAACAGTGAATTAAAATCGTAAAATATGCACCAAATATGCATTAAAAATTGAAAATTAGGGGGTGAAAACTTAGTTTAAAAAAATTTATTCCTCATAATTTTAATCGGTTGTTTTTTCATTTGCAAAATCAAAAAATTCTCATGAGCTAGGTTTTCAAAAAAAAAAATAGGGTTCACCCGAAGAAAAAATATGAAAAAATTAAAATATAAATGTAAAATTTAAAATTAAAAAAAAAAATCAAAATTTTTGACGATTAAAAAAAAAGCTGAATATTTACCAAAAAATGGCGAAATATGCACGAAAAGTGAAAATATTTATCAAAAATGGCGAAATATGCACCGTAATATGCATAAAAACCTAAAATATGCACGAAAATCCCAAAATATGCAAATAAAAAAGTCTCAACTTTTATAAGCAAAAGACGAAAAGAAGGTGTTTTTCCTACTAATTAGACCGTGTAGAATCCAGGAAAAAAAAATATGCATTTGCATAAAATTCTCAGCCCTACAAATTATTCATATGTGAATGATGCGCGTGCCATTAATATAAAAAATCGGGTTCTATTGAAAAAGAATTACCGGATGTAAAAGAATTTTTTACTGCATTCGATTCATCGGAAGCACTACTATGCAAAATGAAGGTAATATTGTTCCAATTCATTTTGAATATATTCAAAATGTTTTTTAAATAATAGCCAAAATTGGTGTTGAAATGACGACCACATTGTAGTAGGCCACTGAGAATGACGAATTTCAATTGGCCATCAGCACTAATTTGTGGCAAAATATCCGAATTGAATGGGCAGACCTGGAAACTCCCACATCGCTTGGAGTAATGTCTAATCGAACTTCCAAACTTTCAATTTTTGCTTGTAAAAGTTCAATTCTTAAGAATGCGAGATTAAGTCTTTGATCGACTTCATTCTGATTCAAAAATTCTGTTAATTCCAATTCTTTTCTCGCCGCTGCTTCTTTTGATAATTTACTCAAATATTCATTAATGATTATTTGAGTTTGTTCGATTTTATTGTGGCATTTCCCAAATCGTTTTTCATGTTTCTTAATTTAAATAAAACTCTCTGACAAGCATTTGGTGTTGCTTGAATCCCTGGTAACTCTGGTGTAACTCTTTGTAAATAAACAAATAATGCCTCAGCCCTTGACTTGATTACTCCCTGACTCGCAACACTCATTTAACTTGGCAATTATTTTTCAAATTTAATTAATTCCAACAACTCACTTAAATTCAAATTTTCTAATTTCCTCGATCACTTCTGATCGAACTTCAACTTTTGGGAATTTTTGAGATTAGGACCCAAGCCAAAGTATTCAGGTTCTTAAAACAGGGTCGCCACTTGTTTTGGACGGCTAATCAATTTTTACCAAAATTTCAGAATTTCAATTGAATTTAAAATTTAAATCCGAACTCGCCTTAATCAGTCCAATTGTCCAAAACAGATAGTCCCAATCGTAATTCCTCTTCACTTCTGATTTCAATCCTTCGCACTCCTCTTCCGATGTCAATTGTCCACAATGCGCCAAACCGATGCTCAAACAGTTGCAGCCACCAAATCGATTTACAGCTGATAAAATTCGCTCCGGTCCTCCGCCAATTTCTCGTTTGTCAAAATAGAGCAGGACTGAAATTGTCACTCAATTAGAAATTGACCCAAAGAAATGGAAAGAAGTAAAACGGTCGAAATCCCAGGAATTTTTCTTTATCTCTTATGACAGTTATTTTCCCAAGAACATTCACAAACCACAGTGGCAAAATATTTATTATCCGTCGGAGAAAAGTTGCAATAAAAAATTGTTAATTTTATGAGAAGTGATTTTTAATACAAAGCGGAGAGGAAAAAAGATCGGAAAGAAGGCGGGGGATAAATGGCGGAAATGATCATAAACAATTTAGCTTACGTTGTAAAATGAAAAATGCAAAAAATGAATTTGTCAAGGAAAAATTAAATGGCAAAAAGATTAATTAATGATATTTTATTTTAATATTTAAAACGTCGGCGTCTTTTTCTCCATTCCCTCCATTGTTCTTCGGCGTTGTTTGTCTCTTCTTCATTGTTGCCATTGTGTGCTGTTTCGTCCCCGACCGCGCCAATTGCTTGGTCCTCGTTGCTCATGGTGCCAAGTGCTTCGATCGCTTCCGCCTCGTCCGCGCATGTGCCAATTTCTACCTCGCCAATTTGTTGTGCCACCTGCATTGTGCTAATTCGTCTTATTGTGCCAACTCGGCTCATTCGTACTTCTTTTGTTGTGCCGTGTTCCCTCTGATTGCCAATTGGTTCTTCGAACTCCGAAACCGCTGTTTCGGAAAGCTTCACGCCAAAATGGCCACGCCAAAAAAGCCACGCCAAAGTGGCCACGCCAAAATGACCCCGACCGAAAAACAACGATTATGATAAAAATGTGATTCTTTTTCTGAGTTTTATCTCAACGCCAATTCAGTCCCATGTTCTTCATGTTTGATATATTTTATGTGGAAAGGCACAGTCGATTAACCGAAAATGAGGCGAAAACCGATTTAATTTTTTTAAATCAGGATCGGATCCAAGTCTAAATTTTTGACCCGGATCAGAGTCCGAAACAACAAAAGTTTTAATATGAAAATCCGGTCCGAGTGCTAGTCTCTAATTCTGATTTCTGATCCCTGTCATCACGACCGGATTTCTTTTCACTTAGTTTTTTCAAGGTTTATCTCAAATTTTTTATACGTGGCCAAAGAAAGACAAGGCAGCAGTTGGTCGGAACCATCATAAAGATGAGTAGGGATTCCGATTTTTATATAAATGTAAAAATCTATATGTAAATAAATGGAATATTGCTAATCTTTCGTGATCAGCAATAGCAAAAACATTTGGAAGTACTTTTTTGTGCAAAAAAAAATAAAAAAATAATTGTTAAAAAAAAATCAGAAGGGTCCCCCCATTTGGTTTCAAAAATGGTGACTTTTCATATAGCGCCAAAAATTTTATTTATCTACTTATTCTTCGAGAGTGGATCCGGGGATCGAAATTGGTCAAAATGGATGCCGGAATTCTGATAAGCAACCCCAAAACCCCTAGAAATATGTTTTGTACGCCAACTATGAAAGTCGGGTTTTTGTTCGAATTCGGGTTCAAGAGTCGGAATTTTGGAAAACTAAGGTCATATTCGTGATCAGCGCCCCAAATTACCCTTGAAACTCCTTCTTATCGGGCATCGGGAATGGATTATCGTGATTTTAATTTAATTTTTTGGAATTTGAATGAATTTGCTTATAATTTTCAGATCTGCCCACACAATGTGCGTATTATTCCACAAATTGTTGCCGATGACAAGCAAAAATTATTTATTCTCAATGGCTTGCTTGAATTTGGCCGTATGTTTAACAGTGCTTTTGCCTTTCCGAATCGCCCATTTCGTTTCAATGAGGCACTCTCATTTCCATGGAACAATATTGGAATCACCCTATATTCACTTATTGAAGGAGCAACGGTGACAAAAAAATTTCTTGCATCCGGTAATCAAATTTGTTTAATACGAATCACCTCTTTATGCCCGTAACCGGGAAATGGGACTCAAAAAATTGCTAGGCCAACATTTTCAAATTTCATAAAAATGGAATTTGATTTACAGAATTAAAAATGGTATTCTACTTATGAGTGTGAAATTTCTGTCCCGGGATTTCCCGTCTCCGTCCCGGTCCCGTTCAACTCTCATTTCCCAACATGATGAGGATTCCAAACAAAAATGAAATGCTCACCTCCTCTACGACCCCTTTGCCCACCATATAAATGATCAAGTCTTACCTATTTATTAGGGCTTCCATTTTATGTAAACAATAAAAATATCTGCGCACTTGATACGTTGAGATAAGAGTAGTATAGGGTCGCAGGGGCAGGGGTCTGGGACCCCTGCCCCTGGTTAGTTATCCTAATTAACTTCCCTATCCTATTAAACCATGGAATCAGACCCCTGCCCCTGCCTCGTTTATCGTAAGTAATGTTAAGAGGGTCACAGGGGCAGGGGTCTGGGGACCCCTTTCCCTTCAATCTATCACACGGGCAGGGGTCTGGGGACCCCTGCCCCTGTAACTTAAAGCACTTTTTTTTTGCATATAATAAACGGACAGGGGTCGGCTAGACCCCCGCCTTTTGTTCTATTAAGTGCCCCTGGACCCCTGACCCTTGCAGCCGTTGGCTTAACGAGCGCAAAAAGCCGCCACGGGGCCATTTTTAGGACAATTGTCTGACTGGGATTATTACAATGGCAAAGAAAAAATAATGCTGCTGCGGAGGGAAGAAAAGCTGCTTTTGATTTAAGTAAAATGGGGGAAAGGGGGGGGGGGCGATAAATCGAAGCGGCGGCGACACTTTGGGATAAAGCGCCGGGGGGGCGCGTTGGAAGGCAGATCGCTTTGTGTCATATATGGACAGAAAAGGGAGGGAGAGAAATGAACACGGGCGGCAGCAAAAAGCGGGAGCGAATTTAGGAGAGCTGGAAGGGGGGGCGTGGGACTAATATTGACTAACGGACGAGAGGAAGGGAAAAGGGGGGCGGAAAGGGAAAGGAGTGGAGGGAAAGATGATTGGCGGAGAGGGGAGGGGAGGGATGGGAAAGCCAGTCCTGCTTGCCGCTGGGGACGGAGGGAGGGATGAATGGAAAGAGGAGGAGGAGGAAGAGGGGAGAGGGAGAGGGGCGGGAAAGGGGGGGAGGAGAAGAAAGAAAATCGTACAAATCAAAATTGGCCGGGAGGAGGGGGGGGGGAGGCAAATTTCGGCCACAATAATTACCTATAGTCACCGAGTGAAAGTGGGTAATGGGGGTGAAGAGGACACCTAAATTTTTCTGAATTTTAGGGGGATTTGTGTCAATTACCCCACGGGGGGGGACACTGGTAATTGTACGATTTAAAATTATTGCCGCTTTGCAGGGGGAGGTGAACAAAGGAAATCGTAAAATGAAAATTGCCCGGGAGGAGGTGATGGCATTATTTTGGCCATAATAACAGTTTTGCAGGGGGAGGGGAAGAAAGAAAATCGTACAAATCAAAATTGGCCGAGAGGAGGGGCAGACAGATTTTGACCATAATAATTACCGTGACAATTTTAACTGAAACTTGATTATCACACGGCATGCATAAATATCCCCGTATATAAAGCGCCATGAATTCAACTCACCATCACACCATCTCAACCATCCCCCCCCGTCCTATCTTCCCATGCTGAACATTCCCAAAAGCCTCTCTTTCTTTCTCCCCTTTCGTAGGCCTATTTCTGTTTAATCAATGGGCGCAATATGTTCTGATTTATTTGTTTTTTCTGATTTCAGCCCATGGTCCTTATTTTGTTCTGATTTCTTCTCTGGGTAAAAAAAGTAGAAATATTACTATTTTTATGTTTTTTTTTGAAGCGATTTCTTTAAATATGTTCAAAATTTTTTTACCGGCCGCGCATGTCTTTGCCCCCTTTTTGGAGGTCTTGCCACCATTTTGCCACTATTTTAAAAATTTTGCTCCCCATTTATTGAATTTTGTAAATTATTTAATTTTTTTTTAATAAAATGCTGGCTTTTATAATATTTTTTGTTTTTTTTATTTTTCCAACTAAAAAATGTCAAAAATTAACATTTTTTACACAATTTTCTCTATAAATTTTATTCACTTTCTCAAAAATTTCCCGGCGACGACTGTCAGTAGTACATGACCCCGAAACTGTCCGGCAAATCGGCTATCAAATTTCAAAATTGCCCCTATGACGTCTATGTATTTTAAGTAGAAAATATTACCATTTTTTGATTTTTGAAGCGATTTCTTTAAATATTCTCAAAAATTTCCCGGCGACGCCTGTCAGTAGTATGACCCCGAAACCGTCCGGGTACCGAAAAGGGGTGTCAAAGCCCATACCTATTGGAGGGGTACTTTCCTTTGATGTCGCCGCCCCAAAACCTCGCGGGTCGCGCACCCCATATTCATCGGACTTTTCGATAAATTGTTACCAAAATAAACGATGCAAAAATTATTTTGCACTTCTCTTTCCACCCATCCCTCCATCGTGCCGCGGCGCCGATTTTTTTTTGTAATCACTCGGCCCACTCCCCTTCCTTCCCCTCCCATCGAAAAATCTTAGATATAATTCTTGGAAACTTTTATTTTTTTTCAAATTATTTTATTCATCAACTTTCCTTTTAAAATTTTTATTTTTCAAAATTTTGACTACTGAACCGATTTACCTTTGATCCATTCGTTTCCCTTGCTACTCCTATTCAAAAAAAAAACCAATCCAAAAAAAATGACATCGACTGATGCTGCTGTGCCACCAAAGCAGGAGGAGGAAGTCAAGCTTCTTTCACCGCAAGGAACCAAACGAACGGCAAGCACTCACACTCAGACTGATCAGCCCAAACGACCAAGTTTTCTAACCGAAAAGGGTCGCCACACGAGGATGATCTCCTTCGAAGAAATAAAAGCAGAACAAAAAACTCTAATATTTTGAATGAGACCTAAATTGTCGTAAACTAGATAGTTTTTTTTTTGTTTGTGGTGTCCCAAATCATTTTGAAAAATTGGCAAAATACAAAAAGAAATGCCAATTTATTCCGAGTCAGAAGTATCAGAAGTTTTGTAAAAAAATTTGTCATATTTGAAAACATTTTTAAAATATTTGTGTGCTGCTTCTATTTCTTCGGAAGAGATCATCCTCGTGTGGCGAGCCTTTTCGGTTAGAAAACGTGGTCGTTTGGGCTGATCAGTCTGAGTGTGAGTGCTTGCCGTTCGTTTGGTTCCTTGCGGTGAAAGAAGCTTGACTTCCTCCTCTTGCTTTGGTGGCACAGCAGCATCAGTCGATGTCATTTTTTTTGGATTGGTTTTTTTTTTTGAAATAGGGGTAGTAAGGGAAACGAAAGGATCAAAGGGTTCATCCCTCTCACATAAATCTATGAGCTATCGGACATTCACATACGTTTCTCGGTTTTTTGTCTACTCGGATGTGAAAGTCAATTCCTCATGAAAGTTGATCCGATCGCAACGTTTGTTCATTTGCATTGGCAGAGAATCGCCTGTCGGAAGCCTCCATTAAGTTTTTTGTCTGCCTGGATTTGTCGGACCGCTCCTTTTCCCCTCTCTAATCTTTAACATTGTTTTACTCGTTTTCTCTTAAAACTATAAATCAAAACAAATTGAACAGCTCTGAATGCCACCACAACAGTCTACAATTGAAATGTTTTTTGATAACATTTGCCACGATGGATCGACAAAAATAGACAAAGATGCATTGCAAGGTGTACTTTCGAACGGCACAGGCCTTGCTTTTAATCAGGACACGTGTAGATTTCTCATTGCCTTGTTTGACTTCAACCGCGACGGCTTAATTGATCGGAATGAATTTGGGCCACTCTGGAAGGTAAGTATTCGTGCATTTTCCACCTTTGACTTATCGTGTAGCTTTCTGCTAACACAATATTTTAACTGTTCATTTTAGTATGTGGAGGAATGGAAGGCCCGTTTTAAAGAAATAGCAGGCGACAATGAGCTGTCAATTGGCGTTGAACGACTTGAAATTGCTCTGAGAGAATACGGTGGACATTTGTCATTGATATTATTATTTCAAATGCTGTTTTATAGGCTATAGATTTTCTGCCAACTTCTATTGCGCCTTATTGCGCAAGTATGATCGCACAATGTCGGGTAAAAGATTAGCTGTGCTGTTGTTTTAATAATTCGTCATCTAATTAAGCTCGTTTGCACTTTGACGATTTCATACACCTTTGTGTTGTACTGCACCAATTGACTACGCCTTTCCGTGATCGAGACTTTGAGCAGAAAGGACGGATTAGAGTTTGTAAGTAACATGCACCAGAAAATTTTTACATTTTTTCTTTTTTTTTTTAGGTTTCGAAGACTACATTGCAATGTTTTTATCCACAATATTATAAGATTTTTTGCATTTGCTATTAATTTTTGCTCTCTATTTGCAATTTATTGACATTTTAGCGTTCCATTACGCATCATTATTTACTTATGGTTTAACTGATCCTATAATCGACTATTTGTGTTCATTTCCAGCATTCAATCCCCGGTTTCCTTCTCGCTATTCTCTCCACTCGGTGTACGAAGATGAACAGCAGCAACAACCTGAAACGTTTCCAAATCAAACCAAAAGGCCCAGAGGAACAACCAACTGTACGCACGAAAACGCTCAGCGAGGTCAAGGAGTTTGACTCGGCTGGCACTTTCTTTTTGCGCGCAAAGATTGTTAGCGTTCTGTTTTCTGTCTACAAGGTGATGGACAATAAACGCTTGTGAATAATACCTCTTTTGCTGTATTATGCTTACAATTTAGGCCTGTCCGATGAGAAGCAATGGTATTCCGTGTCGTAAGAAACTTGACGATGAAGACTTTTGTGTCTCGTGCGCCCACCGCGCGAAAAAGCCTAGCCACAATCTGTACCTTCGTGTTGTACTCCAAGATTGCGATGACGTTGAATGCGAGCAGCAAACGACAGCCTTTTCCCATGCAGCCATCAAATTTCTGGGCATTGCCAGCGTAGACGCGTTTTACAACCTGTCAGAGAACGCGCCCGATAAGTTGGAATTGATCTTGCAGTCGAAAATAGACCAAACCGTGCTGGTCAAGCTCAACATCAAGGTGGGTTCATGTATATTGTAACTTGTCCTCCCGTTAGTATCTAGTCCATCGTCTTCTACGTAAAAATCTATCTGTTAAACTTGTGTATGTTTTAAGGAAAAGAATGAGACTGCGACGCTAGACTGGATTATTTCCTCAATATCTGAGGAACACCCGGTGACGGTGGTGTATTTGGATGTTGAAAGCAGCGATAATGAGGCCGAGGATGGGTCATCATCTTCAAATGGTTCACCTAAGAAGCGCACCAAAAAGAATTGATGAAGGTGGTAATGATGATGATGATGGATGGCGTCGGTGAAGGACAAGATGGTGACCAGCACCAAATTTTAAGGCTAGATATTCTGATCATTTTTAACATTCAATGAAAACGATTTACACACGATTATTCGCTTTTAATCTTAAACAAGTTGCTTCTATTTGTATTTGCACTTGTCACATGATAGTAATGCGTTAAAAACGCTCCTTATTTCCGCTGAGCTGAAGATGTGTGAAAACAGCAATAATCTCTTTTAGCTTCTTTTTTTTTGCACACAGCCATAACATTTGAAGAGTCAAATAATGAAAAAGGGCGAAGATGACACTGCTGCTGTCCCTCGAGGCAAACCGCCCAGCTCTGACTCTATATCAGCAGCCCATTTTTCTACTGCATCAAAGGAGATGATGGAAAGTTGTAAGAAAGAAGAGCCAATGGCGAACGGATGCCGCAAAGGTGCGAAACGACGATATCACTATTCGTTGCTGTCAGCTCAAGCTCAGGATGTGTGGTATGTTTTCAGGCCCAAAGTAAAACGTATGACAATAACTCAGGTCAATAAAACTTGACCAGTTGGAGGAGAAATATTCAAGAATAGCGGAGGAACTACCGGAAGACAGCGATGATGCAATTGATTTCAATGAAGATGGTATTGATGATATTGTGGAAAAGTGAGTTATCCTTTGTACAAGTTAAAATGTTGTCTTGTTTTTAAGGATAAATCGTTTCGAAGCAAAAGTGAAAAAATGGGGCAAAAAACGACGGTTAGTTGCGCAGAAGCAGAACGCACCACATATTATACAATGACATACTTAATTTTATACAGGTGTAACGCAAATGCTGATGAGAATAGCAGCAATGACGCTGATGATGATGATGCGCCAACGTCGACTGCGTATCTGAATTTGCACAATGATGAGATGACCGAGAAAACAAATTAAAAAAACATAAATCTCTGCTATGGTTTAAACATGAGGATGATGATGATGATCATTATTTTGTTGATAAAAAAACTCCGATATATAAACCGATTATTTGCTGAGTATTCTATTACTCTATAAACATTATCAAAAACGTTTTCGATAACTTGTAATTGTGATATTCAGTTAAATGTCATCTGATTCTGATAGAAAAAGAAGGACAACAGCGGAAAACAGCTCCAAGCAAAGCCAAACTCAGCCTAAACAACCGAGATGGGATTTCCGCTCGATGTCCTATTTTGAGAAGTATCCGACTGAGCCACAAATGGAAGAGGAGATGCGGAAACTACGATTAGCTGCAGCAAATGATCAGACAGGCACAGGCGATACCCACACATCGGCAAATTCAGAACAACAACAACAACAGAAGCAGAAACCGTTGTACAAAGAGATCACCAATCATGTACATAAGATTGAGCGATTCTCTGTGCAGCGCCATGTCACTGAATTTATGCTTAACGCTCAGCATGATCAGCCTGATGAAGCGCTACGTCAAGCGTTCGATGAGCTCATTGCCAGAGCTGTACAAAATGCGGAAAAGAAAAGTGGGCGCACAGTTTCAAAATTAGGCATTATGATGTCAGGGAAAGTGTTAAACGATCCGGTAGTGCTACCTATGCGCCCTCCAATCCAAAACAACGTCGACGTGGTGATGACTGAGCTTGACAAGCTGGGACAGAGCGAGGGAGACGAAGGAGGTGCTGACAAAAAAACGTTGCTACTCAGCGAGCCTGTGGAGATCATCGTCACCTGTTTGACCCCTCCAGTAGGGTCAGCCCACGTTTACACCCATACCAAAATTGGGGATACGACGAAGCGCAAAGAATTATCATACGCAACAAGGATAGCTACTGTTTATTTCATGCGCTTGTTGCAGGCCGCGCCTATCATGACCGCGATATTTTCTGCCTTACTCGCAACCCGATGTATGAGCAGCCTCAATTTATTGCAAACATAATGAACAGACAGGATTTTTGCAAAGACTACGAGGCATTCAATCGTCTGGTATCAAACATTGGTCGAATGCAAACTGCAGTTGAAGAGCTGATGAATGCGTCTGGCATTCAAAATAACAAGGCCTCTTATGGAATTGAACATATTCAGCATGTTCAACAATACTGGGTATGATGTGTTACAAAATTTTAATCATTAAGTGTTGGAAATATATTTCAGAATGACGTTTTTCCCGGGACATATCGCTTAGTTTTGTTTGAAGACCGACCAGAAAAGTTACCTCGGCCGATATGGAAAGGCCCAGGAGGACATCGTTTTAACGTCACACTTTTTCTGTCCAACAATCATTATGACGCAATCAAAAAAATGCATTGTTTCTTCAAGCTTGGACGGAAATATTGCATCGATTGTGAGTGTACATACACTGTTGACGCTAAACATACAATACATTGTAAGAGCAGATGTCCGCAATGTGCTAAAGGTTCGAAAATTAGTTAATATTTTGCAATAACGAAAATTTTTAGTCGGACCTCAACATCCATGCCCGAAACAAAACGGAGTCCAAATTTTATGCACAGGGTGCAACCGTTATTTTTTTTCACGATTATGTTACGACGGGCATCGGGGGCCAACATGTAGACTCTATAAACGATGTTCTTTATGCAATAGAGTTTATCGAACGGATACCTGCCAGAAGCACAAATGCAACACAAGCTATTGCAAACGATGCAAAGTGAGAATAATCTGTTTGAAAAATATATATGTATATATAAATGAACACCGTCTTTAGGTTTATCACGCGGAAAAGAGGAGCTGTTTCATCAAAAAAATCCAAATACCAGCGGAAAAACAACGCTATCGTATCATCGTCTGGGATACTGAAACACGACTTGAACAACTTGAGGACGAAAGCCATCGTATACATAGGGTCAATTTTCTTTCGGTCCGTGTTACTTGTACCGATTGCTGTGAAGCAACGGAACCAGTCGACAATTGTGAGATTTGCTGTCAAAACGATGGAGCTTTGGAACGAGCAAAAGAATGGTTGGATATGATTGCTTAAATTAAAATTAAAATTCAAATAACAGGAGCGAAGCAGATGGCGAGGATCAACCTGTTGCCGCTTTTGTTGAATGGATTCTGAGGGCGTGGAACTCAAAATCTTCGAATTCCGCGTCCAGCATAGCCGAAAGCATTCATTGCTTATTTGGCGTGATTCCTGTCTGATTATGCCAATTGCACTCGCTGAATTAAAGGACTTTCAATCTTGACTGCGACGACAAACCATTCTTCCCATACGCATTCAACAGAAAAGATAACTATACCCTCAGAATGGAAAATCTTCCGGACGAAAGCGAGTACGAGCCGGGCACTATGAAGGCTGACAAGTATGAAAAGTTTAAAAAATGGTACAACGACAACAAAAAGACACCGTTCTTCTTGCCCGATGAACTTAGGGCATACTGTCTGAACGACACCGAAATCTACTCAAAGCTTTGGTAAAATTCCGCCAGATTCTGATGAATGAAATCACGGATGGATTTGATGTGGTGCCCATTAGCTGTACCATAGCTAGGTTTAAAACACAAATTGCTCCTTTAACATGTTTTATTTTACAGTGCATGCATGAACATCTTCAAGGCACAATTCATGGAAGATGAACAGTTGGCAATGGTCCCTGAACTGGGATATGAAAGAAACGACAGAGCAAGCGTCCTCGCGATCAAATATTTGGACTGGCGCGCAAAAAGTGAAGGTATTGAAATCCAACATGCAGGCAACGGTCGGGGAAAAACGATGGAAGCAGTTCAAGCTCGACGGATGGATTGAGAGCCAGCAACGGTGCATCGAAGTGCTCGGCTGCTATTGGCATGGTTGCGAGCGATGCTTCAAACCTGATGAGCAGCTCATTGACGGAAAGACATGCCGTGAACTGAATGAGACTACACAAGACCGTCTACGTCAACTTCGTGAGTATGATGACCATGGACGCTGTCTGCAAGTCGAAGAAATCTGGGAGTGTGAAATAAACGATCAGCTGAAGAAAAATGAAAGGATGAAAGCATTTTTTGACGACTTATCCAATGAACGCGGCCCTCTTGACCCCAGACTTGCATATTGCGGAGGAAGAACGGGCCCATTACGACTTTTTGCTAAACCGGCAGAGATCCGCGTATTCCTCGCTCATCTGGCCCAAAAACTCGCCCGTCTCTACTGGAACAATGTTGCGTTTGTGCCGCACAATTACACTGTCTGTGTCAGTGTACAGCAACTCTGCGCCATGTGTATTGTAGCATTGTTGCATGTAGTCAAACAGTTTCAGTCTGGCTCGACTTGTCGTCAACAGACTGAGCACGATGTTGCTGGAGAGCTGTTTCATCAAAAAAATCCAAATACCAGCGGAAAAACAACGCTATCGTATCATCGTCTGGGATACTGAAACACGACTTGAACAACTTGAGGACGAAAGCCATCGTATACATAGGGTCAATTTTCTTTCGGTCCGTGTTACTTGTACCGATTACTGTGAAGCAACGCAACCAGTCGACAATTGTGAGATTTGCTGTCAAAACGATGGAGCTTTGGAACGAGCAAAAGAATGGTTGGATATGATTGCTTAAATTAAAATTAAAATTCAAATAACAGGAGCGAAGCAGATGGCGAGGATCAACCTGTTGCCGCTTTTGTTGAATGGATTCTGAGGGCGTGGAACAAGCAATACAATACATACATATGGGTAAGTGATTTATGATCAATTTGTTTTACAAAAAAATCCTAGGCTCACAACGCATCGAGATTTGATGGCCATTTCGCACTTAATCATCTTTGCAAAACTGCAAGACGCCCGGATGTTGTGATGAATGGGCTCAAAATCTTCGAATTCCGCGTCCAGCATAGCCGAAAGCATTCATTGCTTATTTGGCGTGACTCCTGTCTGATTATGCCAATTGCACTCGCTGAATTAAAGAAGACTTTCAATCTTGACTGCGACGACAAACCATTCTTCCCATACGCATTCAACAGAAAAGATAACTATACCCTCAGAATGGAAAATCTTCCGGATGAAAGCGAGTACGAACCGGGCACTATGAAGGCTGACAAGTATGAAAAGTTTAAAAAATGGTACAACGACAAAAAAAGACACCGTTCTTCTTGCCCGATGAACTTAGGGCATACTGTCTGAACGACACCGAAATCTACTCAAAGCTTTGGTAAAATTCCGCCAGATTCTGATGAATGAAATCACGGATGGATTTGATGTGGTGCCCATTAGCTGTACCATAGCTAGGTTTAAAACACAAATTGCTCCTTTAACATGTTTTATTTTACAGTGCATGCATGAACATCTTCAAGGCACAATTCATGGAAGATGAACAGTTGACAATGGTCCCTGAACTGGGATATGAAAGAAACGACAGAGCAAGCGTCCTCGCGATCAAATATTTGGACTGGCGCGCAAAAAGTGAAGGTATTGAAATCCAACATGCAGGCAACGGTCGGGAAAAACGATGGAAGCAGTTCAAGCTCGACGGATGGATTGAGAGCCAGCAACGGTGCATCGAAGTGCTCGGCTGCTATTGGCATGGTTGCGAGCGATGCTTCAAACCTGATGAGCAGCTCATTGACGGAAAGACATGCCGTGAACTGAATGAGACTACACAAGACCGTCTACGTCAACTTCGTGAGTATGATGACCATGGACGCTGTCTGCAAGTCGAAGAAATCTGGGAGTGTGAAATAAACGATCAGCTGAAGAAAAATGAAAGGATGAAAGCATTTTTTGACGACTTATCCAATGAACGCGGCCCTCTTGACCCCAGACTTGCATATTGCGGAGGAAGAACGGGCCCATTACGACTTTTTGCTAAACCGGCAGAGATCCGCGTATTCCTCGCTCATCTGGCCCAAAAACTCGCCCGTCTCTACTGGAACAATGTTGCGTTTGTGCCGCACAATTACACTGTCTGTGTCAGTGTACAGCAATGATTATTGGCGCTGATGTCACTATACTTTTGCACCTTGGACCTTTGTTGTCCTCTTCCACCTTGGCCACCGTAATTTTTACCTTTTCCACACTGTTGTAATTTCCCTGCCAGGTTCTCGAGCCCTTGCTTAGCATGCGTCTCAAGAGATTCCTTCAATGCTTTACCCTGTGACAGATCACCTAGAACGCGTGTTCCTGCAGCAATTCCCTCCTTTGATGCACTTGATAGCAAATTTGATGCGACAGGCATCAAAAATCGGGCTACATTTTGAAGCAGACCGCCTCCGCGTTGATAGCGCGTACCGACAAAATACTGCTGTTCTCCTCTTCCTGCTTGCTGTGAAGCAATAAATCCTGACCAGTCAACTGAATCCGGATTGTAAAAAACATGAGTCATCTTAGAATAGTCTTCGTTTAAAATGAAGTGTTAGAACACAATTACCCCAGTTAAATTTAATGTAACGTCCAAACGCTGTTTGAATTTCGATTTTGATTTCGGAAATTCGTTTGTTCTGAATTGGTTTGAAAAACTCATTGGTATATATAACCTCTGGCACGTCGAGTGTACCTGTGCCTGACACGTTGACAACACGCAATAGAGGAGCCATACGATCTCCAATAATTGTATCTTCCACCAACTTTGGTGCATAAACATACAATTGCCTTACACCACCCGACAGGTCTGGTAAGTATTTGGCAGGATGATTATAGTACAGTCGAGTGCCCTCAAACCCAAGCACATAGGCAAGATGGCTGCTGGCATCACGTGTTGTACTCCAGTACCAATCTTAATGTAAAATCTTTGAGTGATCTCATTGAAAAGAAATTCTACTGCTTTCCCCTGCTGTTTCTGGTGGCCCATGAGCATTTTCACTCGGTCAGAAACAGCAGTTGCTCCTTTTTTATCGCCTTTTTCTTTGGCAGAAAGCGCTAGAGGGTCGGGCAGATCAGGGAGTTCATCTTCATCATGATCCTCCGGTTTAGGTATATCTTCTTCGGATGCAGCAGAAGAAGTAAGTTTATCTTCAGAAAATTCATTCACTAAAACAGGACTATCTATACTATCCTCGTCATTATATGAAGGAAAATCTATTGGTACCACGGTTACAGGGTTTTGCCCATTATCCCCCGGTAAATTTTTAATTTGGTCCGTTAGCAATCCCTCTACATCTTTGGTCATTACCGATAGACCGCTTTGGGCAGCAGTTAAGGAAGATGACGCATACTCATCCTCAATCTCATATTCATTGGAGGGAAATTCTTCCTCTTTTTTATCGGTCGGTACTGATCACCAAAATTTTCTCTTTCTCCTTTTGATGATCAGACTGTTCAATCGATTCATCTTTTTCTTCTAAAACCTTTTCTTTGTCTTGCGCAGGCGACCCTGTTTCTGTCTTCTCCGTTTCACTGTCTTCAATTCCATATTCTGTAGATGGAAATTCATTAATGGTATCCTCCTTAAATATAGCTTTTTCTTCTTCTAATTTTTCTTCTTTTTTCTCAGGTACGTACGGTACCTCTACCTGTTCTTCCACTGGTTCAGGTTGCTTCTCAGAGCTGTCTTCACTTTCATATTCAAGAGAGGGAAATTCGGTTTCCGTAGTTTCAGACGGAATATCCGGCTGCCCTTTTTCCCGCTCCAATTCCTTCAAGTGGGGCTCTTGGGGAATTTCTTTTTCTAACACCTTTTCTTGTTGTTGTTGAGTAACGGTCGCACCCTTTTTGGCTGCTTCTTCTAGTTCTTTGACAGCAGTCGTGAATTTGTCATTTAACTCATGCATTTTATTATTCAGCTGTTTTATCTCCAGTGAATAGTTATGTATTACTTCATACACATTTTTTACAGTATTTGTTATGTTACTAGACTGTGTCAGATTTTTCATCCGGTAATGATTATCAAACTCATGCTTAGCGCTTATCACCTTGGAGGGTTCATTTCCTACCTTTTTTGCCAATTCGTCGATCTTCTTATCTAAATCAACAATTTGGTCTAGCAAATTTTTGAGCTCTGGAATATTAGAATATATTTTAAGACGAGTTTCTGCAACGCCTCTATTATGTTTAGAATTGGCAGCTAAAGTTCGAATGTAGCTATCAGTTTGTGTTACTTTCTGTACGATTTGGTCAATTTCATTTTTTACTCCTTCTAATAAAATGTCTTCTTTTATGGACTGCTGTTTTACCATAGGTTCCAGCTCTTTGTCCGCTTTTTTTGGGCTTTCACGCTCCAATTCTTTGTCCTGTGTTTTTACCGGTTCACGTTCAAGCTCTTTTTCCACGGTCGACTTTGTAGGATCGCTTTTCATTTCATTTTCATCATCAGATAGTTTTGGGATTTGAACTTCATTTTCTACGGTTGGCTTCAGCTTTTCCATTTGTTTTACTTGATGATCTTTCGGTTGCCCGGCAGGGTAAGAAGTGTCTTCGGGAGGTCTTGGCACCGTTACCTTTGCATTTAAAAAAATTGAGACTGCAGTAACTACACGATTTGCAAGCTCATTTACTCCGAGCTGATCCTCAGGTGCTGTGCTAAAATACAAGGGTGTAAGTTCAGCAAGGTATTTTTTCGATTCTTTAAGAGATTGCTTTGCCATGTCTGCGTGTTTACGGCATTCATTCAAATTTTTTGACTCGTAATGTGTGTCAAATATCCGTTTTACTTCGGTCGCCTTTTTCGCTTCTTGTGAAATCTTTTCCACAAGTTCACGCAACTTATTCTCCATATTTGATAACTTGTCGAACCATTTCGTTACATCCGGTGCATTAGGTGCTTGTTTACGGGCTTGTTCAGCTCGATTGAGGGCTGCCTTAGCCTTTTCTGCTATATCGGCCGCAGTAGCAGCCAGCTTAACCGTCTCTTTCCACGATTGTTCCGTTACTCGTTTGGCTAGGTTCAGTCGATCTTGGTCTACCGTAGGTATCTTACGCTGCTGTTCAACAATGGGAGGGAGCGGCTGTTGTTCCTGGTGCTGTTTTTCACGTTCAAATGCGCTCAACTGTTTGTCAGAAAGTTGCGGTGGCTCTATTTCACGTCCCATTTCCTTGTCCAATTCTTTTGGCTCTGCTTCGCGTTGCAATTCAATGTCATGTGCTGCTGGTAAAGACACTCCACGTGTCAATTCAATATCCTGTGTTACAGAAGGAGGAACTTCACGTGGAAGTTCCTTATCCGGTTCAGGTTGAATTTCTGGCTCCAATTCTTTGTCTACGGTCTCTCTTTTCGCCCTTTTTGCTTTTGGAAACTTTACATCGTAGGCCGATTGAATGATGGTGTTCAACGATTTTTGCATGTGTTCTATATTGTGAAACTGTATGCTTGGAATTTTTACCTTCAGATTGACCGTAGCAGGATCTATACCGTCCGGTTTATAGTCTGGGTTGAGAAGTTTTATGTTAATAAAATCATCTTCATCCACCCCAACGGAAGGGAATGAGTGTGGATAGATTATCGAGGAAAGAGCCACGGACCAGTTTGAGTCTAGCTCTAATGTGTGTGGAAGTCTTACGGTAAAATGGGATGCCGTATTTCCCGGAAATGCTACATTTGATGGGAGTATAATATAAAAATCGTCCATGTTTAACGAACGAGATCTGAATCACTAATCCACTTATTGTGTTTTTCCGAATAACCTATCCAACGAACAAAATGTTGCTTAACACCGTTACGTACCCTGGATTTCAAAACTTCTGCACGGTGTGTTGTTTGTTCGGCGGCAACAGTCTTTACCAGTTCTTGTTCATAAAAAATACCTTTTATGTTTTCACCTTCTAAATCACTGATTCGGTATGACGGTGGATTGGTTGGGTTTACTCTCACAATTTTGAATAGCTCGTCAGTAAAATTTGGATAATATCCTTTGGAGAAATCTCCCTTCTCTTTGGTAATTCTAACGATATCGCCAAGTTTGAATTTGGGTTTTCCTTCTTGTTCTTCCGTGTCTTTATATAGACGATTTCTCAGCTCTGCGGCATTTTTAAAATTCACATCAACAATACGCATTCCTGTTGTACGGTTCGTTACATTGTTCAAGTTTTTCACTATTTTATCAATAATATCTACCCATCTGTGTGTATTTTTTCGCTAAAATAGCGGTAAAGTCTTTCCTTAATTGTACGATTTGCTCTTTCCACAACGCCTGCATGCAAATGTGGGCTGTACATTACATGTTTTATAATATCCTTTGAACGCCAGAACTCCTTCATTCGCTTGGCTTGGAATTCTAAGCCACTGTCACTGTACATTTTATTAGGCAATACTCCTGCTTTTTTGAACACTTTTTCAAACGCTTCAATCATATGCTCGCTCTTCTTTGACTCAGCTTCAGCGACATAAATCAGTCTACTAAGCACGTCAATACATACAAGAATGTATCGATATCCGTCATTGTACTGCTTCAGCGAGTCCATAATGCAAAGATCGCATTGCCAATCCGTATGCAACCCACTTGGGACGGTCTTTAACCGTGGGAATTTGTTTTTTCTTGGTTTGAAAAGTGTATATGTCCGTTGTTTGTGAAGAAACTCATACACATCGTTTAGCTTTAAGTTCGGGATACGTTTTCGCCCTTCTGCAAGCACTTTTTGCATTCCCGCGTAGCTCGCCGGCGAATTTAGGTTGTAATAAACCTGTTCTAGCTGACGTTCTACAGTTTTGCCCATAATATTGGTTTAAAGGGTCTTTTTCTCTATTTAACCCTTCGGTTTTTATAGGGTTAACCCGGACAAGGACTAGTTTTCTTTTCGTTCTCCTCTTTCCTTTACCCTGTTGTTGTTGTTGTAAACTAAGTAAGTATTTTGCTATTTCCGGGTCTCTTTTCAAACGTTGAACAAAAAAGGTATGGCCCCTAGGCAAAGAAATATCTGCGCCTGATAATAATTTTAACGACTCGGTATAATCCGATCCGGTGACTGGCTTATTAAAATTGGTCATAACCTGTCCTGTTTGCATATTGATTCCAAATTTGTCCGGGTTTTTTCCAATAATATTCATAATTTTGGAAATATTTTTTGGACTTATTTTCATGTCATGTGAACGTGTTGGTGTACTAGTGCTACCGTTTTTCTCTGTAGCTGAAGAATAATCTACCGATGATTCATTTTCACTTTTTTTACGTGCTGATCTTATTATTCGTAACGGTTGGCGTCTATTCTCTTGTTCTTCGGCTGTTTCAATTTTTGCCATTTTATGAATACCCATATACGGAGCAACGTTTGGTATTGTAGAACCCGGAGTTCCCTCTAAGACCACTTTCTGTGGTTTGTTTTCCACAAGCTCTTTGAGTTGACGTCTCTGTTTGTACAACCAGGAATGTCGTTTCATTTTAATATCAGCTCCGATTGTTTTATCTTGCAAATTTTTATGTATATTTGCGTCTAATGATGACTTCTCATCCTGTATAGGATCGCCTCGGCTACCAATACTCTTCACTATGTTCATAAGTGTGATGTATTCTGTTTCAGGAACCATGACCATTTTCTTTGTGTGTTTCATTATGCGGTTATTCTTTCAAGCAAATGTTGAGCTAAAATGCTAAGAACAGGCACAAGAATAGCACCAAGGGCAATTCCGCTCCCTTGTTGAAGTTTTTGCCGAGCTGTATTCTCAGTGCGAGCGCGTGCTATTGCCCTGTAATAGTCCGCGTATTGGGACAACCGTCGCTTCTGGCTTGGACTTAAACGAAAATTAAATTTTAAAATATTGGCGCAAATTTCGACCAGGGCAAGTATTTGTTCTGCTGATGCTCTTTGCAATATATCGTTTTTTCGTTTATCAGACTTGGTGGCCGCAAGTTTTTTTAAAAATCTGTATTTTCCTTAACGTAGGGACTAAATTGATACATTTTTTTATTTTTTCTATATTCATTCTTTATATAGACACAGTGCGTCTGCGTAGGTTATTCGTTCGGTAAATAAATTTCTCTGCGTTCGTCTGGAAATATTTTGCTAGTAAGACGTTCAGTTTCCGGTGCATTAGGATGCATATTTATAACCAGATAGCTAAACGGTTGACTTGTTGCGTCGTTATAAGATTCCATGAAAAAGTTTAAACGCTTTGGAAACAATTGAGACCCGACTGTCCGTACCTGAAGTTGCCCGGATGGATTACGTGTCAGCACAAGATAATGACTGTTCGCTCTTGCTGTCCGAATATTTCGCCCATACAGACTCTGAGTTACGAAAATAACGTTTACGTTCCAATTATGCGAACCGCGTGTAAACAAAAGGTCCAAAAAATCGTTGTTCATATTCAACATCAGGTCGTCGAGCACAAGTAGGAGAGGTTTAGGTTGACTATTAATCAATGTCTGATCGGGAATCCCATTATGAGTTTCTATGCCGCGCTTCATCAGATCGATGACCGAATTGTTAATTTCAGAATAACAATAATTAGGGTAAGGGTTAATTAAGATAAGGGTAATTAGTAAAGGGGTAGGGTCTTAATTAGGCCAATAAAGTTGGAAAAGGGGCAGGGGTCTGGGTATGGGGTAGGGAAGTTAATTAGGATAACTGAGCAGGGGCAGGGGTCTGGGTGGATCGAAGGGGTAGGGGGCTTGGCCCTATCAATAAGATTGGGCCTGGACCCCTACCACAGACCCTGCCCATGTGACTATCAATAGGATTGGGCCTGGACCCCTACCACAGACCCCTGCCCCTGTGACCTTCTTAACATTAATTAGGATAAACGAGGCAGGGGCAGGGGTCTGATTCCATGGGTTAATAGGATAGGGAAGTTAATTAGGATAACTAACCAAGGGCAGGGGTCCCAGACCCCTGCCCCTGCGACCCTATACTACTGATAAGCATGAAAAAAGCAACGATAACTTTGTCACATTTTTACATATTCACGGGTTTTTCTACATAATAGATTTTGTATATTTTGGTAGATTTTCTACATTTTCGTACATATTTTCAGGTTTTTGAGAAATAACAAAAAAAAATACCAAAAAATATAAATAGACTCCTAAGCATCGGCTATTAAAATTATTTCATTTGAATGAGCTTTTGGCCAAAATCGTAAAAAATTGTGGCTTGTCATACATATTTCGACATTTTTATACATATTTCATGTTTTTTCTAAAAATGCGCAAAATTTTCCATTACTTAAATTCCCTTCGTAAATTTTGTGCTCAAAACGCCATTCTTTCCAGTGCATAAAATTTTATAATACATATTTTTACATAATCCGGGGTTTTTCTACATGTTAGATTTGCACTTAGTTTTGTATATTTTGGACATTTTGGTACATATTTTCAGGTTTTTGAGAAAAACAAAAAAAAAATATGATTAGAATTAAAATAGACGCCCAAGCATCGGCTTTAAAATTTTGAAAAATTATGCCCCAAAAATATGATTTTTCCTATAAAAATATTTCATGGTTTTCATGAAAATGGAAGACCTACTAATTATTCATCTACCCTATTGTATTTCAGTCGGACTACTAACAGAAACGAAGGGTGAAAAGCCAAAAGAAAAATGAACGAAGAAAGTTGAAGAAAATGAGGAATGCCAAGAATTGTAGGCAGGACAATCGGCCAGAACAAGGCAATCCCGAAAGAATCATCATTATTTTTTAGAGAACATTGGTTTATCAATTATCCAGTTTCTAAACCTATGGTATTCATAACATTCCCCCAGTACAAGTGAAATATAGCCATAACTAACGTTGCTGATCATCGGGGCATTACATAAAATCCGGTTTAAACCATCTGGCATTGAATGCCGAAAAGAACGTAGCCGACTTGTACATATCTATTCGGGTCTGTTCAAACCGGTTTTGACTTACCTTTAGACAAGTTAAATGAGATTTTGGTAGAATTTTTTTTTGAAAATAAAATTTTTTGTTAGTTTGATTAACATCAAGCAATTTTTCACTTTTATCAAACGTAGACTGTGTCAGCTTCCTCCTTTATTATTTCAATCTTTTCTTATTGTTAACATATATTTTGGTTCGTTTTCCATCTCTTGAAAATCTATTTCATTTCAAATTTAGAGTTAAATGGAAAAGCCTATAACATTGTATAGGACTATATCCCTCCATTCATTATATTTATTAATTCAAAATTTTCTGTTGCGATAAGATTCATACCTATTTATTTTTTGGTATAAAATTTATTCAAATTCAAAAGTGTTGCAGTTAATTTTTTTACTCTTTCTGATTTCCTACGGGTTTTATTAATATATTAACCAACCCTATCGAAATGGGGGTTTCTTGCGGTAACTTAGGAGATAAATTTAAGAGCAAAGGAATTAGGAGGAAAATAAATTATTTTATAAATATTCTTTTTTGGCGGAACCCAAAAAGTAACTCCGGGTCAAAACGATGCCAAAGTTTTTGGGACTCAAAAGGACAGAAACTGTAAATCTATGATGCTGGGAATTTTGTTCGGAAGCAATTAGTTAATAAATTATTTTATTTATTTAGTCATATTATGTTGTCGTGTCGTCGATTGGTTAACAGAAGAAAATCTTAAAATTATTTTCTGGTTCCAAAACAAACTAAAATTTTGGTTCGTCTAATTTTAGACCAAATCCGCAAAACTAAATTTTTAAAATAGCCTATCGATTTACTAAATTAATATAAAATTATTTAAAGGCAATTATGTTACTCGAATCTTCTTGCCCAGATGGGCCGGTGCTAGGTCGTTTGTTAAATACCGCCACTATGGGCGTTTGTTAAATCCACCATATTTTACAAATTTTCCGAACATAATTCGTGTTCAAACTCAACTAAATTAAATAATCTTGGTATCATCCCATAGCTTTAACAAACGCCCATAGTTGCGGTATTTAACAAACGACTCAGCACGAGATGGGCCGACTCAACTGCCATTTCAAAGTCATTTTGAAGAAATTGATCAAAATGGATTGGCCAAAACCATTGAATTGGTCAGAATGGACGACAGCCATGTGCAGTTGAAAAGGGATGATGGAAAAGAAGTAAATTAAAACGAAGAATTTAGTCATATAAATTAAAAATATTATATTGTTACAATGTCTTATTAAAAATTCATAATAAACAACAAGCTTTAATATGGCATAATGCCAAGTATTTATTTTTTTTAAAAATTAAGTAGTGCGTTGTTCTTCATCGATTTCATCGACCGCACTGTTACATACCCCATGGCTACAAATTGAACGGCTACAGTATGAATTGCAACAACAGCATCGGACCCAGTTGGCCGTGCTGGAGCTTGGCACAACGGTACCAAGTGCTGTGCCGTTTCTTTTCTGTGTATTCCAAAGCGTGGCATGCCAATTGGAACAAGAAGTAAATGGGCCCAAAAATTACAAAATGCCTAAAAAAATTATTCCTAATAATAAATAATTTTTTGTATTGTTCTAATCATTTCTTTGCCAGGGTGCCGTTGATGTGCTTTTGTGGCTTGCATTGTACAGGCACGCAGTTTGTGGTTGTTGGACAGAGCAGGTGGAGATTAAAAAAATCTCCATTTTAAATTTTCTAAATTTTGCAGAGTGAGGTTGAACTTGTCTACAGGAGAGTCCTTGAGCTGATTGAACTGCAAAAAATAACAAATTAATGTAAATAAACAAAAATTTCTTTCATATATTGCGCTAATTGATCTGTTACCTGAATACCGGTTGTTGTTTATTCAATAAATCCGTCCATTTTATTTTTTGCATTTAAATTCAATTTCCTAATAGAAAATTTCTCATTGAAAAGTTGAAATATATATAAAACAGTACAATTGAAACAGTAGAGGAAAGAGGTCCAAGCGGAACAGGGCAGAGGGCGAGGGAAAGGTTATGCTGCTTTACGTAAATCAGCCATTATTTTCAGTTTTAAATTAATATACCGTTTTGAAATTGAGAAAATTAACGCTTAAATACAATCGGAAAAATGTCTAAATTAGATTCTTTTAATGGTCTACACCCCAGTCACAACATTTTAATTTTTGATCTCATAGCTAGCAATTTTCGTATGAATTTTCATGCCATTCTTTTTATGTTTATCCCTTTTTGCTATTTGCTCCTAAATTTCATGCCATTCTTATTTATTCTTGCATTATTTCACATAAAAATTTTGCTTGCCATTTGACAATGTAAACAAAAGATATTTGTGCGAAAATTTACGAACATAATTTGGGAATTTTAAATAATTCTTTTTTTATTTATATTTTAATATTATTGAAATTCATTGAATTGTATAATTGCATGTAATTATTTTCGCCCCACTGACACATTTCGGTTCCACTCCAACAAATTAACTAGTCACAAGCTAAAAAAGTACAAAAAATTCTTAATATCGAATAATACAAAAAATCAGAAAGTCGATTGGCACAAAAAGCCAAATTTTCTTACGTTTTGAATAGTAGGGTAACAATTAACCTAGGCATTCAGATTAGTCTTTGCTAAAGTTTAGGCCAATCTTATACCTAAGTCTGCATTTTAAAAACAATAGAGATCCTAGCTATTTGATAATCTGTCAGTTTTTTTTACTGGTATATCTTTTGACCATTCGGTATGTACACATTTTTTTATAATTCGACTTTTGGACCGATTTAGCCTTTTTTATCGGAAGTGAATTTAGGGTCGAAACAATAGGAGATTAAAGAAAAATAAATAAAAGTCATTTAAAAAAGGCAAATAGTTGCTAAAAGTTCAAAAAAAGCCAAAATAAGTGCCAATAGTTTTAAGTAGGGGTGCGACCCCGAGGCCGGGGAAGAGAAGTTCGGGGCACGGGGATGAAATTCCGACTAGGTTTGTCGGGGATGGCTGGAGGAAGTTAAAAATGTCGGGGGCAGACACATCCGTCGGGGATAAAATTTTCATAAAAGTCGAAAAAAGGGTGCTAAGTCGTTTCTTAAAAACTGCTAATTTTACTGAATTTTCGGCAATATCTTGTCATAACTTTTCTCAGAAGTAAGTGAATTAAACAATCTTGGTATTGTAAGATGGCCCTTAAATTGCTCTATAAGCATGGTTCCCAGATAAAATTTTCCGAAATAAGAACATCGCTGGGCAAAAATAAGATTTTGGGGTCAAAAATAAGAACATTTTTAAAACGTTATTCCAAAGCTAAAAGCATTTTATTCAACAAAATCTTCTGTTTATAGCATATTTGTTCACTATGGCAATATATTTTAAGTTGTTGGGCTTTGAAATTAGACATAAAATTCTTCATTTCAAAAAAGTGAGGGTCGGCGGTGCCGATAGGCGCCCCCGGGGAAAATTTTGAAATTAGAGTGTTTTTTGGTAACAAATCTTGTCAAAAAATGAGCCAATTTTTGAGATTTTTAAGACAAATTTTGAGAAAAACTACGCAAATGGGCGTCCGGTGGTGCCGATAGGCGCCCCCGGGGAAAATTTTGAAAATTTATGGCCGATTTATTAAAGAATTTCCCAAAAA
>JBDPZO010000076.1:0-19039 GCA_039877585.1 Heterodera filipjevi
AAACAACAATGCTAATCAAATTTTTTACCTTCACTTCACATTTGTCTCGCTTTTTGATCAGTTCCAACAGTGTTTTGCCGTCCAAATTGTCCAACAATTGCGCCAATCCAAAACGTTCTTTCGGCAACAACACGAACATGAACACATCGGCCCCTTTGTAAGGCATGCCGAGAAGTTGGAGCTGTACACCCACAAAAAAAGACATTAAGAAAGGAAAACAGTAGTAAAACGAAAAGATAATCGACCTGGTCATCCTCAAAATAGATAAAATTGGCCATTTTGTACATCATGTCCAACTGAAAAAGAGCAATTACCACAGCCATTTAGCAAATTGACGAGTATTTTATTAATTTTGCCCGTAATTGAAATTCAATTAAAAAAAGGGAATCAGTCGATTGAGTACCCACTTTTTTTTCCTGAAATTTTCAGAAAATTCTAACATTATTTTTCAGGCAGCATTCCAAAAAGCTTAATAGAATTATTTTCAGGCAGTAAATTTGAAAAGCCGTAAAATTTTCAAGAAATTCTAAATCATCGAAAAAAATTTTGCATGTATTTTAGTTTTTCTTAAAACTTATAACAGGCCCTGGTATTTGCCCTGCCCATTTTTAATCGCCTTGAACAATTCGTCAAAATATTTGTGCACATTCGATTCGGGCGCGCCTTAACGCAAGAGAAAATAGTTATTAAAAAGATCGTAAAAACAAATTTAGGGGGATTCTAAGGAGCGTTTATCTCGAATCTAACACATTCACGGAGCCCGAATTCAAACAAAAAAAAAAACAAATTACAGCTTTTTTTATCCTTTTCATCAGTTACCTATGCGTTTACGTCTTTCTCAATCCAATGCTTCTTTTTTTTTGAAAAATTCTATTTACTACTTTGTTCGAGTTCGGGTCCGTGGTATAGTAGGGTGAGCAAACAATCATAATTCTTCAAATTTCTACTTGGCAGAAAAAGTGGCACTTATCTAGTCTAGAGTGTCCACTTTATGTAGCCTAGAGTGCCTAAAACCATAGGGGGACCCTTTTGAAATTTGAACTAACTTTTTTTAACTTTTTAAAAGTACTACAAAGGTCTTTACAAAAGTTGTTGAAATCATTAAAAACGAACATGACATTTAGTTTGGTTAAAAAATCAAAAGGGTCCCCCTATGGTTTTCAAATTGGCACTCTAGGCTACATAAAGTGGGCACTCTAGGCTAGGTCGATTGGACTCATAAAAGTCGATATGCAGGAGCCATAAATACTTCACACTGCTTTTTAAAATTGCTAAAAACAATGTAATCCCACATCGTAATCCGGCGGTCCGTTCAAGGTTTAATTTCCAAACCCGCAGCCCCATATACGCAATTTGAAATTTTTCTGCCCCTGTCGGATTAAATCCGAAAAAATATAAAACTATTAATAAAAATAAATCCAAAATAAAATGAACATTTCATAAAATTTTATTTTTAAAATAAAATTAAAAAATAATTTAATAAAAACGAAGCAAATCCTTCTCGCAATAAAAACTAAAAATAATATAATAAAACGCCCCAAAGAATTAATAAATTTATTCCACAATGAAACGTTCGAACGTAAAAGCAATTAAAATTGTTTATGAAAAATTTTTCCTTTCTTAAATAATATGAAAAACAAAATAAAACGATAAAAAATAATTTAGAAATGAAAAGACCATAAAATGATAATGTGGAAATTTTGAATTCTATTAAATAACCAAAATTTTTGGTATAAAAAGGGGAAGGGTTTTCAGTTTAGGCATGCTTCATTCATATCATTCGACAATTCAACTCTCCTCTTCACTGCTGATCATCAACTCGTTCTGGATACGTCCTGCCTGAGCCAACCCCACCACTGATCAACAGCACACTCGAAGCATCGGATCACCTCTGATCAAAGTGATCAAATTTTCCAAGATTTACTGTTCTTTGCTGTCCGCCCCAAATAAATTTTGAAATATTGTTTGACTCCATTTGGACAACACAATATTTTTGGTGCCACGACCCGGGACGATCATCAAGAACAACAACAACAACGACAGAAGCTGATCACTGATCTAAGAATTGGAAAAAGACGGTCATCTGTTCAAAGACAAAAATTGTTGTGCAAGGACTGTTCATCATCAAAACTGTTCTTCACCAATCAAAAGTCTGATTTAGACGTTTAGTTCTAATCAAGACCAAAAATCACAAACAAACAAAATAAAAAATAAAAAATTTTCAGTGAAACGAAAAGCCCCAATTGACGAGAAGAGTGAGGAACCCAAACAGGCCAAAAAAGTGTCGGACAACGCTGACCAAGAAAAGAAGGAAGAGCCAAATCCAAACACCGGTAAAAAGCCGCAATTTCTGATAAAACGAGCAAAGCATCCAAGGGCTATTACTATTTCTGAGCGAAACGAAGCAAAAATTTATTTCTCTAAAATTTACAAAAATTGTGAATTGTTCAAAAAATCGGACACGTCTGATTCTGAATAAAATTGTAGATACGCCATTCTTGTCCCAAGAAACCCAATTGGTTTTGGAAAAGCTGAGACAAGAAGAGACAATCGCACAAGCTAAGAAGTTATCTGAAGCAATTTGTGAAGTCAAAAAAACGGTCGATTTTAACAGGAATACTGATATAATCAGCTATTCCCGAGCTTTGCAGAAAGCAAATAAAATTCCTGAGCAGGACGAAGCCACGGACAATTTGAACTTCCATTCGAATTTCTCTCCAGAAATTAACAACCGATTTTTGGAAGAACTCAACTCTATTGAATCAACTCACGACGACATTTGGAATCGTGCCGTGGCCGATTGTGAGAGAAAAGAACAAAAACGTATCAACTCTGTTACCAAACAAACGGGAAATATTTTGAAGCCGTGGGAAAGGCTCTCAAAGCAGAAAATTTCAACAAGGGACTACTCACCGAATTGGCAAAAGCAATAAACAGTCCTTCATACAACAGCCGCGCTGGAAAGGACAAAGCATTGATTATTGTGAATAAACTCCAAGACAACCTTACACACCACCATCGTTTTCTGATTGGACAACAAAAAACAGCTGAATTCCTCCGTAAGACATTCAAAATCCCGCTAGAAGACGAACCGTCCACTAGTGCGAGCCATTTCGAGAAAAAAGATTGATTTCTTTGACATTATTCGAAGGCGATCAGATACCACTTATTGTGAAATTTTCTTTGATTAATTG
Organism: Heterodera filipjevi; assembly: GCA_039877585.1. Taxonomy (NCBI): domain Eukaryota; kingdom Metazoa; phylum Nematoda; class Chromadorea; order Rhabditida; family Heteroderidae; genus Heterodera; species Heterodera filipjevi. Next base: position 3,195 of record JBDPZO010000076.1, read on the forward strand.
TGATAAAACTTTGTTAAATTAAAATAAAAATAAAAATAATTAAATCCGAGTCACAAAATTTGTGGCTAAATAACAAATCAAACTGTGTCCACCAAAGCAATCCGATTCTGAACCAGAAAGAAAGGAACAAAATTTTGAAAATCAAATTGAGGAAAATTTTGAAGAAATAGAAGAATTTGATCCAGAACCAATTGTAGAACTTCCTACCCTAACAGTTGAAGAAATAATTGCCGAATTAGAAAGAAGGGCAAATTACCCTTTCCCAATATTACATATTTATCCAGGAATTTTTAAAGTAACAAATCAAATTTTGACAACAGAATCTTTCCCCTACCAAAGTAAAACTAAATTTAAATTTACAGTATCAATTACTATTTTTCCTTACAGCATTTTCAATAAATTAGAAAAAATCGATTATTTAGAAAGAATTTTCCAAGAAGTAATTCTAGAAACATATTCATTAGTAAGAGAAACATTAATTTCAAATCCTCAAAAGCGATTGAAATTCATTAAATTCATACTTAAAGTTTTGTCAAGTGAAAGAAAAAATTTAAGAAAACAGTGGAAACTTTCTGAAAATAGTGCAGTGTTACATCCCATTAATATTTTATCGCATAAAGAATACATTATATAAAAATTTGAAAAATGTCTGGAAACATTCGAAAACATATAGCACTCCTCGTTAAAAATTTAAAAATAAAATTGATAAATTTAATAAACAAACAGAAGAGGGAAAATATGATTATGAATCAAATAATTTATCAGAATGTATCAAAATTTATGATTTTATAAAGAAGGAAATATTTAATTTTGAAAAAAATTTCGATAGCTTAACTGAACTTGATAAAAAATGGAAGAAAATTCGTAATAAATTAAATGGGGATGATAAAAAAGCTGAATTGAAAATATATAAAATTTTTACAGAAAAATATGATTATTTAAAAATCTTAGAAGAAGCGGACGAAATCATAGACGGGTTAAAATCGCTTAACATGGAGGTAAAAAAGGCTATTCAGATATTAAGGAAAAACAAGAAGAGTAATTCAGGGGATCAATCAGACAATGAAGAAAATGAAGATGAGGAGAATGACGATTATCAGAATGACGAGCCAAATTCTGAAGTAGAAACTGATCAAAATGATGACAAAGAAACCGGAACTGATCAAAGCAATGATTCGGAAATAAAATCTGATTCGTATGACTATTCAAATCTATCGAACAATAACCACAGAATAAAACTAAAATTACCGGCTCAATCATTAACCCATTTTAATGGTAAATATTCCAATTGGATATCATTCTGGGATGACTATAAATCATCCATACATAATGACAGAGAATTAGAAAATATCCAAAAATTTAAATATTTGAGAGGATTGCTCCACGATGAGCCATATAGAATGATAAGTCCGTATCCCATAACCAATCAAAATTATCCAATTGTAGTTGAATTATTAAAATCAAGATATGGAAATGAAAATTTATTAAGGGAAAATTTACATAATGAATTACGAAATTTGCGAAAACCTTCAGAAGCCACATCAGATTTAAGAAAATTCATTTTGTCAATAAATCGGATAATCTTACAACTCAAGACATATAAAGAAGATATAAATCATCCTCAAATAAAACAATCAATAGAAACCAAATTGCCGAATAATTTAAGAATTAAAATCCGAGAACAACTTGGCTCATTTAACACAAATAAATTAATGAATTTCTTGGACCAACACACCCAAGCTAGAGAAGATATTCATAACATTGAAGAGAATGATCGACCAAATCGTATTAATCATACCAAACAACCATTTCGTACTGGATTTAATAAAAATAATTTTTCAAAAAATTTTAATAATTTTAAATTGCATGATAATTTTCGCAACTATCAGTCCAATTATAATCAAACTTTTCAAACATCTGCTTTGACAACTCAAACTAAACCTATCGTAGATTGGAAATCAACCAAAACACCAGAAAAAAGACAAAGCGAAATAAAATTATTTTGTAATTTTTGTGAAAGAACAAATCATAAATCCAAGGATTGTAAAATATACTCAGATATTGAAACAAGAAATAGTCGAAGACGCGAATTAAAATTATGTTTCAATTGTTTAAAAAAGGGACATCATGTAAAGGAATGTAAATCACCTTATACCTGTTTCTATTGTAAAAATAAACACAATAGTCTTTTATGTCTAAAAAATAAGCCAAACAATATGGATAAATTATCCAGGCCTGATCAAACTCGTACTAATTTAATCAATGAAGAAAATATATCTAAAACCCAAACTTTTATAACTACTGAACTGTATGAAAATGATAATATTGAAGAAATATTAATGACAATTGAAGCACCAATAATTAATCAAAGCGAAAATAAGGAATTAAATTCAATAGTTTTATTTGATAATGGCTCTCAAAAAAGTTATATAACAGTTGAACTTGCCAAAAAATTAAATCTTACCACAATATGTACTAAAACGTTAGCGATTTCTACTTTTAATCAAACAAAACCAAAAATTGTTGAAAGCCATGTCGTTCAAATAGGCATTAAAACAATAAATGGAAATTATGAAACCGTAATTTTACAAACAATTGATAAAATAACAGATATTGTGAAAGTTAATTTAGAAAAATCAATTGATGTTGGTGGGAAAAAGATGCCAATAGAATTACGGACTCCTCAAATATTAATCGGCATAGATTATTATTGGCAATTCATGTTATCTGACATAAAAATAAGACCTCTACCATCTGGTTTTTTCCGAATATCTACCAAAATTGGTGATATATGCTCCGGCAAAGGGGCGGTAGAAATAACAAAAACCAATTATGTTTCAGTTAAACAACAAGAAAAAGAAGATTTAAATAAAACTATACAAAAATTCTGGAACTTAGAAAGTATAGGTATAGCCGATTCACCCACATTAAATGATGATGATTTATCAGTAATACATTTTAATAAAACGGTAAAATTTGAAAATAATCGCTATATAGTAAGATGGCCTTTTAAGCAAGAAACCCCTCAAATACCTACAAATTTTGGACTATGTCTTGGAAGGCTCAGAGGAGTTATCAAACAATTATGTAAAAATAAGAAATTACAAGCATATGATGAAATTTTACAGAATCAACTCGAAATAGATGTTAATGAAGTTGTACCATTTGAGTCAAAATATCTGACACATTATTTAGCTCATCACCCAGTCATAAAGGAAAGTTCAAATACTACAAAAATTCGTCCTGTGTTTGATGCCTCAGCTAAATTAAAAGGAAACCATTCACTAAATGATGAAATTTTTCAAGGTCCAAAGAAAATGCCAGACTTGTGTGGTATGATAATGAGATTTAGACTTAAGAAATTCGTACTAATTGGTGATATTGAAAAAGCATTCCTACAAGTAGGATTAGACAAATTCGATAGAGACACTACTCGATTTCTTTGGTTAAAAAAAGAATCAATCGATGAATTAATTCAAAATGATAAAGAAATTACAATGAAAGATATCGAAATTCGAAGATTTAAAAGAATACCATTTGGTGTTAATGCGTCACCTTTCTTATTAGCTGCTGTAATTGAATTACATTTATCAAAGGTTGAAGAAATATATGAAAAATTTAAAAATATGAAGATAGAAGATAATGAATTAATTTTGTCAGATAAAAAAGACAAATTTAAATTATTATGTGAAGAAATGGCTGAAAATGCATATGTAGATAATTTCGTTATGATGTGTAACGACCAAAATGAAATAAAATTCAAACATTTTTGGAGTAAAGAAATTTTTAAATATGCATCAATGAATTTAAGAGAATTTATTTCTAATAATAAAGAAACCAATACCGAAATACAAAAAATTGAAGGCACAGAAATTCCAAAATTGAGTAAATTGCTCGGCATAAAATGGAATGTAGAAATATGGTCAGATTCAAAATGTGTACTCAGTTGGCTCAAATATAAAAAAGAATTGCCTACATTTGTAAAAAATCGAATAAATGAAATGAAAAATACAACAGCTATTTTCAAATTAAAATTCCATTATATAAAATCCAAAGAAAACCCTGCTGATATAGCATCGCGAGGAATGACAATTTCGGAATTAAAAAACTCTGACTTATGGTGGAATGGTCCAAACTGGCTAAAATTGTCAATTGAACAATGGCCATACAAACAATTAGAAGATTTTACACCGGAAGATGTAAATGATAATTTCGATAGAGAATTGGAAATTGAATTAACTCAAACCAATCTAACAAAAATTCAGACAAAAGCATTAATAAAATGGGAAAACTTCAGCTCTTGGATTAAATTAATTAAGTATTTCAAACTAATAATAATGTTCATAGCTTATAAATCCCCAATATTTGCAGAGAAGTTTAAATTGAAAAATCCATTACTTCAAAGCAATGAATTAATATTTAAAATTTTAGCAGAAAAATTACTTATACGGAATATACAAAAGGAAATTGAACCTACTGATGAAGAAAAAAGACAGTTAGGAATTTATAAAAATTCAGATGACCTTTACGTTTGTGGAGGAAGACTTAAAAATGCATGTATTAAAGGCATTCATCCAATATTTTTACCTAGAAATCATCCTGGTACTCAATTAATCATAATGTATTATCATCAGAAAAATTTGCATTGTGGAACCTTAACTATTCTTTCAGAAGTCAGAAAAACCTATTGGATCCCTAAAGGAAGAAAAACCATTGATCAAATTCGTAAGAAATGTTTTTATTGTCGTAAATATAATGCCAAACCCTTTGAACAACCCATTATGCCACCCCTTCCAAAACAAAGAGTTCAATTATCTTCACCATTTAGTAATATTGCATTAGACTACACAGGTCCAATACAAATTAAATATTTTTCTGAAAAAATTTGGATTCTTGTTTTCACATGTTTTGTCACTCGTGCAATTCATCTCGAAATTGTGACTTCTTTATCAACTCAACATTTTTTAAATGCATTTCGTAGATTTATTGCAAGACGTGGAACTCCAAAAAACATTTGGAGTGATAATGCCTCACAATTAAAACACACATCTAAAATAATAAATGATCTTTTGAAAATTAAAGAAATTTTTCATGACGAAACTATAAAAGATTATTTTTTAACTGAAAATATTAATTGGAACTTTTCTATCGAATTAGCCCCATGGCAAAATGGTATAGTTGAACGCTTAAATTTGAATATTAAAACCTCTTTGAGAAAAACAATTGGTAAAAAATTCCTAGATTTTGACACTTTTCACACTATGATTGATGAAATTGAAAGTTTAGTTAATTCAAGACCCCTAACCTTTATCTATGATGATATTAATTCTTATCAAATTTTACGCCCTATTGATTTTTTGTTACCACATCAGAATATTTGTATTCCACCTATTTTAGAAGAAAATGAATTTAATGATCCAACATATAAACCAAAATTTAATTCTTATGAGAAATCTATAGAATTATGGAAGAAAACTACAAAATTACTCGATGATTACTGGAAATTATGGATAGAAGAATATATACCTAGTTTACGAGAAAGATATCAAATAAATCACAAAAATCCAAAACAATGTATTAAGGATTTTCCAAAAATAAATGATGTACTCTTAATTAAGGAAGAATTACCAAGAGCCTTATGGAAAACTGGGATTATAAAAGAATTAATTTCTGGATCAGATAACATAATTCGGGGAGCAAAAATTGAATTTCCAAATAAATCAATTATGAATCGACCACTTAAATTAATATATCCACTTGAACTTTCAAAGGATATTGATGAAAATGATGAAATAAATAAACAAATAAATAATCTAATTCTAAACTCAAGAGGTTCTACAAATAATGAATTCCAAAAATGTTCTTTTTGTTTTAGTAATGACCATAAACAAATTCATTGTACAAAATATAAAGGTTATAGAATGAGAAAAATGAGAGCAAAAAATTTATCACTCTGTTATAAATGTCTTAACCCTGGACATAGTATTAAAAATTGTAAAAATGAGGAAAATTTTTGTGATAAATGTAAATACATAAATCAATTTGCTTAAATTATCGAGAACATTATGATCAAAACTCTTCAAAAAACGATGATCCAAACAATTTATTATCAAGGAAAAGAAATAACTTACCTCAAACATTTAATTCAACTCCCTCTAAATTACTTCAAAAATTACTTTTTATTGCATTATTATTATTTTTAGTCCCCCTGAATACTTATTCAAATTATAATTGTCCTAAAAATCTTTTAAACTATACAACAATGTTAACCAGTTTTTGTGTTGAAGAAGGAATCATTGTTCGAAAAAATTTACAAAATAACGAATTTTGTTCGGACATATTATCATGTTTAAATAGACATTTAGTCTATAATCATACACCGTACTGTGGAACTAAATGTGAATGTTCAAAATGGGCACAACAATGTTCATTTTTCCCATATCAATCAATTAAAAAATATAACAAGAAAATAGCAAAAATACTTATTAGACAAGTAAGACCAAGTATTTGTTCATTCCAACAAAATCCTAGGTGTATGAACAAAACCAAAGGGAAATTTCACGCCATTCGTCTATATGATAATAGAATATATTTTGTAAAAAATTTACATATTCGATACACACAGATTGAATCAAAATACGATTACCTTTGTCTAGGGGAGGGCAATCTAACGATTGGATCTCCAGGTTATTGTGAACTATTTCATTGTGATAAAAAAGGGACTAAATTTTGCTATCATGATCAAAGAGAAAGAATTTATCTTATCTTAGGTAAAACTGAAATACCAATAAAAGAATGGGGTATAATTGAAACCGAATATTACACGGAAGACTATAAAAAAATAAAAAAGTACAAACAAAAAGAATCATTCGATTCTTTATTTTTTAATAATTCGCATGATAATTCAAATTTTGATCCGAAAAATAAGAAGAAAAAACAAAATGAAATAGTAGAAACGTTATTTAGAACTAAACGAGCTACTAACTTTTTAATTGAATGCATAACTGGCGGAATAACAATAAACATAATTAATCCTGTTGATATTATAGGGGTTTGTAGTCAAGGTTATTGTATAACAATAAACAAACCAAATTTAAAAGAAACAATTATTTTTCCACAGGAAATTATCAAAAACAATTATGACATTGAGATTAAATTAATTATGAATAATACAATAACAGAAACAAGTAAATCAAATTGTAATTCCTCACCTATCTGTGAAATGATAAAATGTAAAATGTGTATAGAATATTTACGAGCCCCACAATGTATACATCCTTTTGACTTTATTATAATAATATCGATAGTATTATTTACCATCTATATTCTTTCAATTTCAATGCAAATAATTAAATTCATTTACTTAATTTTAAAATGGATTTATAAATTCGTGTTTTGCTGTAATAAAATAAAGATAAAACCAAAAACAAAGTCAAAAACCCGTGGTTATACTCTGAAATCTAGAACTGCTATTTCATTACTAATGATTCTAAATTTTATTCACCTGACAAAAAGCTGTGACGAAATTACTAATTTAATTGCTAATTCAGCCAATTGCCCTCGAGATGAAAATGGAAAAATGGAATGTACTTTTGATCAAACCATTTTAATATCGATAAAACCTGAACATAAAACTTGTCTTAAACTTGAAGATAAAATACGAAATATTACTTTTAAAACAATTAAATTTTCAACTGAAGAATTAATTTTAACCTGTGAAAGGGAGTCAGAATATTTTATGCGCAATTATGAAATACTGTCGGAATCAGTTAAACGATGTCCCACCATGGGGTATTGCCAAGGTTCTACTTGTGAAAAGATAAAAAGTGATTCATGGAATCCTGAAATTTCTGAAAAAGCAAACAAAAAACCAGGCTATTCCTATTGCGTGCCTTCATGCGGTGGTTGGCATTGCCAATGCTTTGTTGCAACTGATGGATGTTTATTTTATAGAACATATATGGAAGAAAATGGTAATGATTATTTTGAAGTAACCAAATGCAATCAATGGCCAATAGAGCTGAATTTGAAATATGAAATAGGGTCCGATGACGGATCAACCGCAGATTCAACATTATTAGAACCAGGAATACTAAATAAAAAAGACAATATAGAATTGACACTTACTACTATGACTATCCCACCTACACCAATCTTTGGTTCGAAATTTATATTGAATAAAGTTAATAATGAAGTCATAATTGTTAACAATGAAGAGTTACTAAGAAATAGTATTCGATGTCTTGATGAAAATTCCGCTAAAACATTTAGCTGTAAATATCCACCCGAAGCGTGCCAATGTAATAGAGGAGACACGCAAGTAAATTGTGAATGTACAAAAGACCCTTTACCCGAAATGTTTAAACGACAAGACGAGAAATTACCAATTGATTTTAAAGGAAGTCATTTGTTTTTTGAGAATAATCAGATAAAGGCAAAATTAAAACAGACAACGGCCTTACAATTGCAAATCACTTTAAAAGGTTTTAAAACAGTTCCATTTTATGATAAAACTAAGTGCACTGTTGAATCAATATCCTTAAGTGGATGTTACGCATGTAAAGGTGCGGATTGGAAATTTAAATGTAAAACAGAATTTGGATCTGCTTTAGCCCAATTAGAATGTTCAAATCAAAAGGCTGAAATAAATTGTAACACTGAAGATAAAGAACAGATTACTCAATTAACTTATAATATGGAAGAAATTAATGAAAAGTGTTCAGTAATATGTCCAGGAGGTAATAGTGAAGTAGAAATAAAGGGAAAGCTATTTTACATACAACAACAAGAAGAGCAGAAAACAAACCTAAATAATACTATTCAAAATCCCGAAACTAGTTTTTCTTCTGCAGAAATAATAAACAATATTAAAAATTTCGCTTCTAAATTAATAAATAATATTAAAAATTTCACTTCCAATATTATTGATTTTTTAAATTCGAATTTATGGATTATCTGGTTCTTTCTACCATTAATACTCATTTTTATTTTTACTATTTTCGTGTTTCCAATAATATGGCCTATATTTATAAAAGTAATCCTCCGACGGACAGTTAAACCAAAACCTAAATCTTCCTCTGTTGGGAGTGTCGGATTAAATCCGAAAAAATATAAAACTATTAATAAAAATAAATCCAAAATAAAATGAACATTTCATAAAATTTTATTTTTAAAATAAAATTAAAAAATAATTTAATAAAAACGAAGCAAATCCTTCTCGCAATAAAAACTAAAAATAATATAATAAAACGCCCCAAAGAATTAATAAATTTATTCCACAATGAAACGTTCGAACGTAAAAGCAATTAAAATTGTTTATGAAAAATTTTTCCTTTCTTAAATAATATGAAAAACAAAATAAAACGATAAAAAATAATTTAGAAATGAAAAGACCATAAAATGATAATGTGGAAATTTTGAATTCTATTAAATAACCAAAATTTTTGGTATAAAAAGGGGAAGGGTTTTCAGTTTAGGCATGCTTCATTCATATCATTCGACAATTCAACTCTCCTCTTCACTGCTGATCATCAACTCGTTCTGGATACGTCCTGCCTGAGCCAACCCCACCACTGATCAACAGCACACTCGAAGCATCGGATCACCTCTGATCAAAGTGATCAAATTTTCCAAGATTTACTGTTCTTTGCTGTCCGCCCCAAATAAATTTTGAAATATTGTTTGACTCCATTTGGACAACACAATAGCCCCTGGTAATTCTCACCCTTGGCCAACAGTTGACCCATTTGGTTCCTTCGTCGTTTCTTTGGCTCCTGCGTAGACAATGGCCAGAGCGGTGGCAACCGAAAAGCGCGACAAAATGGAGGAACGCCCGTCCTTGGAAACCTCACGCAGCAAATTCAGTGCAAAGTCGGCCTGTGCCTCCTTGATCAAGTCTTTCGGCGACGGAGGCGGGTTCATTTTACAAATATTTGATGAATGTGCGTATTGGCAAAATTAGGGAAATGAAATGGTAAAAAATAGAAAAAAAAGCTAGGTACACATCGACTTTAAAAAGAATTATACAAAAATTGGTACTACGGGAGTTTGTATGGTAAAAAGACGATTGTACTGGGCCAATTCGTACGTACTGCCCCGATTCGTACTGTTTTGCGTGAGAACGCAGACAGCGGAGGTTAGACAGTCCTTATACTTTTCGAACAAAATCGAAAATCCAAAAATTTTAGGTTTCTATTTTTTAACTTAAAATGACTTAATACATGGAACTCAGCTAAAAAAACATAATGGCATTCAATATTACTATTTTAAAGACTTTTTGTTCTAAAAAAGGAAAAATAAAATTTTTGAGTTTTCGATTTTTTGTTCGAGTTCGTGGTCTGGGGTTCGGATTTAGTCGAAATGAATATCATATTCGTGATCATCGACCCTGAAAACCCTAAGAAAGGTGTTTATAGGAATTTTTATACCAAAAAAAAAAATCAAAAAATTTTTGCAAAAAAAGGGGGACTCAAACTGCATTATTACTAGGGCTGCCAATTATATGGAAATCCATATTTTTTTCCTGAACTCGGAACGGCCTAAAATTCATGTAAAACATGTTTTTAGCTTGGTTTGAAGCTTCTAGGATGGTTTTTTAAATCCATATTTTCAATATTTTTCCATATTTCGCGATTTATGTCCATATTTGTCCATATTTTTGGCATTTTGCCCATATTTTATGTTCATATTTTGGCATTTTTGGAAAATTTCATGAGAAAAATGCAATAAAAACGAAAAATACCTCTCTAAAAAAATTCTTAAAAATTATCAAAAAATGCCCTCAAAAATAAAGAAAATTTGTTGACGCGTTTCTGATGGCCGTTCAGCTCCACGACCGGCTCATGTATTGTGTGGAGAAGGCCCATTTCAGGGATCAGCCACACCTGACCATTTTTCAGAGAGAGGAAAAGTGTGAAAAGATTCGGCACGAAAAACTTTGGCAGTTGTATCCTCAGAACAAGAGGCAATCACGTGGTCATTGAACGGCGACCAATGCACTTCCAAACAGGGGGCTTTATGAGCGTCCACAAAAGGGATTTCCTAATTAGGTTATGTCATGATAAAAATGCCATATCCTGTTGGGTGAACGGAGTGCCAATCCTTCCTGCTTTGTCTGACCTTGTCAATGCGGCCGCCTTTGTTCACCGGAAGGACCAAGAAAGGACCGCCCGCGCCTTTGTTGACAATTGCCTATGGGCAACAGGGAAATAAACGGGTAGCAGAATGGAAACTGGTCCTACTTACGAATAGATTTGGTCAATCCCCCCCCCTCGCCCCTATTGGTCATTCATTTGTTTGCTCACAATGAATTTCGGGTTGACGGCACAGAACTGAGAGTCCCATGACACTTCAGTGATGCGTACCTGAAAAATGATTCATTGTCAACTTCTCATAAACTCTTCACACAATTTAAAATTTTAGGCTAGCATTTATTGCCATTTTAAAATTTTCTTAAAAACAAAGCAGACGACTTTTCTCAGAAGTAACATTTAAATGGATTGTTTAATAGCCCTTGTTAATGTAATAATAATTACTATGAATGTTAAATTAGTTCTTTCTCATAAAATGTGTGCGTTATTTTATTGGAAAATCTGTAAAGGCAATTTAAGGCGCAGCTTAATAAACGCACTTAACTTCCTTAAAAATCACTCACGTCCTGAATGCACTGTTCCTGTTTGATCTGCTTACAGTACACCTTAATGTCAAAAATGATTGATCACTTTCCCTCTCTATGATGGCTGATTCTGAGTTTGGATTGATCAGACAAAAGGATGAAATATTTTTTCCCAATTGGTCACTCACATGTCGGAATTTGGACTGGCGCACAATGCTTGACATTTTCGCTTCGCCTTGGCAAATAACTCAAAAATTTTAGCAGCTTCGTTTTTTGAATTTGTGAGTTATTTGAAGAAGTCAATATGGCTTCGATCGATCAAAGTGAAGCGTCGCCGTTTCTGTCCGTCATTTGCGCCTTCTTTTTACTGTGTGTGTCTCCGTTCAACCGCTTTTTCCACTCTTTTGATCAATTTGCCGAGAAGAAATGAAGCGAATGGGGCGGAAGACGGAAAGAGTGGGAGGCGGGGAGGGAGGGGGAGAGAAGGGACGGGGGGAGGGGGGGGGGGATAATTCTGTTGCTGGGCACAGCTGCTGGGCAAAGAGATTCCTCAAATCTGTCCATTCATTCCGCTGCTGTTCATCCCATCCCCCGAGAAATGTAATGAAGCATCGAAGGAGGAACAGCGAGGAAAAGACGGAGGAGAAGCTGATGTTGGGACACAACAGCAGCAGCAGAAGTGAACCCGGCGGAGTACGGGTGAAAGGGTCCGAGCGAAGTGAAGTGAGCAAAGCGGAGGAGGGCGTGGGGGGGGGGCGACGGATAGCCGATCGACGGAAACAGTCGCACAACGGACGGACGAGCGAAGAAGCGGAGGAAGAAAGGGCGGGCCCATCCCGCAGGTCAATCGCTGCAAGGGAATATAATTTTAAAGTTCTGATGATGTAATATTAAAGTGTGGAAAATTGAATAAATGAAAGACCGAATGAGTGGAGAGGGAGGGCCAAGCGAAGACAAATAAATAAACAGAGAGAGAGAGAGTTGAAAGAGAGAGCCCATTAAAGCTTTGTCAATTGGGCACTGTACTGTGATTCCCTAATTTGTAAGAAAAAACTGTTGTATCCCTACTGGAAAATTTTGCTTAAGGATAATTGGTATCAAAAACTTTAAAAACTAAAAGGAAATTACTTTTTGGCATTTCGTTCTCTTCCTAAACTGAAATTCCAATAAGATGGAGTTCACACAATTATTTTCTTCGGTGTTACAGACGCCTAACATAACAGAAGTCGAACCCATTGTTTATCACAATATTTAATTTTGTTTTCACATATATACTTCGTATTAAAAGAGTAACAATTACTGTTTTTCTCACAGTACAAAAGACTCAATTAATTTACTTTCTGACAATGGAGGGCGTTGTTCTCGAAGAAGCAATGGAAGAGAATGTAATGGATACCGACTGTATGTTGTTAGCCAATTGAAACCGTCAAACCCATTTTCTTATTCCAGTGGATGACCTGAAAAAAGGGGTTGTCGGTAAAAAGGGGCCGTGGTTTCGAGGGATCGCAGAAAAGTGCTGTCCATGTTTACGAAACTTTGGACGAGGAGGGATCTGTTGGAGGACCGCAGCGTTCTGTTGAAGTACAAATTTGACCTTGACTTTCTAAAAGTTCATTAATTAAGGGATGGATAATTTTCGTTACGAATGTTCACGAAGAAGCGCAGGAGGACGAAGGTCGTTTGCTTCATTCATTTTTTTTAATTATATAGCAAATTTCAGTGAAAGACTTGTTCAAGGAGTTTGGAAATGTGATGAACATGCATTTGAATTTGGACCGTCGGACCGGCTATTTCAAAGGCTATGCGATTGTGCAGTACGAAAGCCAAAAGGAAGCGGCAGAAGCAATTGCCGGACTGAACGGCTCCGATTTTTTGGGACAGGAACTGCGAGTGGATTGGTGTTTTGTGAAGGCGGGCGCGAGAGAAAGCGATGAATCGGAAGGGGTGGAAATCATTAATTGTTCTCCAATGATCATCTGTTTATGGAATTTCCGTATTATGAACCTCCTCATTTTGACGACATATGTTCATTTTTTGCTTTGTTTACACACAAAATATTTTGTGAAAAACATTACTTTTTTTATTAGATAAATACAATTATTGTTAGCTGATATTCACTCGAAATTGAGGGTATATTATTCGATGGTTTTCGGGACGCCTTTTGAGAAGTTAGAGGACGAACAAAGTGAGGAAGAAAATTTAAAACTAGAAAAAACGATAAAACTCAGAGAATGCGATTTCCAAACGCCCTAAGGGAGTGCAAGACGAAATCGTGACGGATGAACGCGGCAAACGGAGGTTTCACGGCGCTTTCACCGGAGGGTTTTCTGCCGGTTATTTCAACACAGCGGGCTCAAAACATGGTGATCGAATAAATGAATGGGGAGATGTCAATTGTATTTATAGGTTGGATTCCCCAAACATTCAAGTCAACGCGCCAAGACCGTGCCGATAAAGTCCAACAGGGAGCGGAGGATTTCATGGACGAAGAGGTACTTATTTTGCCTACCTTTCTTTGCGCTTAAATATGGGGAATACAACCCGAATTGGGTCAAATGATAGACAAAACGAATTTTGTCTAGGACCTCGGAGAGTTTGGGATCGCAGCACGCAAACTTCGACCCAAAATTGACTTCATCGACTCGCTCATGGCCACTCCCGGCGAAAAGTGCTTATTGGCATGGGAACGTTCGTCCACCATTCTCTCCTCTTCACAACAATCAACCACCGTGGCAGAAAGCGGAAATTTGGAGGAAAAGTTGTCTGAAATGCTGCGTCCGGTAAGGTACGAATTCTTGGAAATCGACACCGCAAAAGTTGGCAAATACATCTAAGAGCCTGGGGTCTATAACGGGTGCACCCCAAAATCTCGCCGCCGAAATCTCGCCGCCCGAAATCTCGCCGCCCGAAATCTCGCCGAGACAAAATCTCGCCGTAGAAATTTCAAATAAGCGTATAGCTAAAATAATCCATTTGTTCGCTTCCTAGTCACTTTTCGACTAGGATTGCTCTTAAAGACGGGTTCGAAAACATTGGTCGAAAGTTCGCCACACGATTTGTTTTGGGGCTGTGGTATGACAATGGGTAACCCGCATATATTGGAAAACAAATGGAAGGGCCAGAACAGAATGGGAATATTGTTGATGTTATTGCGAGATGAATTCAAATTTTTCAAGCATTAATTATTGCTATAGAAGTTGTTCATTATTTTTATTGGTATTTTTTCGGCTTTTGCGTAGTATGGTTTTTTGCGGCGAGATTTGTCACGGCGAGATTTTGACCTGTCCCCCTTTCTGCATCGTCTTCGTCCCTTTCTTTCCGTTTCTTCCTAGTTGATATCGATTTGATTCTTTTATTAAAAATAATGTACTATTCTTCTTGTGCTTCTTGCTTTGTAGACATTAATGGCATCCGGTGATTGTTTACTAATAATTTCTAAGTTTTTTGAGTAAAATTATTTGAAGCGAACAAATGGATTATTTATATTTCTACGGCGAGATTTTGTCTCGGCGAGATTTCGGGCGGCGAGATTTCGGCGGCGAGATTTTGTAGCGGCGAGATTTCGGGCGGCGAGATTTCGGCGGCGAGATTTCGGCGGCGAGATTTCGGCGGCGAGATTTCGTCCTATCCCCTCTATAACCTTTTCCCATTTCCCAAGAAAGTCCTCTGTTATCATTTTAATTTGTTTTAGCGATTCAATTGGCGTTCGTCTCCTTAAAAAAATGGGCTGGCGTCCCGGCAAAGGCATTGGCATGAAAATGAGCCGTCGCCAATTGGAACGGCAAAAGGGTTATTTGTTGCTTTATTATAATTTAGCCTTCTTTTCAAATTTCCTTTTAAGTCACCGATGCACGCGAGTCCGGTCGCCATGGCCAATTTGATGAAGAAGCCGTCCGCGAAGTTATCAAAGAAAATGTTAAGTCATTGCCAAAAAAATAACACCAAAACAGTTAATAATATAAGGTATTTATTAAAATTAATCCCCAGCCTATATTAATTTCAATTTAAGCATAATTTAGTATGGCTTATAATTTTTACCTCACAAGTAATCTTATGTAAGGTACCATTGGACTGTAATAAGGTATTATTTTTCAATACCTTAAGAAAGACCAAATAAAATGTTAAAAGTATGAACTTAAAGCTTATAACATTATCATTGACAACATCACCTAACAATGAAATATATATGCGCTATTATCTTTAAACATTTTTTACACATAATTATTACAGA
>JBDPZO010000078.1:0-17955 GCA_039877585.1 Heterodera filipjevi
AGATTCAAAATTAATAGCCCCTTGATTTGATAAATGAAGACCTGTTCCAAACTTATAAAAGATTTATTATGTGTGCACAGATTTAAGCATTTCAACGAAATGAGAATCAAATATTCTAAAAATACACACTTAATTAATAAATGAAAAGGAATGTAAGCCAATTTACGCTAAATAAATTGTGTGCAAATTGCGTACAGGATTTGATGTTTACAAATGGAATCGGACGACGAAAGGTTCTCTGCGGCTTTTGTGGACGACTTGAGTCGACCAATTGGAAGTTCGATTCCTTGTTGTCGTGAATGTAATCAAACTGAACTCCTGCAGTCGCTGATGAGCCATACACACGCTCATTGTATCTATCGCCTTAATTTTTTTTCTTTAAAAAACCGACAAAAATTTACGGGTATTTTTATTTTATTCTTTTATATAATTGTCAATTCCTTTTATATATTCTTTATTATTTACATATTGGGAAAACATTTACTTTTGTTTGAAGAATTTTCAATATTTACCTGTGTAGCATTTCTTCGATCAAAATTCAAATCTTCTCATTTTTTGCCCAAAACAATGAGATGTTGGTCATCGTTTATAATAAATTATTGCATGCTGCAGATTATATTTTCCCTTAAATTGTTTTCGCCTTTATGGGTTAATAAGACGATAAAACTTAGGCACACCAATTCTAAAAAGGATTAATTAATTTATTTCTATTTTTTTAAAGGAATAATAAAACACTAAAATAAATTTGCAAATTTTAATATACATAAAAGAATCACGCAATCGATGTCTATTTTTTGAATACTTCTTTAATTAGGAATGAAAACAATTTTTTTATTATTTAAAATTTTTAACCCTAATAGTTATAATTCCTTCTTCATTACATTTATATTCCTTAATCATCAAATATATTAATAAAAATGTATTTAATATTTCATCCCTTTATTTTTTAGCAAAAAAGAACTATGAGGTTCAAAATACAATGAAAATTTATGAAAAGATGCACGCTTTTTTATTGCTTCTATATCTTTTAAAGCATAAAATAGTAAAAAATTTGCATATAATAATTTTTAGTTATTTAATTTCTTCATAACTTTTTCTAATTATTTATTTTCCAAGCAATCATGCATGTGAGTTATTTTATATTTTATTTAAAACTGTTGAACTTTTAGAGACCATACATAGGTGGTCAATCCACAAGAATTATGATACTAAATTGATAATGTTCTTTAAAAAAAATTTAGTTCGTTTTTATTTTAAAATTCAAAAGTATTTATTTATTTTTGGTTATCTTTTAAAGTAATGAGAATTAAGGGCTTTATTCCGCCTTAATCATGCCATATAATTGGAATGGTTCTTCGTTTTTATTGAATTTTGAAGGAATTTAATTTTTTTTCATATTTATGTTTCTTCACCTTTTTAATAAGTTATTTTCCCTGTTTTTTTTCTGGTTTTCATAAATTTTTTAAAATTTTTGGTCTTCTTCAAGGATATTTTTTTACTCGTTTTGATGCAATATCTTTGTACCACACAAAATTCAGTGATTAGTCGGGCCAGGATTTTTATTACTTCGCCATTTATGTTGCGTATATTATCGCACAAAAAGCCGAAAAAAATGCATTTTGAGGAATAATCTCGAATTAGAGCGCCCTTTTTAATATATAAAACATCTTATGGAGGGGGGAGCATCGGCAAATAAATCTATTGCCATATTTTTCTGGATTTTGGCACTTATTTTGCATTTAATTTTGCTTGTGACCAAATTTTTTCTTATAAAAATGTAAAATCTCAAATAATAAATAAAAAAAACTGCCTAAGAATTTCTTTTTTTTTGGTTTAGTAAATTCTAAAATTTTGATTGATCAAAAAATTTTTATATTTGAATAAATAGAATATACGGGAGGAAGGAGATGAAAAATCGAATAAAAATGCAAAATGCCTCCTCGCGCCGGAGACGAGTTACTGATGCTGTTGGTCAACATTATGTTGTATTGATGTTTAGAGACTAAGGGAAAAAGAGAGAGTCAAAAGGGCACAAGAAAAGAACCAGAGATGAGGTCATTGAGAGAGAGCGGCGAGAGAGGGAGAGCCTATGAAAGTGCATGTTAGACGGGCAGAGAAAGGACAGAATGAGAAAGAAGGGAAAGAATGTGAGAGGAATGAACGTGAGAGAAACAAAAACGAAAAAAAGACAGTTAAGATTTTTAAGCGAACCCAATAAACCCTTTTAAAATGCCTAAACAATAATTGAGAAATAAAATAAAGATTTTTTTTTAATTTATTTCGAAAAAAATTCTGGGTACAAATGGGCTAAATCGCCGTAAGACATCATAGAAATTCGGTTACAGAGTTAAATGATGAAGCGTAAGCTAATTAAATTATTGTAAATTTACTTTAAATTGGGTTGAAAATAACAAAAAACTGCATATACTTTAATAAGCAAAATAATAAAAAAAGACACAAATTAAAAAGCAAAGATATATCCATCAATTTTAAACAAAAAATCTTATAAAAACTTCAATAAAATGAAATCTTTTAAAAAGAACAAATTTTCTTAAAATTACTAAGTGTAATGTATATAAATAAAAAAATCTAAAAAAGAAAATGCCAATAAAAAAATTATGTCAATCTTGAATGGCCATTGATATCGCAAGACATCATGATTAATTAATGATTTATTTGTAAAATAAAAATAAAATAAAACTAAATTAATTTCATTAAGTTTGAAAAATTATTTATATTAAAAGATTATCTAGATATTATTCATTTGCTGCTACTAAATTGAGTGAAGATAATTCTGAATTCACTTAAATCAATGATATAGCTTTTTGTTATTTAATTTTATTGAAATAATTAATATTCGAAAAAATATTTATTCTTTTATGAGAATGTTTATGAATGTTACATGTAAAGAGCAACATTATTAAAAGATTTTTTATCAGTTTAAAATAGTATGAATAAATTCTAAAGAAAAAATCATTAATTAATTAAATCATTACAAAGTCATTAATTAATAAGGGATATCTTAATTTATTAATTTCAAAAATATTTTCATTGTAGAGCCAGCCGGAAACCCGGAGGCGGGGGGAATTCCGTTGGTTTAGGGGTTTTAAAAATTTGCGGGGACCGTTCTCCGGTAAAGCAGGGGTTTGCCCGGTTTCCCGTTCTCCTTTTGTCAGGGTTCCCGAATTTTTCGAATTTTTTCATCCAAAAATCCAATCAATATTCTCCAAATAATTTCCTCTCTTACTAAAAATATTACACTTGTATTCAAATGACTCGCAAAATGATTCACTCTCAATTGGATGACGAATCAGATCCAATTCGAGCAGGGGAGCTTGCTGAAATTGCTAAAATGGTGGCTGAATTATTAAAGCCGACTATACAGGAGACATTCAAAACAGTGGTCGAGCAAATTCTAAAGAACAGAATTCGGGAATTTCTGACAACAATCCTCAAACGCCTCGAATCCCTTGGGGCTGCCCACCGCCAGCTGTCGACCCTTCATTTTAGATCAAAATGGCGGGGTTCGGCACTGCCAATCCGCAAATGGTTCTCAACAATTCGAAGTCGGCAGTGATCGAAAAACTGCCGGAGGGCAACGACGACAACGCAGCAGTTCTTCAGCTCCTGCAGGAATGTGAACTTAATGACAAGTTGGACCCGGAAAAGCAAATCCATCGTCACCCTGCCACGCCGCGGACATCGAATGGTCACCAGTCAAAGCCAAGGATTATAAAAGTTCCTTTCCGTCGACCAAAAGTCACGTGATGCCTTCCTTCGCAATTACCGCAAGTGAAAAAACAAAAATCGATCTTTTGCCCTAATGTTTTTGTACGAAGAGATATGACCCCACCAGAATTGGATCTTTTATATTTTTGCGAAATCAGGCCTATTCATTGAATTTGGCATCTGGCCTCTTTGAATATGTTGTGGTTGACCTCCAATTAAAGAGGTTAACCAACCCCAAACCGTTTAAGGCAAAAGAGCAACAACAGCAGAAATAGGGGTAAGCGGGCAACCATAAAATCCCAAAAACAATTAAAAATAACAAAAGAAAGACAATAAACTGTGTTCTGATTAATGCTAGGTCTATTATAAATAAAATAGGTGATTTAAAAATGCTTATAGCTGAAAAAAAATATGAAATAATATAATTACTGAAACATGGCTTGAACCCAATAGTAAAATATTTTCTGAATCTTACTTTTCTGAGCAATTCGAAGAAATTTCTGTTGCTAGAAATAGAAAAGGTGGCGGCTGTACTATACTTTTATCTAAAAAACTTCCGTATAAAATCTGTTTAACGGAATCAAAATTTCAAAATGAATTAATTAAAATTAAGCTATTTCTGTCAAGGATGTTTGAGATATTTTTGGTTTACCGTCCTCCAAACTGCACATTACAAAACACAAATAAGATCTTTAAATATATTTCTAAAACTCTATATCTTCAAATAATATAATAATTTGTGGAGATTTAAATTGCCGAAATATTGAATGGGATCTATTAGAGACAGGCTGCCCTTTAGGGAAGAATTAATTGATCTTATTGGGCAATTACAGGCTTATCAACATGTTAGAGAAAATACTAGAAAAGAAGCGATTCTTGATTTAATTATTTCTAATCCTAAAAACTTAGTTTCTGAAGTCCGTGTGGGGGAAAACTTTTCAACTTCTGACCATAATATGGTTAATTTCCATCTCAATGAACAAAACACAGAACAGCGGATAAAAGAAACAATTTTTCTAAGAAAATATAGTGATTCATCATTTAAGAAATTAAATCATGAACTGAATAGTTTAAAATTCTTTTCAAAATTATCGTATTGTTTTGGGATTGAAGATAAATATAATTTATTTATATATCTTCTATCTAGTGGGCTTAACAGATATTTTCCGCTAAGGCCTTTAAAAAAGATTATTAATGACAATTTTCCGGTTAAAATAAAAGATTTAAAACGAAGAAAACTGCAATTGTATAGGAAAATGAAATTCATTCAGTGTAGTCACCTTAAAATAGAATACAAACTTATTTCAAGAGAATTAAATAGACAAATTAAATTATTTTACAATGAGAAAGAAACCAAAATTGTGTCAAAGGGAAATTCCGTTATACACAGACATATTCGAAATAAATTGGGGCAGAATGCTTCCTTGCCTCCACTTGTTAGCTCCAATGGAGTAATTGTCCATGAAAAAGCGGATAAATGCAACTTATTCGGCACTATTTTCCAAAAGGCTTTCCAGAAAAAGAAATTTTAGGCAATGAAGCTATTTCTAATTCGGTCTATTTTTCAAATTTGAATTTTGATATTGTTTCTGTTAGACTTTGAAAATACTGCCACCCAGAAATTCCACTTCCCCTGATGATATTCCATACATTTTTTACAAAAAATGTGCTGAATCAATTGCCCCGGTAATAACGGAATTATTCCGTATTATATTGGATAGCGGCCAAATACCATCTATATGGAAAGAATCTTTTATTATTCCACTCTATAAAAAGGGCGAAAGGACAAATCCTGAAAATTACCGCCCTGTTTCATTAACATGCACTCTATGTCGGATATTTGAAAAAATACTAGCAAAGCAATTAGTTGAATTTCTCAATAAAAAGAATTACTTTTCAGAAAATCAGTATGGGTTTATCAATTATAGATCGACTAACACCCAACTCCTCGTTTATCTGAATGGCATTTATTCTGCAATCCAAAATGGTGATTTTGTTGATATAATATATATTGACTTTGCAAAAGCTTTTGTTTAGTTCCGATAGAATTGCTTTTATTAAAAATCAAAAAAATAGGCATAGGTGGTAAAGTATTAAATTTTTTAGCCAATTTTTTAGGGGGAAGATCATTCCGCATTAAAATTGATAGCGCATTTTCTAATAAGTTTGAGACCTTTACCGGAGTACCACAAGGAAGTGTTCTAGACCCTATTTTATTTCTAATTTTTATTAATGACTTACCGGAATTTCTACCGAAAAATGTCAGCATTAAATTATATGCTGACGATGTGAAACTTTATGTTAGGCATAGGAATAATGATATACGGCAAAATTTAGATGAATCACTTATTTTACTTGAAAAATGGGCAGGGCTTAACGGGCTCAATATTTCGGCTGAAAAATGTTCAGCGTTTTACATTGGAAAAAATAATCATAAACTAAGTTATTCCTTATTGGGAAAAATTATCCCGGAAAAAAAGTCCGTCAAAGATCTTGGGATTTTGATTGATCTAACACTTTCATTTACGAAACACATTGAAAAAATAATAAAAAAATTTTACTTTGTTATATTGCAAGTTTTTAGAGCACTGCAAACTAGGGATTTAAGAATCCTTATTCTGGCATATAAAAGCTATATACGGCCGCATTTAGAGTATGCTAGTGAAATATGGAACCCACACAAGAAAGATCTTATATATAGGATTGAAAGAATCCAAAAATATTTTACAAGGATTGCCTTTAAAAGATGTGGATTAGTCCCAAAATCTTATGAACAAAGATTAGAAATATGTGGACTTAAAAAGTTAGAAATAAGGTGAACTGCTACAGATTTAGTCATGGTCCAAAAAATTCTCAGAGGATACACACACACCTTAAGCAACTGAATTATTTCACAATAACAAACCGAAATAATAGAAAACCTCTTTTGCTTCGGCAAAAGAAATATATCTCTAAAACAAAAAATAACTTTTTTAATAGAACTGTTTCTAACTGGAATAAACTGCCTAAAGAAGCAATGGAAATTCAGAAACACAAGATTTTCAGAAACTATGTCCTAGAAACACTAAATTATTAATGCTGTTGTAGCTGTCTTAAATATTGGGTTCCTTTTGCATTTGATTATTTTTATATTCATATACATATTTATGTACCATCCTGTGAATCTTATTTTATTTTACTTTGATTTTGTTTTTGTTTTTATTTTTTTGCACCACTGTAAAGGTACTTTTTAGTACCTTGTGGTTGCTCGATAAATAAATAAATAAAATTAGTGTATTGTAATAGGTTTTGAATTTTTCAAAATTTTAATGGATGCTGTAATGTAGTTAGAAGCCTACTGTGGTGCTAGTTGTTCATGAGCGCGTGAGACATTTTACACTTTTTGTAGATAATTAAAATGAAGAAAATGTAATTTTGAATCAAAATTGCGCGTTTTTCAACTCGATGAAATTAAAAATATTCAAATTGGCCAAACAGAAACGGACCCCATCTAATTTACAAGGAACTTTTTTTTTGTTTATTAAAATTCAAATATATCAACAATATTTGTAAGTAGGGTTAGTAGCGGCCGGTTTTAAACCGGAGGTCCGGGTTTTTGGTTAGGCCGCTTTTCCGACCACCGGTTTTCGGTTTTTGGGTGACACCCTGTTTTCAGTTTCGGTTTTTCGGTTTTAAAAAAATTAATTTTTTCCTTCAGAATTTTTTTATCCAGAAAATAAAGCGTTTAAAAAAGACCATAACTAATTAATATGTATAAGCAGAGCTCGTTGATTTCAAAAAAAAATGTATACAATTTGGCCAAAATTAAGGCAAAAATGCCAAATATAATCAACAGCTGTGCCTAAGTGAGTTGAAAAAATGGCATCAATCAACTAAAGCTGCTCAAAATATTACAGGATTTTGAGTTAAGGAGCGTCAAAAATTCTATGGGCCTCC
This sequence comes from Heterodera filipjevi, assembly GCA_039877585.1. Classification (NCBI taxonomy): domain Eukaryota; kingdom Metazoa; phylum Nematoda; class Chromadorea; order Rhabditida; family Heteroderidae; genus Heterodera; species Heterodera filipjevi. The sequence continues at coordinate 7,666 of JBDPZO010000078.1, forward strand.
TCATAATTGGTTATTTATTTTTGCATAAATAATAAATTGTTCTATTTCATGCGATCATTTAAGCCTTCATAAAAATTTCATAATATTTGGGTTAAATTATGCAAATCTTCCAAAAAAGTTAATCGGGTTATTAATGGCATGGAAATTAGAGTTTTCAAAATTGTTGTAATTTATAGGAAGGGTAAGTGAGTGTAAATTTTGCCGATTTTTGAGATCTTTTTAATTAGTAAAATATTTATTAATTTATTAACGAAGAATATTCTTTTTTGGCTGTCAAACTTCAAATCGTCAATTGACCCTACAATAAAGAAGAAAAAAATCCCAATTTACGCCATTGCGATTTAAAAAGATTGCCAGATAAAATGAAATTTAAAAATAAAAAAAGAAATGCTTTGAATTATATTATTTTTTATTTAAATTGAAAGAATAAATTTGATAATTTATCCATAATCTAATGAAATAATCCATTAAAATTTGAAAGGAATTCACATAAAAAATTGTAATTAAAAAACGAGGCACAATTCATAAATTTTGTACTTATTTCTATCAGTGTCGTGTAATATAACAAATGTTGTTCCATGGAAATAAAATTCAAATGTTGATGAATTTTAAAAGAAAGAATTTAATGAGTAACTGCCAAATAAATTTTTATTTAAAAAAAGAATTACATAAAAATTAATTTAGTAAGTCAGAAAATTTTATAAAAATTTTGTCGACACTGAATTGTCCTTTTTTTAGGGCACACAGAACCGTGTGCACTGAATTGTGCACACTGAATTGTAGTGAACCGAAAATGCAATAAGCTCAAGGATTTCTCTATATAAGGAGGAAATTCTTTCCTTTCCTCTCACTATTTATTCACCATAAAAATTATGCCGTTGTCCCGCCCCGTCCCCAACGAATTGTTTCCCACAGACTTTTTCTAAAAAAAAATTGCCTAATTTTTTTTGGGGGACGGCCTTTGCTTTACTCTTATTTGCCTTCTTTTTTGAAGTAGTCTCACTGCTACCTTTTTAGAATGGGGTGCGTTATTTCCAAAATAAGTAAGGTGGTTAATATTGTGACCAGACGTCGGACTTCGCCAAATTCGCGCGTTAATCAATCTCCAAATTCGCCCGCTACTCAATCTCCGACTTCGCCGATTACTCAATCTCCACTGGTAATGACGCCTAATTCTTCCGGAATAAAATAGCTCCATTTTTGTTGTTTTATGTCGGAGCTGCTTCATTAACTACTCCAATATCAGTGCAACCCCGCACCGACGTTTCAAGTTGGAATTACACAAACGAACACAACTGCCGTAGCACTAGTTTAAGAGCTTCGTGAAGGTATTCCAATTCTCGAATTCATGGTACTAGTCCGCTTTGGGTCCCCCTTTTTTGAGAAAGTTTTCAAAAATTTGTTTTTTTGTTTAAAAGTCCTGTAAACACTTCCTAGGGGGTTTTCAGGATCGCTGAAATCCGAACCTCAGACCCGAAATCGAATCAAATGACTAATTTGAATTTCGTTTTTAGGCAACAAAATCCTTAAAATAGTAATGCTATTATGCTTTTTTTGCCTTAGTTTCATGTATTGTCATTTTAAGTCCAAAAATTGATCTAAAATTTTTGGAATTTTCGACCTTTGGTACGAATTCAGATCTAGACACCCTAAATTAGTTGAAATGAACACCATATCCGTAATCAGCGACCCTGAAACACCCTAGGAAAATGTTTACACTTTTAAACAAAAACAAATTTAAAACTTTTCTAAAAGAGGACTTAAAGCGAACTAGTACTATTATATATATATATATAAAAAATAATAAAAAAATCAATAAAATTAAAAATTCCAAAAACAAATGTATTTATATATATATAACATCATTCATTCATTCATTCGTTAAGTAAATATATATATATATATACATATATATATATACATATCATTCATTCATTAAGTTCGGCAAAACGAGTTACGGCTGCACGACGTCGGGACCGGGATGCGCGCGAGCACCGATTGCATGTGCAGAACATTCTTGTTGCTATTTTTTTTTCTGCCTTTTGATGAATCACATTTTTTTGGTGCGAGACTACAATAACAACAAAAAAGCCTTATTGTTACGTGTTACGTCAAACTTTGAAGTGAAATTTCCGTTATTTCTTTCGCAGCACAGCCACCCCTGTTGAATATGTCCGTCTTTTGTGGGAAACTTTCTCTAATGCTTCTGTTGTAAATCGTTTCACTTTTTGGGCGGTTGCCCAATATTTTAGTCAAATAAACACCTTTTCTGACATTTTTGATCGCTGAATCACGATTTGAATCCAGACTCGAACTCGAACAAAAAGTCAAAATTCAAGGTTTTCTGCACGTGAAATGAAGTGCAATATTAAAATGAAATTTTAAATTATATTTTCATAGAAAAAATATAATAATGTTTATAATAATATTATTTAAATTTTTATAGACAATGAAAAAGTATTAAATAAAAAACCCTAATTTAAATAATATTTTAAAGACAATAAAAAAGTGCAATAATAAAAATAATTTTAACTAATATTTCCATGGAAAAGTGCAATAATGTTAATAATAATATTATTTAATTTTTATGACAATAAAAAAGTGCAATAATAAAAAATAATTTTAACTAATATTCATAGGAAAAGTGCAAATAATGTTAATAATAATATTATTTAATATTTTATAGACAATGAAAAAGTATTAAAAAAAATATAATTAACTAATATTTCCATAGGAAAAGGCAAATAATGTTTTATAATAATATTATTTAATATTTATAGACAATGAAAAAAGTGCAAATAATAAAAGAAATTTTACTTATATTCATAGGAAAAGTCAAATAATATTTATAATAATATATTTAATATTTTTATAGACAATAAAAAAGTACAAATAATAAAAAATAATTTAAATAATATTTCCATAGGAAAAGTGCAAATAATGTTTTATAATAATATTATTTAATATTTTTATAGACAATGAAAAAGTGCAAATAATAAAATGAAATTTTAAATTAATTTTCATAGAAAAAATATATAATGTTTATAATATATATTTAATATTTTTATAGACAATGAAAAAGTATTAAATAAAACCTAATTTAAATAATATTTTAATAGACAATAAAAAAGTGCAAATAATAAAAAATAATTTTAACTAATATTTCCATAGGAAAGTGCAAATAATGTTTTATAATAATATTATTTAATATTTTATAGACAATGAAAAAGTGCAAATAATAAAATGAAATTAACTATATTTCCATAGGAAAAGTGCAAATAATATTTATAATAATATTATTATATTTTTATAGACAATAAAAAAGTCAAATAATAAAAAATAATTTAACTAATATTCCATAGGAAAAGTGCAAATAATGTTTTATAATAATATATTAATATTTTATAGACAAGAAAAAGTGCAAATAAAAAATGAAATTTTAAAATATATTTCATAGAAAAATTAATAATGTTTATAATAATATTTAATATTTTTATAGACAATGAAAAAGTATTAAATAAAACCTAATTTTAAATAATATTTTATAGACAATAAAAAAGTGCAAATAATAAAAAATAAAAATTTAACAATATTTCCATAGGAAAAGTGCAAATAATGTTTAATAATAATATTATTATAATTTTATAGACAATGAAAAAGTATTAAATAAAAATATAATTTTAACTAATATTTCCATAGGAAAAGTGCAAATAATGTTTTATAATATATATTTAATATTTTATAGACAATGAAAAAGTGCAAATAATAAAATGAAATTTTAACTTATATTTCCATAGGAAAAGTCAAAATAATATTTATAATAATATTATTTAATATTTTTATAGACAATAAAAAGTACAATAATAAAAAATAATTTTAACAATATTCCATAGGAAAAGTGCAAATAATGTTTTATAATAATATTTAATATTTTATAGACAATGAAAAAGTGCAAATAATAAAATGAAATTTAAATTATATTTTTATAGAAAATATAATAATGTTATATAATATTATTTAATATTTTTATAGACAATGAAAAAGTATTAAATAAAAACCCTAATTTTAAATAATATTTAATAGACAATAAAAAGTGCAAATAATAAAAATAATTTTAACTAATATTCCATAGGAAAAGTGCAAATATGTTATTAATAATATTATTTAATATTTTTATAGACAATGAAAAAGTATTAAATAAAAATATAATTTAACTAATATTTCCATAGGAAAAGTGCAAATATAAAATGAATTTTAAATTATATTTCATAGAAAAAAATATAATAATGTTTATAATAATATTAATATTTTACAGACAATGAAAAAGTATAAATAAAACTAATTTAATAATATTTTATAGACAATAAAAAAGTGCAAATAATAAAAAATAATTTTAACTAATATTTCCATAGGAAAAGTGCAAATAATGTTTTATAATAATATTATTTAATTTTTATAGACAATGAAAAGTGCAAATAATAAAATGAAATTTTAATTATATTTCATAGAAAAAATATAATAATGTTTTATAATATATTATTAATTTTTTTATAGACAATGAAAAAGTATTAATAAAAACCTATTTTAAATAATTTTAATAGACAAAAAAAAGTGCAAATAATAAAAATAATTTTAACTAATATTTCCATAGGAAAAGTGCAAATAATGTTTAATAATAATATTATTAATATTTTTATAGACAATAAAAAGTGCAATAATAAAAAATATTTTAACTATATTCCATAGGAAAAGTGCAAATAATTATAATAATATTATAATATTTTTATAGACAATGAAAAAAGTATTAAATAAAATATAATTTTAACTAATATTTCCATAGAAAAGTGCAAATAAGTTTTATATAATATATAATATTTTATAGACAATGAAAAAGTGCAAATAATATAAAATGAAATTTTAACTTATATTCCATAGGAAAAGTACAAAATATATTTATAAAATATTATTTAATATTTATAGACAATAAAAAGACAAATAATAAAATAATTTTAAACTATATTTCCATGGAAAAGTGCAATAATGTTAAATATATTATTAATATTTTTATAGACATGAAAAAGTATAAATAAAAAATATATTTTAACTAATATTTCCATAGGAAAAGTGCAAATATGTTTTATAATAATATTATTTTAATATTTTATAGACAATGAAAAAGTGATCAAATAATAAATGAAATTTTAACTTATATTTCCATAGGAAAAGTCAAATAATATTTAAATAATATTATTTAATATTTTTATAGACAATAAAAAAGTACAAATAATAAAAAATAATTTTAACTAATATTTCCATAGGAAAAGTGCAAATAATGTTTTATAATAATATATTTATATTTTATAGACAATGAAAAGTGCAAATAATAAAATGAAATTTTAAATTAATTTTCATAGAAAAAATATAATAAGTTATAATAAATTATTTAATATTTTTATAGACAATGAAAAAGTATTAAATAAAAACCTAATTTTAAATAATATTTATAGACATAAAAAGTGCAAAATAAAAAAATAATTTTAACTAATATTTCCATAGGAAAAGTGCAATAAGTTTTATATAATATTATTAATATTTTATAGACAATGAAAAAGTGCAAATAATAAATGAAATTTTAACTATATTTCCATAGGAAAGTGCAAATAATATTTATAATAATATTATTTAAATTTTTATAGACAATAAAAAGTCAAATAATAAAAAATAATTTTAACTAATATTTCCATAGGAAAAGTGCAAATAATGTTTTATAATAATATTATTATAATTTTTATAGACAATGAAAAAGTGCAAATAAAAAATGAAATTTTAAATTATATTTCATAGAAAAAATATAATAATGTTATAATAATATATTTAATATTTTTTATAGACAATGAAAAGTATTAAAAAAAAAACCTAATTTTAAATAATTATTTAATAGACATAAAAAAGTGCAAATAATAAAAAAAATTTACTAATATTTCCATAGAAAAGTGCAATAATGTTTAATAATAATATATTTATATTTTTATAGACAATGAAAAAGTATTAAATAAAAATATAATTTTAACTAATATTTCCATAGGAAAAGTGCAAATAATGTTTTATAATAATATTATTTAATATTTATAGACAATGAAAAGTGCAAAAATAAAATGAAATTTTAACTTATATCCATAGGAAAAGTACAAATAATATTTATAATATATTATTAATATTTTATAGACAATAAAAAAGTACAAATAATAAAAAATAATTTTAACTAATATTTCATAGGAAAAGTGCAAATAATGTTTTATAATAATATTATTAATATTTTTATGACAATGAAAAAGTGCAATAATAAAATGAAAATTTAAAATTATATTTCATAGAAAATTATAATGTTTATAATAATATATTTTTAATATTTTATGACAATGAAAAAGTATAAATAAAAACCCTAATTTAAATAATATTTTAATAGACAATAAAAAAGTGCAAAATATAAAAAATAATTTTAACTAATATTTCCATAGGAAAAGTGCAAATGTTTAATAATAATATATTTAATATTTTAGACAATGAAAAAGTATTAAATAAAAAATATAATTTTAACTATATTTCCATAGGAAAAGTGCAAATAATAAAATGAGATTTTAAATTATATTTTCATAGAAAAAATATAATAATGTTTATAATAATAATAATATTTTCACAGACAATAAAAAGTATTAAATAAAAAATATAATTAACTAATATTTTCATAGACAATAAAAAAGTGCAAATAATAAAATACTTTTAAATAATATTCCATAGGAAAAGTGAAAATAATGTTTTATAATAATATTATTTAATATTTTTTAGACAAGAAAAAGTGCAAATAATAAAATGAAATTTTAACTTATATTTCCATAGGAAAAGTGCAAATAATTTTATATATATTTTTTAATATTTTATAGACAATGAAAAAGTATAAATAAAAAAACCTAATTTTAAATAATATTTTCATAGACAATAAAAAAGTGCAAATAATAAAAAATAATTTTAAATAATATTCCATAGGAAAAGTGCAAATAATGTTTAATATATATTATTTAATATTTTATAGGCAATGAAAAAGTGCAAATAATAATAAAAAAATTTAACTAATATTTCCATAGGAAAAGGTAGAAACATCTTCGGATTACTTGGCAGAATTATTTTGCTTAAGCCATAAAATAGTAATGCCGAATATACATAAAAATGAAATATCATTCATTAAATTATTTTTCTTTTTGAATTGGCCAATGAATCTTTTAATATTATTTATGGTTTAATAATAAGCAAAAACGAATAAATAAATTCAGAAGGTTATCTTTTTGTCTTACTTTTCAGAATTAGTGGAAATTTGCTTGAAACTTAGATCTTTTTCACTCCTTTAAAAAGGCAAAACCATGTTTCATTTTTTTAGCTGAAAAATGCATTCGCTCTATGTTGTGAAAATTACATTTCTGCTTCCTTGTGTCAGCAAATGTATTTATGCCGACTGTACAACATTTATATTCGACGAAGAGTATTTCATTATGCTACGGGATAAATGACAATCGCATAGGCAACGAACCGATAACAAAGGCGGAATTCGAAATAGACTTAACGGGTATTAGATTCGTCCAACTTTTATTTAGAAGTAGAAGATCCACAAAAAGGGATAACGGTATGGTTTGGTCTGTTTTCATAATAGACCACTTTATGTGGGCTAAGAGGCATGACCATGGCGTCCAACTCGCAATAGGTCCTTAAAATAAGAGTAAAATTTATGTAAGAAGTTACAAAAAATTAGGGATTTTTTAGAATTTATCAAATTATGAGACCGCCGCCCGAAACACCGCCGGATTGAGTTTTTTGTCGTAACTTTTTTCATTATCACCAATTTTAAAGCTTGACTTGATGTTATTCGAAAGCTCAAAGTGTTTAGAAACTTTCATTAAGCAGATGTTAAGTGATTAAAAATTTTTCCAAGGTGTTCTAATTTTTATTATGCAAAAAGTCGAAAAAAAGCGGGAATTTCATTTTTTTTTTCTAACTTTTTGAGAATTTTTGAATCGCCAAACATCTGCTTAATGAAAGTTTCTAACACTTTGAGCTTTTGAATAACATCAAGATTATAAAAAGTGTGGGGTAAATAAAAAAGTTACGACCAAAAAACTCGATCCGGCGGGGTTTCGTCCGGCGGTGTTTTGTCCTTTACACCGGATTCCGGATTTTAAAAAAAAGAAAAGAAAAAAAAGATGAAAATTGTAGTAAAATTTTAAAAATACTTTCTAAAGATTAAAATAAACTGTGCTATTAATTAATCAAAATTGGGGGATTTGTTTATAAGACAACTTTAACAAGGGGTACTATCAAAAATTTTTCGAAATAAAAAACTCGCTGGTTAAAATAAAATTTGGGTAAAAAATGAAATTTTTTAAAAAGGATTTCAATAACATTTTATTCGAGATGCAATTTGTCTCGTCAGCAATTCTCTGAACATTTCCTGCTTCGAAAGCATTTTTGGTCTTGCTTATTAAAAGTTTTAAAAGTTCAAACGGCCGATACCGGTGGTGCAGATAGGCGCCGCCGGGGTTTTTTCAGAATTTGTTTGGTTTATTAGCAGATTTTCCAAATTATTTTGTTCAAAAATTGTTTCAACAAAAATTCTATGTAAAAATTATTCAAAATTATGGAAAAAATAAAATCCGGTTAACCATGGTCGAATTTAGCCGGATCCTGACCGGATTCGGGAACTGGGCCGGACCGGCTTTCCAGATTAAAAATCCGGGTTTTCCGGACTCGGGCCTGTCTATTTTCCAACCGCCGGGTCCGGATCCGGGGAAATCCGGTCGGGATTGGTCCGGTTCCGATCTCTTTAAAACTATTTTTTTATATAATTTTTTCCAATGAATACTCTTATTTTTCATTATTTAGTTTAAAAAACAATGAAAGTTTCTGCAGTGAAAAACGTGGACAAAAAACGTGTACATTTTACATGATAAACTCGTAGGTTGCGTTCTTCCAATAGACAGAAAGAAGAGAAGATGTTGAGCAAAAAAAAAGAAAGTTTTTTTTATCATTTTACCACTATATTGTTGACATGTGGTTAAAATTGTTTGCTACGTTTTTTTGTTGATATAATTCTCTAACACATCCTATGGCTTTTTCGCGCTTAGCACACCAGCCCCCGAAAAAGCTGTAATTTTCTCGGTCTAACGGTTTCGGTTAAAAAGCCGAAAAAAAACCGAAAAAAAAATCACGGTTTTTTTCGGTTTTTCGGTTTTTAAGATTTTACTTTTTTCTATGTTCGAAATTAAAATTGCATTTATTTAACTAAATCAAGCATTAACACCATATTTTTTCCGCCAACTATTTTCATAGCAACTCCGGCTTTGAAATGAGAAATTAATTTTCAATTCCGGAAAAAGAAAGGTCGCGGTGGCGACAGGCGCCGCCGTGAAAATTTTTAAAAAATTGAATGAATTAATTAACAGATTTTCGCCAAATTTTTTGTCGGTGAAAACCGAAACAGAAAATCGAAAAAAAAAACTCTTTTTTGAATTGCTTCATCAATTTGGCCATTTTCTGTTCGTGTATAGCATTTTCTGGATAGAATTTCATTGAGTATTGTTTTTCGGCACAAATGGTATTCATTCCAGTATTTGAACTTGGTAAATAAATATTTTTTTAATCAATTTTAATTTATTTTAATAAATTAAATTTTGTATGATTGGACCTCCATAATAAGATAAAATCTTAAAAAAAGGCACCTCTGTACTAAAGTTTAAAGTGTTAAAAAACAATTCGGTAGGGTCATTTTAGTAGGGCCATTTTAGCGTGAGGGTATTAGTCGGAGATTAAAAAATGTTTTTTTTCATGCAGCAAATTTCAAGAAAACCTTAAAACGGTCCGACTAAAATGCCGACTAAAGAGAGTTGCCAGGTAAAATTTTTCCGAAATAAGGAGATATCGTCAAAATAACAACATTTATAACGTGCTTCTAACACAAAAAAACAGTTTGCAGCATAGATATCTATCGCAGTTTTATAACTTTGGTCTTTTGAAATGTGACATAAATTTTTAATTTAGAAAGGGAAAGGGCCAGTCGGCGGTGCCGATAGGCGCCCCGGGAAAAAAAATTGAAAATTTGAGTGCTTTTTCGGTGTTCAGTGGTGCCGATAGGCACACCGTGGTGAAAAATAGAAAATTTGGCTGATTTATTTACAGATTTTTGCCAAATGATCCATTTTGTGGGTTCTATTTTGTAAAATTCAAAAGGATGAGTGTCCGGCCGCG